>JAWNLC010000823.1:622500-1117500 GCA_035041535.1 Drosophila cognata
ATTGACCTCAAGATGGTCGAGCAGCGTTCGCCAACCTACGAAGGCCTGTCCAGAAGAATGTGTAAACGGACAAATGGATGGATAAATGGCGATGGATATCTTCGCTGGCTGCCTGTGCAAGTAACTAATTTGCAGTAGATTAAATCATTATACAGGGTTAACGAATACCTTTTAGCTTTGCGGAATAAAATCAAATTGAATAACAAATCGCTCAATTGTGCGAGATGTTTTAGCTACTTGTGGTAAGGTCACTAATTATAACACTCCTATGTAGAAATTTATGTATCCAATATGATATGTTCATGCAACTGTATCCAGAACTGAGCCATGTCGTTGTCGAGCTGCCAACTTGAGGCCGGACGCTTTGTATATGATGAGTGATTGTTATAAGTTGTCAAAAAGGCATGCGACCCAAACGATATATGTGATCTGAGGGCGCTCTCATTTGTGTGGCTGAGTGTGTGTGTGTGTGTGTGTCTTCGTTGTCTGTTGAGCAGGAAATCCAGCAGGATTTGTTAAAATATGCCGCCAACATATGCAAATATGTTTGTCTACACAAGCCAAAATAAAAAAAAAACAACAAAAATCAAAAGCAGGAGGAGGATGCAACGAGGTACACATATCTTTGTATATATGTATGTACGTATACACCACATACTGAATAAGTACGGCAGTAGACGACAGTAGACACAAGCGCCACGTGACGTCGACGCTGCAGTGCCAATGTTGTTTTCCACCCTCACGTAAGTGGAAACCTATCAAAGTAAGCCGCTGTCGCCGGCCGGTCGCCCGCCCCCTTTTGGTGACAATCAACCCTGCCTGGTGCTTCAGTTCGCTTTAATGTTTTGACAGTAAAATAAACATATCCAAGTACGGCTCTTGCCGAATGAGTGTGTGTGCGTGTGTGTGTTGGTCATAGTTGGGCAAGCAAGTGCTCAAGTGTGAGCAAAAGCACATAGATGTCAAATATAATTCATCATCTATAGAGGCATCAAAGACTGCTCGACAGTTTGGCCTCGAATTCCCAGTCGCTGCTAGAAAGGCCAAGGCCAATCGAGTCAGGGGCATCAGTAGACAATAAGTCGTCAACAGCATCATTATCAGTTTGGCTTGCAACATCGAGTACGAGTCCTGCCTGTCTGCCCCCATCCCTGACTATCTCTCTCTGTGTCTCCAGCGAGGAATGAGCTCGCCGGCAGGAGCTGAGCTCAATAGCTGTGATTTATCATATTGAGTATACGATTGTTTTTGTTTTTTATTTGTTTTGCATTGCTCGACTTTATGGGTAAGCACACGATTGGTGTCTGTAGTCTTTTATTTAATGGCCCAACAGGTACATCAACTCTTTTGCCTAACTCAGTCAATTATATTGGCCCCGAATATTTTGTTGTGGTGGACAAACACTTTACACTCGAAGGCAGCGCTTGAAATCCTTTTAAATAATTAATGTCAATTAGATGGCAAAGTTCATTTTGGGCATCAGTCTGATTGCTTGAAAAGGGCTGGTACTATTCTCAGGACTCTCTCTCTCTCTCTCTGTGTATCACAGGTAGCAGCGAAGGGTACGTCAGGTGGCGAAGTCTGTCATAAATATTTTATAACATCAATTACAAAGCACTTAACTTTCATGAATTTAATACGAAAAATGCCACTGCCACTCCAGCTTCAACTTCAACTCTCCCTGTCTCTGCGCAGTTGCTCATTTATCTCATATGCCAAACAATCAGCACTCAACAGGAAGAGCAATCATTTTTTTCCTTCTTTATTCATTTTTTTTTTCTGCTTGCTTGCCGCTTTTTGCGCAGGGACAAGTGTAAGCCGGCGAAAGAACACGTACATACATATGTATGTGTGTGAGTGTGTGTAGACTTGTGTGTGAGTGTGTGCGAGTGTAAGCCTTGAGCATAAGTCCATCAGGATCAGCCAGGGGCAATCTAAAGTGACTCGCAAGCAGTTGTTGCAACCCCAAAGTCCGGCTTGATGTCTTGATACCATTGTCCTTGCTCGATACGGGCAATATTGAAAGTGTGGTGATTTACTTTCCACTCTGATTCAGTTTGAGCAGCAAAACAGAATCCCAAAAATAAAATAAAATAAAATTAAAATCTCATCAGGGGCACAAGTGCCCAAGGACCCACATAGCCCGTAGCCCATAGCCCATAGCCCATAGCCCGGTGCTTTTGCACACGTTGATGTTGATAAAAACAATATCAATACCGACGTACACAAATAAATATACATACAGACAGACAGACAGACATACATACATATACCCAAGGCTGCCGGACTTCGCTTTTGCCTCAGTTTTCCTCAGTTTGCCTCGTTGAGGGCCCTGAACACTTAGTCGCATCACCGTCGACGCGTCGATGGACTTGGACTTGGGCGCGTGCCGTTGAGCCGCAATCCCCCCATTGATATTCATAGCCGATATTTTTGTGTGGCACAACGCAAACGAGAGCGGCCTGTGCCGGCACGGTACGGTACACACACACACACGCACGCACACACACATAAATAAATAAAATTTATGGCGGCTAGATTCGATGTGTCAACATCTTTTCGATTGTACTTTTTGCACTACTGGGATTTCGGATTTCAGATTTTGAATGTCAGATAAGCAGTGTACGTTCCCGGCTGAGCTGCCCCTGCACCCACTTCACGCACCTCGAAAGTGTATCAATCAATTGGTATTTATTTGGTGTATTGCGTGAAGGAAGCTACGGAGTAATTTGTGATTACTGATTTAAATTCCGACTTTTTAAGCTTGAAATTTAAATTAACTTTAAGCTGATTAAATAGTTAAGCTTGCCTAGATTAAAATTTTAAATATTATTTAATATTTTAAATAATTAACTTCTAAAATTTAGAGACACCATTGTGAAAGCTGAGCTTGTGAATTTTAACTGCTTTGATTCGAAATATCAATTGTAAAATTGGGCTGACGATTTGGTTACAGGGTATCCACACGTCAAGTAAAATCACTTTGAGGGCAGTTACTTTTCTTTTAAATGTCGAAATTGCAAAGTTTCAAATATGTGAGAAAATACTGAATTTAGACTAGAAACTTAAAGGAATATATTCGAATCATGCAAAGTAAATAATTAGCTTGAAGTCATATTTATAAATAAGTCATAGATAAACATAGATACGCACTATACTACGTGATATGGGGGTAGCTAGATGAACCTTTAAGGTTTGTGTTCATTTAAATGCCACATTGTGTTTCTAAAATGTCCCAAGAGATTTTTTGAGGCGTTAAAGCGTGGCAGGCACCCCCCTTGTTTGGGCCACACAACAAAATGCAGTGGTTTCCGGTTCGGCAACGCCCCGGCAAGGCAGCGGAGGAGAATGGGAAGGGGAGTGGGGACATTCCGGTTAGTGGGAGTTAATTCGGCAAAGTCAGTAACCTCATCAAAGAAGCGCTAGCCGTCTGAGGGGTGTCGTCTAGCAAACGCCGCATTAGATTTACGCCAAACGACGTGAGGCGCATATGTTTATGAGTCTCGTTGAGATTGAGTACTCACTGCTCATGGGCAGACAGCAGGGGCATGCCCCATGGTTAACCAAAAACGAAAGCAGGACGCGTTGCGCATAAAATGCCTCATGCCGCTGGCCATCGCCGTTTCGATGCCGTTTGCCAGTTGCCATCGCCGTTACCGTTGCTGTTGTTGTTTTCATCGCCGCACGCTGCCTGCTAATGGATTTCAGAGTTACCGCTGCCGTTTGCCACAATCTTGCCCCAGTTGAAGGGTTGCGAACGCTTTGGCTTTGCCCGCCCGCCCAGCGGCAGCATGCTTTCAATTTACTTGCCACTTCCTGCAGCAAACGCAAACGCAAACGCCCTTCTTTGTTATTGTTGTTGCCACTGCTGCTGCTGCTGCTGTGACTTACGCACCATGAATGAATGCTGGCCCAAGCTGAACCTGAACCTGAACCTGAAGCTGAAGCTGGCTCGCCAGCAGAGCCAGAGGCACAGGCAGAGCAGTAGTGCCTGAAGAAGGCCCCCTCAGCCAGTCAGTCGCTGGCATTGTTGCTGCCACTGCTACTGCTACAGCCACTGCTGCTGGGGTCTTTTTTTGGACGCACGCGACTTTCACACTAACGTAATAAAGAGCTCAACGACACTCAAATTGAATACGTCTCATGGTGCGAATGGCGTAATGATTTTCTATGTGGAACTCGATGCAGATAATGGGTACGGATACCCAAAGAACTCACACCTCTCAAACCCAATCCAACCCAACCCAACCACCCCTCTCGGCAGCGTCTGATGCTGCTACTACTGCTGCTGTTTTGGGCGGTTTTGTTTTTGTTTGCGTGGTGATAGAAATTAACCCCTCAATTGAGGTTGAATTTAATTTGGCGCAAAATGGCAAAGAGGGTGTGCGTGCGTGCCCCACCCTCACTTCCTCATCCTCTTCCTCTGGGCCAGGTCTGGCCTGGTCTGGCTGACTGGCTGCTGTTCATTTGGCTGCTGCTGAGTTTGTACAGTTGAAAATGATATCGCTGTTAACGCTAAAGGGCCATTGTCAAATTGTCTCTTATTAATTATGATGATGCGTCGTGTGCCGCTTTCCAAACTGAGACTGAGAGAGAGTGATAGAGAGAGGGGGTTGGGGTGGGTGTGGTGGCAAAGAGGGGGTTGCATCGCATGCAAATTTGCCTGAGTTTGGCGTCTTTAACGTAATTTATTGCACGCTGCCTGCCTGCCTGCCTGCCAACCAGCCAGCCTAGGCTTAGAGTGAAAAGTTAATACCGGAAGAGCCCCGGGGCTATATGAGAAATTTAAATCCTCTACTTAACCCAACCCAACAACAACACTCACACACACACACACGCACACACACACGCACATATATAGACAAAAGGGTGGAGCCCAGAGTTGAGGTTCAATTGATTTGCACACACACACACTCGACGCCAAACTATGCAAGGTACTCAAACAAAATTTGCTTAATTTACATCAGACAATAGCTGCAAGCTGAACAATAGAAGCAACACACACAAAAGGCACACACAAAGGGCAAAGGAATGATATCATCTACGATAGATTTACACTTTAAACCGAGACGCTGACCTGCACCCCATTTAAATCATTAAGTCTTAACCAAAAGGCGATTGTCTGCCGCAAACTGAGCATTCATTCGAACGATTTAAGTTAATCGAGGCGAAATTTGACACAAACTTAACTGGTTAATATTAATAAATAAATTTGGAATTTGAAAGCTTTTTGCAAATGTGAACTGAGAATTGCTATTAACTGGACTAAAAATATGAATAATTCAATTATTTAGTTAACTGTTTTCATGTTTTATTTGTTATAACTGTCTGGTTGATCAAGTTAGCCTCATTTGACTTGTCTTTGAAGACTTCATTAGATTTGCATCAAATCTATATTTGATATCCTTTTAATGGGTGGCTAAGTGTTCACATTTATATATATATATATATATATATATAAAAATAATGAATTAATAAAATTTAGAATACAAAATATTGTTCGAAGTTTTCTGTTACTATTTAAATGTTAAAATAAATTTTTATTTTATTTGAAAAACCATTTTTTTAAATATGAATTTGTAATTTAATTATAAAAATGTTCTGAGAGACTGATCAACTTGAAGATACCTTATATTCATACGTATTATTTAACAATTAATTAATAATATTTACATATAGCTAATACTTATAAGGAGTCATAACGGGAACAAGAAAAGTAATTGGTCGAAACATTTGTGTAATAATAATTATTATATCGAAATTGCACATCCAATAAGAAACGCTCAGTTATGAAAGCTGCACCCGATAGAAACCGTAACTAATGAGGCACACCGACAAGATCAATGGGCCGCTCAACAGACACCTCGCTGGAGGGGGCGGGGCTGTCGAACCCCAGCGGAGCATTGGGACCCAAAAGCGCTACAATTTGCGAAAACGCAGCATGGCAACTAGCGCCAGCTGCCTCTTCCGAGCTGAGCTCCTTTTCTTAGCCAGTCTGCGAGTGGGTTTCAATTCACTCGCGATATTTCATTTCTTTATTAAGTCAATGTCATATTTTGTGACTGTGGGCGCCAGTTGGATGTCCTGCTTGCTGCTTGCTGGCTTGGATGCACAGCACAGCACAGCACAGCACAGCAGAGCAGAGCACAGCAGAGCAAAGCACAGCACAGCACAGTTCTGTTAAGTTAAGTGGATGAGGGGCTTGCTCAAAAACGAGTACAAGGTAGAGTGGTGCCAGTGGTGCTTGCTGTGGTGCACAGCTGGAGCTTGTTACTTTGATGTATTTGAGGCGCTTTGTGGCGCGCGTTTATTTGTGGACGCGTCAGACACAGCAGCGGGACACCATTTGATGTGTGATCTGATCTGCAGAGACATTCCACTTGGGTTTGCGCCGCTAACACAAATGAATACTGCTAGCTGTTTACACATTTTGTCTTTTCTGCACTAGACAAATTTATTAATTGAGTTTCGATTACTTATTAGCTGTCGCACATAAACAAAGCTCGAAATCCAAAACATTTGTCAAACGCTTGTCAAAGGCTGAAAAGCTTGTGGCATTTCAATGTGACACTGCCACGGGTTCGAGACCCACCCCGCCCCCGTTCCCCGTACACCTCGCCCAACATAACGTAACGTAACCGCCCATTAGCCACATGCGCGCCTGCGTGACACATTGGCATCAATCAAAGTTTCACCCGTTTAGTGTGGAGGGTTCTCTATTCGATTTGTGTGTGTGTGTGTGTGTGTGCGTGGTTGTGCGGGTGTGTGTGTGTGTGTGCGTGTATCTGTTAGCTAGGAATATGTGAGTGTTTTGGGCGCTATTGTATTTGTTGTTACGCCGCCTGAGTTGCAAGCGCGTAAAAAGACATTTTGACAAATTCAAGTAGCGCCATCTACACTCGGCTTTAATAGCTTTTATACTGCCTGTCACGATATTTCATCAGTCAAACGACCACGACCACGACTACAGCCACGACCACGGCTACAACCACGACCACCGTCAATAGCAACAACAGCAACAACAGCAACAAGAGCAACAACAACAAATACACTGACACACATGGCAGTCAAGGCCGGAAAAAAGTGGAGGACGTTCTGGGCGACACAGTAGCGCGAATTTTATTTGATGTTATTTCCATTTGAAAATGAGTTATTGGCGCTGCGAGCAACCCCTAAAATCACCCCCGCACACACACACACACACACACAGAGAGAGACTGAGACTGAGACACCCAGACACCCAAAAACACGCAGACCAAAAACTCGGGAGGGGGGGGCGTGGGCGCGGCCGTTCACAGAATGCGCATAAATTTTGGGTGCCAAGCAAGACTCCCCTTTCTGTATTGTACTCCCCAACCGCTCCTACCCCCACCCTTACCCCTCCCGCACACACATGCGTTCAGTCGAATTGCGATTTCCTTTCATTCGCTTCTGCGATTTGATTTATTTTATTTGTTTTGTATGACACCCGCAAGTGCTGCCCCAGCGGTATATTAATTTTGTAGGCGTAGCCGGCAGCCGAGAAGCGTTTAACTATATATGGAATGCGAACTTGAGACATTATATTTATATTCCCACATTACAGCAGGGACAGCAGGGTGTGGTTAATCAAATGCACACTCCAATAGTCCACACACACACACACACACACACACACACTACTGTGGGAAAATTACTCGTTTCTTTTTATATTTTTGGTTGTGGCCTGCCCAAGTGGCCATTATCCGTGTTGACCGGAAGATTTGTTTTAATGACTGCGCCCAGCAAACAACATTCCTACATCCCATATAATTGATAATCTATTGATTGCCAAGCTGGTAAGTGCTTGTTCATCTTATTGATAGTGGCACAAGAGACTTGTGTGTCTGCCACTTATCTTATCGGAAAGTTAGCTGACATTTATGATAATATCTGATAATAAATTGGTAACAATCGAATACAATTCATTTGAGAACTGCTTGCATGCCTGATTAGTTGGTTTCATTAACTTTCAAATTGAACTTAAGTTACTAAAAAGTAAATAAATTCCTAAAATTTAAAATCTGCAAAAATAAATATATTGAAGAATGCGCGATTCTGAAATACCCTGCAAATTTAATTTGAATTTGCTGTTTTGTGAGACATACTTACATACAATGTAATGAATAAATAAATGAATAAATGTAATGATGATAAATAATTCAAGAATAATGAAAATAAAATCAATAAAGAAACTTCCAAATAATTATCTCTTAAATTGGGATTTTGAAACACTGAGTCATTTAGCGTAGATAAAACTTGTACTTGCAGATACACAAACGTATATATAAATATACATATATAGATGAATGTATTTATGTACATATGCATGCCATTATAAGCAGGGGGGAGGGGGAACAGTGGGCGTAGAGTTCCCAATTGGATGACTGATTGATGACGTGAATGAACGAAAAGGTGTGATGAAGCGAGTGCGTTCGAGTCTGTGTGTGCGATTGTGTGTGTGTGTGTGTGTGTGGCACATTAGATATTCATGCGAGTCTGAATTGAGCAGCATCCACATTGGATGCGGCCGCAGAGGGTGGTTCGGGTGGCTGGTTCGGGTGGGTGGGCAAATGCCTCTGGGCCGCCCAGTCGCTGTTACTGTCTGATAAATCACATATTTTCGCTGATCAAATCAATCTAATTGACATCACTCAAAATGATGGCAGAAAACTTTTCACATTCGTTTTCGCAATACAAAAAAAGAGAAAACAAACAACAAAAAATGCGAATAAATGAGTTCGAAAATGGGACTATGCTGCTGTGATGCTATGCTCCTGTGCTGTGAGTGCTGACTGCGTCCTCGCCACACGCCCCGGGCGCCTTTCTGGCTTAATGGTGGCTATGTTTCGAGCTGAGCGGTGCGTTTACAGTCAGCTACCAGGCAGCAGGCAGCAGGCAGCAGCCATCACAGCCGCCAGTACGCAACGTGATTTATTTTCATTTCGATGCCACCACCACCCAAATTCAACGCTCCGTCATCCTGACATTCGAATTGAAATGCAAATTCTGACGAATGTGCGCACGTTGGGCTCCTAGGGTCGGGTCGGGTCTGTGCCCGGTTCCCAGACCCCACTCCTGCGGAGGATGCTGGCGGAACGTTGACTCGACCGACTGACGCAGCGACAATCAACGACTTTCAATGCTAAATGAGCCATCTACCCATATGCGTTACAATCGGAAATACACATGTGCATACGCCCAAATACGTATCCAAGCACATATGTCTATATATGTATATATACTTATATAAATACCAAACCATTTACATATGTATTTATATATAAGTTTGTACATAAAAACTCATGCACTTTAACTCTGTAATGTAATCCACATATGTATATTTACGTTATTTACGTTATTTGTATGCACTTTGCCCTTTAAATAAATAATAAAGTCTGCTTAAATATTTAATTGGTTGAAAACATTAATTTTTATATTATCTGAATGAATTAAAATCTCAGTATATCCCAGAGAACACTTTCTACTTCAGAAGCCTACCTTGTACAGACTTCAATTTAATGAAAAATATTCGTAAGTATTTGAAGCGACCAACTTAGTAGTAAATGGTAATAATTGAAGCTATCTGACTTAAATAATTTGTATTTCAAAATTAAAATATAAGCATATTTTTAAGAATTCAAATTTACTTACATCACATCTGTGCCGGGAGTGTAGAAATAGAAACCGACATCAAAATCCTAAATCGTATTGAAAACCACAGATTCAAAGGGTGCTTCATCGATGGTTTCTGGAGTGGGAATAGATACACGTACACATGTGTGTGTGCACATATAGTTAGTAAGTAAATAGATAGAGATAGATACACATAGTAATCACATTTACTGGAGTGTCTCCATGCGAAGGAGGCCCGTGAACTGTTCCTTTAACAGGCAAGGATATAAGTGCAAACATATTTATGTGCACATGTGAGGTCAACTTGTATGTAAATGCTGCTTATAGACAGTATTAACAAGTTCACTTCATGCGCACGTCGGCTGGAGAATAAGTCTCTGTCTGTCTCTCTGTCTCGCTGTCTGTTTGTCTGCTTGTTTGTGTGTGCACACATTCCTTTATTGCATACTACTCGTACATAAAATGGAGGAGTAGACGACTCTGGCCAGACTGTCGTGTGCCCTGTGTCCTGAGTCCTGTGTGTCGCGTTCACGACACTCAGCTGCCATGTTCCCGTTTTCGTCCACGTCCAATGCAATCCAGCGAGTAACGCTTCCAGTCATACACGGTAACAACTGTATCCCTTTTTGAGCTGGTCGCTTCCTCCCCACACAGCCCACAGCCCACAGTCGACAGGCCGACGTGGAAGTCGACGACATCGTTGAGAACATTCAGTATTGCATGCCCTGTAGGAAATGTGTTTCGACTGACGAACTCAGCCTGAAAGCACACTAGAATATTTAAAATGTGTTAATTACATTTCCAGTTGGAAAATGCTTATAAGTCTGGTTGGACTTAAAGTTCAAATGTGCAAAAATAGTTAATCATTCAGTTTGAAATTTAAAGATTTTTCAAGGCGTATTACTGTCAACAGGGTTGCTTAAATGTGAGCTTTTTTGTTGCTTGTTAGTCGGTCTGTGTCCACACACATGCCTAGACATAAACACACACACATACATACACACATACATACACATGCACATATACTTTCGTATGGCATGTACACTATACATAGAGATGGGCGTTTGTGTGCCTTGCTTGGGTGAGTTACTGTCGGTCTCGGCGGTCCAGTCGGTGGTGCAGGCAAAATAAGTTGTTCAAGTGGCAGCTTAATTCGCATAAAATGAAAACACGCTGTCTACATTGTTCCTACAACTTTTCGAGTTTTTTATGGCACTTAAAATGGCTGCTAGACAAAGGGTTACCGAGCGGTTGCTGTAAAATCTATTGCAATTGCGTTTTGCATCTTGTTTTGCGGGCATTACAAAATAATTACAAAACTACTCATTAAACAAATGCTAAACGTTCTTTTTGTTAATATACGTATGAATATAGAGCACAATTTACATATATATAATATACTATCGCCAAGTACTAATGCACACAAGCTAATTATGTTTGTGCAACATTTTCTATACATTTTTCATGCGAGATTGCAGAGACTTTAAGCACACAAAGATCGGAACTGAGGAATAATATATATAGTCTCCTGATCAAATTATAAAAAGAGGTTCGCAAATATATAAAAGACAAACAAATATGTCTACAGGTAAATTGAAAGGGTGTCTCAAGGCGAACAACCGACCTACGTAATGAGAAACCTTCTGGATAACTAAGCATGAGATGTATCCTTGCGTGCTTTATCGCAGGTCCTTGACATGTCTACGCTGTATACATGTGAATATGTATGAATATAATTTCTTATATTTGTATTGCAGCAAATTATTTTGCAATTATTATTTATTCTGCACAAACAAATGATTAACATGTTAATTCAGTTTGTTCGCTTGTTTTCTTTTAACGACTTGCACTCATTGGAGGCAAGGTATGAAGACATTATAAAGGAATTTAATAAAACAATGTAGTTGCATAGCATCGGTATTTTATAATAATGCAAATGGTAACTTGCGTGCCAACTGACTGACCAACTTAATGGCACAACTTAGCACGAAAGCCTCTCAGAATGTTCAACAAATCAACAGCAAGATGAGGAAGGAACTGTTGCGATTAAACACCGTTGTGGCAGGTGGCGCTCAAGACTTTGCCTCGAGGGGTATTACGAGCACAAACTTTGCCCTTGACTTTGTAAAAATGAAACTAGCTTTGCTTACAGTTTGTAATAGTAACTAGTAATTAGCATCAAATTGTAATTAGTTAGTTTGAAGCATCAACCAATGGAATTTCTAATCTAAGCAACGATTTGGGATTGAGGCATGACATCATTCAATATGCCTTCTGGTTGCTGTTGCAAACAGATGTGCAACATTTTGAAACATTTTATCCATATCATTGCTGATTTTACGTTAAAATTAACGAAACTCGTTAACTCGGTTAACTTTTGAACTATCATTTGAAATGTACTGCATCTTCGGCTTCACTGATAATTTTGGATATGTTTTATTAAATTTTATTTCAGCATACGCTCAGTCAATGTATCTTATCTCATTGTATAAAGCAATTAAATAATCTACTGTTAACAAATGAATATAACTAACAATTTCGCATGTTTTTAAGGCCTAACAAAAGTGGTGAAAAGCAGGAAATATTGCTGCCACAAGTAATACTTGAATTGAAAAGAGGCTGCGATAAATTAAATCGGATTTCACAATTACTTGCAGATTTTATAAATTTTGTAGACGAAAGGTGCGTGTAGTCTAGTTTGAAGTAAAAAATTAATTTAAGAATTTCACAGCAAATAACGCTACCCACTACAACCGAGTAGCGAACTCAATGTCAGCTAATCACGAAACAGAGTATGTTGCATGTTGTGCCAATGTGCACTCACTACTCGTACTAACATATTCAGATATGCACATGCATATTCAATGAGTGCGTTTTTGCAGCAGCATACGAAAATTATTTTAAGATTCACTGAATTGAATAAGTGCAGAAAACAAAAACAACAAAATTAATGAATAAGTCGAGTGGCGAGGCGTATACCAAATAATTATGAGACTTGCATGGATCAACATTCAATATCAATACTACAAAGTTTACTTCATTTTCGTATAATTAATAGAGAAATTATTTAAATATATTAGTTATTAGTAAGAGCGTAAAGAGAGTAATCGTTAGTCGAGTCGTGTGAAAAGGTGATTATGTTACAACAGATTTTCTCATTAAATTTGAACATTACATTATTATTGTTGTTATTTTAGAAACTTAAAATATTACTATAAATATTGTAATGAGAGTGTTCTTTCAGACCCTACATATTGGAGCAGAAGTACGCTTATAAGTAGGACCATCGTCTCGATTCGATGAATTTGAATGCTCTACTCCGGTGCAGCATAAAACCAACACCCGTCGACGCTGTACGCTACAAGAATTTAGCGGTTAAATTCCCCATAAATGAATAATTCATTTTGAAATGGTGCAAATTGTAAATTGAATTGTTTTTATTATACCACACATTGCCACCGACCACCACCAATTCAGACTACGCCTTTTAGACTAATTCCTGACACCTTAAGTATAAGCTGGCAATTCCAGACAAATTTTACAGCCCATAACATTTCACAAGTGTAAAGGCGAAAAATAAGAATTTAGAAAACAAGCATTTTGTCAATCAAAGCTGGAAAAACTGTAAGCGAGTTAACAATGAAATGTTTGGAAAACTTGTGGCTAAGAAGAGGGTGCACTTAAGACATACCCTGTAATCAGTTGGATCATCATCTTTTTATGTCGCCTGTGGCATGCAAGTGCTTATCACGTATTTAGCTCAATTTTTTATTACCTTGCCAATAATGATATTCACATAGGGGATGACATACGTACTCATACGCGCGCTTTGAGAGGCAACTGCTTTTTAAACTTACCCCTGACTACGAGTTCATAGTATGTGTGTGTGCCTATATCTAGATGCAACATATTTCCGCTGACCAGTCGCTCGTCTACTTCGGCTAAGACGGCCTAATTAAAAATTCTTATGGGGCAATTGCGAAATTGGTTTCTTATCTTTCTTTTATTATCGGCGCCACGAAACGCTTGATGCATGATGCGCTGATGGATAGCTGCCCCATATAGGGTTGGGGGAGGGTTGGCTGTTTGACCGCACTGCCGGTGCGGCAAGAGGATCTTAGCAGTATGTAAAAAGCTGCATTTATGAATAATATTATTATTTTGTGCATGATAAATTTCTGTTTCGCTTCTCGCTCCTTGCGATAGGTTCCTGCAACATTGTTAATGCCTTCCAAAGCGACGGAGCCGTTTTGTGAAGTATTTTCTGTTTATGGTCACAGTCACGCGATGTATGCATATATGTACATATGTACATAGAGTACCTGCGTGCTCTTCGATCGAGTTAAAAAAAAGTAACACAACTTTTGCACTAAAGCAAATTCATTTTAATGCAACTCAAAATATTATGATGAGCTACAATGCAGATGCCGTGTATACACTTAGAAGAGCATGCATTGGCCTGCTTAACTTGAATTGTGAAATGATGATTTAATCAACATTGCGACTAACATTCAACACTTGTACATTTATCCATTCCAAGACACTTTACTCAATCAATCGAACGTTTCTATTAACAGACAGCCAAAGTGCTTTCAGCTTCTACTTTTGCAGCTTCTTGGTAACCATAATGGGAAGCCGGGAAGAACGACAGCACACGCCAAATATGAAACCATTTAATTACTGTAATCATAACTCTTTTTGTACAGTTAGGTTAGGCTTAGTTGGCTTTTGGCACAGATAACATTAATTGCAATTAACTTCGTATAGCAAACATGGGTTTATTTTGAATACTTCAGTTGGTGGACGCCAGAGTCAGAATGACATATTATCAGCCCAGGCAATTTGTTTATCTGAGAGATTACATAGATTGTCACTACTAAATACTATGAGAAACATTATTATTATATAAACTGAACAATCTAGCTTATAGCTTCAGCTAACTAGGAGTTAGCAGGATTAACTTATTTCATTTGATTTTAAACTCTGTATCGAAGATATGGCAATTCGCATTTTTACTCATTATTTGTCATTATATCATTGTGAAAGTTCTTATGATAAACACTTAAGTTTTAAGAAGTTATAAGTTATAGCAATCACTGCATGTAAAAGTGTCTATACAACTATTACAAAGTCGAGCGCTCTCAATTGACTTAATTTTGGTAATCTACATAAGCCAAAAGAAGTTACTTTTAGCCGTTTAATTCATCAAAATCTAGTAAGAACTTGCCACGCAAAAAAAAGACGGACTGCTTTAAATGATGAGCACTTTGTACTTTGTACACCACGTGACACCGAAAAGTTCAAAGTTTGTGGCGCACTTTTTCTTGGCACTTGTGTTTCTTCAAGGGCGCACGCACTCTGGGGGCAGGTCAAGTGGCAAAGAGCCGTTGCGGAAACTTTTCAAAAGTCAATTGCTGTTTATCAAATGCCGCGCACTTTTCAAATGTACTTACTACAAAGATCACTTTCGTTGGCTTTTCGCTGGCTGCTGACAGGCAGTTTGGGGGTCAGATACCACCCAGTCCGGGCAACGGGCACGGCCACCGATAGCCGCCGTTGACTGCGTCGAGGTGAATATGTTGATAGTAACTTCTTCGACATTCGACTGGAGTACTGCAGCTTGTGGCACATCGTTTTGCGCGCCCACTCTCGCCCATGATGTGCGCAATGCCGTGTTCGAGCGCATACTAGTTGCGTTGCAAGTTGTGCTTAATGCCGCCGCCGCCGCCACAGAGAGGGAGAGAGAGAGAGAGAGAGAGAGAGAGAGAGTCGGGCAGGGGTTGTATGTTGTGTGTTGTGTTGTGTCTACGGTGTGTGTGCGGCGCATGAGCATTGAAGGCTCCGGGCACTCGCACACACTTAAAACTGGTTTGCTCAGCGAGAGCGAGACAACATCCGCATATTGGGCACAATGATGATGGCAGAGGTACTGCTCTTTCCAGCTCTTTGGTTGCAAGTTGCGACGAGCCATGGGGCTGGGGCTTTCATTGGAAGAGGCGTGGAGGGGAAATCGCTCCGCCCATTTGAAAAGCTGCCAATTTTCGTATAAGCGCTGTATTTTTAAGTTTTCAACTTTGGCTTGTCGTTGTTAGGTTTTAATTAGTACATTCAAATAACGCGAATGTAAAGAATACTCCTAGTTCACTAGCACACACACACACACACACACACACGAGCACACACCCTCGTACACTCACTCGAGTCTTAAAAAACAGGTAGCTAATTCTAAATACGTAAGTTACACTAATACTATATATTCAAAGAGATCGTCAGGCTTTTAAAAACTATAATTTTCTACAAGCAAATGTTCAAGATCCGAAACTATTTGTAGGTTAAAGAATTGGAAAACTTAATACATATTGCGAACACACATTTAAAATTGTGTGTGTTACACACTACATGTGCGTGTGTGTGTGTGTGTAGTCGTGTGTGCTTCTTTTTTATTGAGCATCTATCCAGCGAGCCAAAGGTCTGCAGCACATGAGCCTATGTCTGTCTACATCTATAGACTCTGAACATGAGCTAATCAGCAGAACTCAAACTGCGTCCCCGACTGCCTCTCCTCCCTGGCAGCTTTCATTGCTGCCTCCCTTGCTGCATGGCTACCCTTGCCCAGCTATGTGGACTGTCGAAAATTGCGTCCATGTCATGCATTCGCATCCATTCATTACCCACTAGTAGCTGAGTGGCCGGACAACAGCGTTTGGCGTTTTGGATCCCTGCAAATATGCCGTGTTCGCATGTTATCCCAAATGTTCGGAGTGCCCAAATGCACCCGCTGCACATTAGCCAACCGAGAGCCGGGTATTCTGTACTTTATTTTGCCGAACGAGCAAACATCTTGTCCAACTAGGAAACAAATGGCTTTGCTGGTTTTCAACATTTCAGCTGGTCCTTTTTCCCTTTTTTGCATGCTCGTGTTTTTTTTCCTCGTCCTCGTCCTCGTCCTCGTCGTCGTCGTCGTCATCGTCGTTGTCATCGTTGATACGGGACTAACTTGGCCGGCAACATACAATTTAACAAATCCTTATATATGTATGTCTGCATGCATGCACACATAGCTATCCCTTAAAGTATTCCAACAATTTTTCGGATGCACAAATGTTGTCTCTGGCAAGTTGACCCTCTCCTTCCACCAGTACATTATCACAAAGTATACATCACAAATAAATTACATAAGCGCATACAGTGAATTCCATATTTGTTTTTTAATTTACATATATTATTAATAACAATCTCTCTTGATATAATTTACGACAAATAAACAAATATGCCTCATAAAAGATTCCGCTCAAATCTGAAGTCTAATTATTTTTATATTCTTAATCGCGTTCATTAATTTGAAATGCTCATATAAAATTACACTTCCCATTGAAAACCATTCAATAAATGTTAATAAATATTCATACTCTGATAATATTCTTTAGTAACTTAGCACATGGCAGATTAAACACTGGAAAATAACTCTTCAATCTTAGAAATAGTTACCAAAATTTAAAAATATCTAAAATTAATTAAGGGGGAATTATTGATGAATGAATTATATCAGCAAACAAAGTAGTTAATTTTTAATATAGATATGGATTTTCATATTATACAATGAATTTTGTCACCTTAAGATTTCATCATTTTCACATTTAATGTGCAGAAAAGTTTCGACGCCTTACAATAATATTCTCTTAGAATAGCATTGAAGCTATAAATCGGAAGGAGTTTCTTATTATTATATGCCAAGTGTTTACTATCTAACAATCATTAGCTAACAAACATTCTATAAGATAACTCTGCACTTCTGACTCACGTATTTGATCTTTAATGTATGTATATCGATCAGCAATTTACAGGCAATAATGTACAATCAAATCAAAAGTAGTACTAATTTGAATAGTATTGGAGGTGTTTCGAATACGTTCATTAAGTTAGAAATGTGTGTTGGCTGAGCAATTAGTTGGATTTTAACACTCGTTAGAATCTGGACGACTAATTAGCGGAATTAATGTCGATTAAGATGCTTAAGCTACCTTAAAACCTACTCAAGCTGGCTAACTGGCGACATTCCAAACCGGTTCAACTGATCAGTATTAGAAATCTTAAGTGGCTGACAACTAGCGTAGAGTATGTAAAGCTGCGTCAGCTTGTCTCAAGTTGCATCAAGGGTGCAACAAGGAATGGCATATTTCACAGACAGGTCTTGACTTTGGTACATAAATTGCCTATCTTCTCCATTTAAGTTACATAATCAGCATTCGGCCGTGAAACGATCAAGAAACAACAACAGCGCAAAAATAAAAAAGGAAAACAGAAATGAAAAAAAGAGAGAAAAACAAAAGAAAAAGTAACATGAGCCAAATAAAAATCCCATTTGCACACAAATTTACTCCCAAAATGGCCAAGGAGCGCATCATTCAAGTTGAACTGTGGCAGCAGACGACGGACTGACTGGTAACTGGTAACTGGTAACTGGACACCGGATGCAGATAAATCTTTGGGTTGCCGCCAGCCAGCTAAAAACAAGCTAAAAGCTTTCGCAACAAGTGCGAGTGCGTTTGCATGCACACGAGGACTGGAAGAGATGAGACTGAAGCTCAAAGAGTTAAAGCTCGATCGGAATCATGCGATAAGCCGAGTCTTCCTCCATCCCAGTCGCCATTCTGCAGTGACAAACTTAATTGCGCCTATTCCTGCATTAATTGTACACACACGCGCGAGACGACTCTGGCGATTCGAGGCACGATTTGCATGGCGTCTCTGTGTCAGTTCATCCTGGCTAACTGGCTAACTGGCTGGCTCGCTGGCTGGCAGAGATTCACGGCGGGAACGTCTGGCTAACCAAAAAACTCACCGGCGGAATGTGTTAATTAAATATTTAAATTATTCTCCCTTCATTACTAGAGGATCGCCACATTAAGTATACAACTCCGAGCTGCCTCTGCGCAGTCTAGACAACAACAACAACAACGACAACAACAACAGCAACAGCAGCAGCAACAGCAGCAGCAGCAGCAGCAGCCGCAGCATTGGCTTAAGCACTGTCAAGACGAGTGCGGGTTTGGGCCGGCCTTGTTCGATCTGCGTATGTTTGTTGTTTTGTTATTTGTTTTTTATTTTATTTTATTTTATTTTTTTAAGTTTGATGCTGGGCTGCGCGAAATGAAAAATGGCGACACGCGTCCTTTGGGCAAAAACCACAAAAACAATTTTATTTTATTTGCACACATACCAGCAGGCGACAATAATTTAACGAGCAGCGCCCCGTGTCCTTGTGCCAGGACAATGAATTTAAATAAAATTAATTAAATTTGTTTTTCGAATGGGAATTGCTCTCGACTCGCCTCACATTGGCAGCCATGGAGGTTGACTTCGCAAATTGAAATACATTCAACTGTTTGGATGGGCTGGCATTTTCACTGTGCACCAATTGTAAAATTGGCATTTTTCTTTCATTTGCTTGTATGTGTGTCGGCTACTGTCAGTGGAATTGGTGGAACAACAACAACAACAACAATAACAACAATAACCACAATTCCCACCGCATGGATAACAACGAGAACAGAGCCATAAACTTGTACGCTATCAATGTACATTTCAGCATAGATAAATTAGAAAACGCTTGCGCCTACCACGCATTTGAGATACAAATTAGAGCCCGCGGGCCTACTACACACGCACACGCACACACACACGCACACACGCACACTCGCACAGACACATGAATATATAGTGTGTGTGCGTGTGAGTATAGTGTGGCGCTATCACTGAAACCATTCATCCGCCCAATCAGACACACACACACGCAGCTCATATTCGTAGTCACAGTGGACAACCGCGGATGTACGCAAAACATACCCAAGTCCTCATCCTCCCGGTCCCACTGACCCTCTCTCTGTGTCTCTCTCTCTCGCTGTCCAGCTCTATTTCTGTGGAACGTGTAACGTGCGCCGGGGGCAGCTTCTGCTGCTGCAGCCGGGCAAATGTGGCCGCTCTCGAATGAGTTATAGCGCTTGTTGGCGATTTTATTGCCACAGCGCAGCCATAAAATATGGTAAATTATAGCGGTTTGTTGTTTTGGCCATTTTGTAGCCGAATAATGTACCACGTGTGCGTCCGGACCCTGTGGACCTGTTTCGGATCCGGATTGCCAAAGCCTCGCCCGCGCACCCTCGCATCTGCGGTTGTGTTTTTATATTTTTATGAAAATCACTCTATATTGTTAGTGTCATCGTCCTTAATCAAGAAACTTTAAAGCCTAAGGCCTATCTTCCAACCTAATGACACACTTCCTACAAGACACGCATAATAATAAAAATAATAATAAGAGCTCATATACACAGCAAGAAAATATGGAAAAAATAAATAATAAATAATATGGAAAATATGAAAATATCTTAGTCAGACTAAGGACTACACAGCCTTGTTAGCCGCAATCAAGTTGCCAATAAAGGATAGAGTATTCAAATGTTGGTAAATTGGTGATAATGATAATAATGATTATAAGCAGTATGATGGCATGTAATCCTGGTGAGTTTAGTTAAGATAATTTAGTAACCAAAAAAATAGTTCATACAAGAACTCATCTTTCGACCGACTGTTCCATTGTGAGCTGTGACATAATCAAAATGAACTCATTAATAATAATTTGCCAAGCTAGACAGTAAATTTATGGAAACATGCTCTAAACGAAAGGATCTCAACTAGCCTCTGGGAAAAGGAGAATCTACAGTGATGAACACTGCCTCTCACACTCTCTGTATGTAATTCAATTCTAATCGGATATGAAATCAAATCTGTAATTTAAAATTGATAAAATCTTAGCTTACATAAACCCATGCATAAATATCTGAGAGGCAAAACGGCTGATGCTGTTTTAGCATATATATTTTGTGGAGGGTCAAAAGGGTCTCCTTTGTTTGCATAAATATATTAAACCCTATTTAACGCACTCTTAATGAGTGGCATCGCATAGAAAATGGGCGTCAGGTGCTGCAACATTCGCAAAGGCCATTATGCCACATGGTTGCGCCTGCACCGATGGGGCAATTGTGCGGAAAACCCCTAAACATGTTTTGGGTTAATTTAAAATGTGGCCAAGCCCGATTCGCACAAATAAAAGCCCGAAATTAATGTTGACATTTTCCACTCTGTGGATAAAATTGCAAAAGCCAGCCCAGCCCAGCACAGCCAGTACAGACAAAAGCCAATGCAAGAGTGGAGCTTCAGTCAGCCGCGTATCTATAGGGATGATCCCGGGTATGGTCAATGCACCCGGAATTACATATGTATACGTATGTGGATATGTATGTACATAATTACGTAGTTGCATGCCAGACTGCATAGAGTGTGCAATTGAATGCAGATGCTACCATAATTCAGGCAGCTAATTTGAAAATTTTGAGAATTTATCTAACGATTCCCGCACGGACCATGACACGGATGAGCTGTTAATTGTTTTTCATTAATAGCCAAGTGCATATAATAAATACATACATATGGTGCACAGGATCATAAATATATTTCCAAATTAAATATTTAATTAAGAAATATCGCCCACATTTTATAATATATTCTTAAGCATTTTTCACCAATTCAATTATTGCATCATTAAATCTCGTAAAAAATCAAATTCTGTCAATGAGTAACACTGCAGTCAACTGCGACAGTTATCAGGAACTTGACCTGCCTTTGAATGATTGTATGCCTCTGGCACTTTTAGTCCCCGAGATTGATAGGGCTGGACACATAATTGTACCATTAATTGGGACAGTAAAACCTTTCTTTATTTGTGACTTTTTGTGTGAGTGCTTCAAGTGAATTAAATTTGTTTATGGTTCTTTAGATGGGATCACCATTTTTTTTATCATTGTCCAAGTTGGTCTATAGTGCCCAAATTGATTGCCGTACATTTGGGAGTGGCCACATCAAACACAAATTTCTTACCTATTTACGAAACGAAAAGACACTCAGTCACTTGGGCACGATACGATATGTGACGCGTGTCACAAAAGTAGAGAAAACCCATAAATCGTCGATGACAAAGTGGAATTATCGGCGAACAAAAAATAAAAAATAAAATGCGTAAATTCTACACACCAATATCATAACAATGCGCGTTTAATCCGCTTTGACATTTATCCTCCACCTCTCGAAATTATTATAAAGGGTTACGAAAGAGTAGCCAAACTCTGTCAATACAATGCAGATTATGATCTTAAACAAGTGTGGCTACTTCACAGTGCTCCAATTGTGCATTGTCAATTCGTATTTATCTGAAATCTATAAATTGCTGGGATTATATACTGTTTTTCCTTATTTTTATAAATATTCAGTACGCATTGCTCATTGTGCTGTTTGGAGTGCTACATAAATCGATTAATGAATAAAAACTCGATTATCACAATAGTAAATGGCAAAAAGTTCTCTCTATATAATTATTCTATTAAACAAATATTCGAGTTGAAATTGTAACAATCTGATTCAAGAAAAATGTCAGCTCTCAGATTACTATTAGATATAGATATCCAATTGGACTGGCATAGGAATTAGAAAAATTAGAAAAATTTCAGCTTACTTCAGACAATATGGAATGAAGTCGAAAAAATACCCCGTTCAAAGAAATGCAAATTATTTGCTGTTACCAAAATTAATGCACATATATCGAAAGTGATTTTTTTAATTGATTTTATTTATTAATTTTTTATTCGACAAAGCACGAATTGTTTCAAAATGATGTTCTTAATCTGATGTTGTTTCTTTATTTTGTAATTATTTTATTTTGTATAGTGCAAGTTTACAAACTTAGTTTTATTATTAATTTAAAATTTTATTACATTTTCGAACCTATTTAATTGTGTATACTCTATATGTATGTACATACTTAAAATAAGAGTAAACTATAGAAATTAGCTAGGAATCCGACAAGAAGTGATAATTGAAGTATGCCCAACTCGTGCATACATAGATTACATAGTTATACATACATACATACATACATACATACATAGAGACATACATATGTAGAGCAACCATATCGATGCACATATTTAATTAGTAAGTGCTGTTAAACTGCAAACTATGAACTAAGTTTATTTGTTGTCCACTCTAGTGAGTGACTATCGTACAATCTGTGCATCATTTATACAAGTTGCACATGGATATATCACAGAAAACACTGGCTATCAAGTTGTTAGCATTAATTAAACTCCATCCATCCCAAGTACACCAAGCATACTTTTTACCCATATGACAACTGTTTGAATTCTAGTGTTTTCGATTTCAATATTAATTCTAGTAGTTTAAGATACATTTTTTAAGTGTTTTTTTTCCTTGTTGTATTTCAGTTGATGAAAATTAAGTGGTTAATCTCATAATAACCACATACTATCTATATGCATGTATGTATGTGTGTATGTGTGTGTGTGTGTGTGTGTGTGTGTAATGTATGTATGTGTGCACACTTAGCGTAAATGTGGTAATTAAATAACTGTTTAATGTATGCACAACTTTATACAGCGAGACAGATAGAGATAGATACAAAGTGTGTGTGTGAGAGAGAGAGAGAGAGAGAGAGAGAGAGAGAGCACCATGCGAAATACAAATGTATCTTTGTTTGTTTTTAGTACCGAAATGTTCTAAGTTTTTGCTTTTGTTTTGCTGTTAGCTGTTTGCTGTTTGCTTTTCTTGGTGGCTCTGTTGTTGTGGAGTGTCATGTTCGAGTCATTAAACTCAATGGGGTAATGACTCAAATCCCACTGCATGACAAACTGTTGTCGTGTGAGTCTCGCAACTTGGAGACGGCATTTTCAAAATTGATGAGTGTAAATATGCTAATTAAAGTTATAAAGTGAAAATAATTTACGATATGGTAGGAAATTAAGTTTTATTGCCATACTTAAGCTACATTTATTGCAAACTAATTAGTGTGTTATCGTTATCGCTATCGTTATCATTATCGTTATCGCTATCGTTAATTGCATCTCACAACGATGCTGTGGCGATATTTGCACTTGTCCACTTGGGCCTGGTTATTGAAATATATATTTGGTATCGGCATCTAATGTGTAATGTGATAGAAGGGGCCTTACGAATTGGAGCGATTGCTCGTTAGATAGCTGCTGCTACTATTGCTACTGTTATAGATATTATTACTATTGTTATTGTTGTTGTTGTTGTTGTTGTTGTTACTATTATTGTAAAGCATTGAACCCATGGATGTTACCGCTACCGGGCCGGGCCCTGTATGCAGCGTAGAGCTGCTGCTGTTGCTGCTGTTGTTGCTGTTGTGATGATTGTGATTGTTGTTGTTGTTGTGACTGATCAATTTCATGTTTGGAGGCGTCTGTGGCGGCGTATCGGGCTGAATCTCGGTAAACCCCACCCTCTGCTGATGATGATAGGGCGTCTGGCTGGAACTCGAATGCAACACTTGCAGCTGGGAGAGCTCGCGATGCATATTGATAGGCGTCTTGGTATGCATGCCCATGGCCTCGGTGTACGCCGTAGGTATCCGCGAATATGGCGATGCGGCGGCGTAACTGCTCATCATACTCAGCGGCGAACCGAGCTCGACTTGCGGCCCCATAATCTGTGTCGCAGCCTGCAGATGATGCTGCTGTTGCTGCTCCGGATGCTGCAGCTGCTGCTGCTGCTGCTGTTGCGTCGGATGCGTTGGATGCGTGGGTGAATCGGGCAGCAGGGGCAACACTTGGGATTGCTGCTGTGCTTGCTGCTGCTGTGGATAGAAATTCTGGCCGAGATATGCCGTAGGCGGTGGTGTCTTGCAGGCGACTGTGTCGGCCACACTCCAGATTTTGGGCTTGCTCGCCGGCACCGGTATGCCACAGTCTCTGCTCAGCTGGTTTTTTTGAACGGTGTATTCACTGCCACCAACACCACCGCCACCACCAGTCACGTCCTGGCCATGACCCTGCACATAGCCCGGATTGTAATAAACGCCAGTTGCACTCTGCTGCTGTTGTTGTTGTTGCTGTTGATGCTGCTGCTGCTGCTGTTGTTGCTCCTGCTGGGCGTGCGCCTGTGCCTGGGCATGGACATGGGCATAGGGATTGTAGGAGTGCGCCGGATGCGGATTGAAAGTGGGTGCACCATATGGTGGCATGCCCCTGATGGCCAGCAAATTCTGCGGCTCACGCTCCAGCTTCTCCTCAATGTCCAGATCCTTGTCAGACTTGTTGTTGGCCAGCTCAGACTTGATACGTTGATGGCCGGGATCTGGGTTGAATTAAAGTTGGGCGAGACAAAAGACAGCAGAACAGAGACAAAAATTAAATTAAATTAATTTCAAGTCGCAAAGCGGAAGTAGACAAGTTCTTAGAGCACTACAAAACTTGGCACTTGGCAGTTGCCACTTGCCACTTGCCACTTGTCTCCCAACAGCTGAACAGCCAACAACTAACAGCTGGCAACTGGCAACTGGGCGTTTGCCTCGTCTTTGGCAGGCGCAGGGCAAAAACCCTTGAAATTGTTGGTGGGCGTTGATGCGTGCAACCCTTCGCGCCGTTTGCCTCGTCGTAGAAAGCTTTCAGCAACAAAATGCTTCGGCTTCCGCCAACTCCACTTCCAGTCCCCACCCCATCCCTCAGCACACGGCGTTCCTCGAGCGGCAAAATAGAAATTCAGTGCAAGTCAAGTCGCCAAGTCGAGCAAGGCCGCTTCCATCCGCATGGAAGGACAGTATGTGAAGGGGAGAGAGGGGGCAGTGCGGGCGCAAGGCCACTTTGCCAACAATGTGCTGTCAACTTCCGGGGAGGATGTCGCCTAAGCAGTCAGACAAATAAACGGACAGACGGATGGTCAGACAGACGGGCGGGCGAACGACGGACGACGGACGACGGACGGCAGACCGAGAAGACAAAGATTGCATAACATTCGTTTCGCCACATAAATTGTACTTAAAAGGCCGCTGCCACAAATCTGTAGTTTGGGGGCCAACAGAGGGCATGAAGGGTCAGAAAGCGACAAGCACTAAAGTCGTTGGAGCTGCGCCGTTTAGAAAAACAATACAAATACGACCTTAAAATGATATCAAGCCCCAATCGCGCAATTTTCAACGGATAAAAAAAAACCACTTGACTTGAGACACTTGCTTAGGTCAATGACATGAATGGAGAAAGAGATAGAGAGGGGAAAGAGAGGAGTGCAGGCTATCAAATTAGGTGACAGCTTACCAAATGTGTCGCTGGCTTGCAGCTTTGTGCCCTCAATGGGCTCCTTGTCCTTCTCATCATCCGAAATCAGTCCGTCGTCATCGTCTTCCGTCTTGTTTTTTGGTTCCCACGTCATTTTATTCTCCTTTTTCAGACGACGTCGTGCGTTCGCAAACCATGTGGAGACCTGAGTCAGCGTCATCTTTGTGATGATGGCCAGCATAATTTTCTCGCCCTTAGTCGGATACGGGTTCTTCTTGTGCTCGCTCAGCCACGCCTTCAATGTGGCAGTCGATTCACGTGTGGCATTCTTGCGGCGAGAGGCGAGATCATAGTTGGGCCCATAGCTGCAATTGAAAGCATTCATTCAGAATATAAATTAATAGTTCGCCTATAGACTCAGCATTGCACTCACTAAAGACTTGTCTGACAAAAACTAGAAAACCATGCATAACTATTCCGGTGACAACGCCCTGCCCTGATATATTGGCTAAACATCGAGTGTTTCTTCCGGTAAATCGAACCTGTCCAGACCTTGCCCATATCAGTGCCCTGGCAAACAACAATGTTGGTCGCCACACCTCATCAGTTAAGCAATTATCTACACAAGTCAAGGCGACACTTTAAAGCCAAGTGGAATATGACAAAGTGCACACAGCTTCGCACAATGGGACAAAGGTAATTAAAAAGTATTTTTAAAATGCGAAAATATTCCCATAATTGTGAAATGATATGTAAATCATTTATTAAAGTAGGTAATTAAATAAATTCGCTAATGAAATATGAAAATAAAATACTATTAAATGCAATTAAAGTCATTTCAAAAAAGTAATTGACGCAAAAAGCACCCAGTTTATAATACATCAATTTGGAGACTTTTTTCTTTTCGCATTTTTATTTTTAACAGACTAACTAACTAAAGTTAATTATTATATTTATTATACATTAATAAAAACTGTCTGTGATTAGAAAATGATTTTTCAGACAGCGAAATAATTAATTGACAAATCAGAATTTCACTGGCATTAAATTTTCATCAACAAATATACATTTAACAGAAATGCCTTAGTTCCAGCACTTTCTGTTGACCTAGTCGAATATCATAGCTTTATGCTTATTCTTGATTGACCAACAAACTCCATTTATATATAATTTGATTAAAATTAGAATTTATTGAATCAAGCTTTTGCTAACATGGCTTAAAGTGCAACTCTTTAACTAAATGATTGAAATTCATAACTATTTAAGCCTCAGTTTTGCTTTTCTCCACTCAATTTTTCTAGACCGCGTACGTGTTGCACTTTTGATTCACAAAATTCCGCTTCATGATAAAAAGTGAAAAAAAAGCGAAACGCACAATAAAAAACGCGACAGAAGAAACGCCCTGGGAATTTTAATCTGTGCATTTGTAACTTCCTTCCGCCCAGGTCACCACACAATCAACAACCGCGTCCCTTCCAGCCATAAACTTATTGAGTTTAGTATATTTTTTAAAAGCATCGCTTGCTTAGGGCTAGAGGGTTGAGTGAGGGAAGGGATGTGACGGGATGTGAAGGGAAGGGAAGGAAAGGGAAGGCGTTAAGGAGTACAAGCGCGATACCCTTGCAGATTGTCTACGCTCGGTGCCACAGTTTAAGCCTGTTTTGGACCACTTGCCAGTTTGCCAGGAAAAACCTTTTGTGGTGATAAAATAAAAATAAAAATAAAAATAAAATAAAAGAAAAACTCAGCAGACGGTGCCTGAAAACTTTTGGTTGCCGGCCCATGAAAACATTTTAAACTCGCTTAACTTTTCTTAGTGGCGGAATTGTTTTTTGTTATTGTTTGTTTTGTTGGATTAGAGACTCACCCATAAGCGGCCAAAGTGGGATCATAGGAATAATATCCACTAGTTGATTGCAGACCAGCCGAGGTCCAAGCATTCATATCGGAGCCAGAGCTGCCATCCTTCATGCCATAGGGATTACTCTAAAATTAAACCAAACACGCAATTTATAGTTAGTCATCGATTGAGGAAAAGCCAGTCAGGCTGAGCCGATAACATGCGTGTAAGCTTCCGCTAATTGCCTACTGGAGTAGCCGGACGACAGATCGCAGCACATCAAATGAGATGGGAGCGTTCAGAGAAACCTGCTTGCAAAATCGCCACCTGTCAACTTAAATTCAGCGTGGACTTCTGCCCGCTGCACTAATCCAATTAGCTGCATATCAAACACTTACCAGCGGCGAATAGAAAGCCGAGTTGTCGACACCAATGCTGGGATAGGGATTCTGCTCGTTGGATGGATACGGTCCACCGTAGACTCCAACGCCAGCGGAGGGTAACGCCATGCGAGAATAGCCACCGAGGGTCAAACGCGCCGAATCGTATTGGCACGAGCAGACTGTTTGACCCGAGACGGGATCCGTGATGATAGGTCGTCCGTTTTCGCAGCAGGACATGCTGTTGGCAACACGGACATGCGCCTCCAGAGCACTGCTCGAGACGCCGCCGACGCCAGCAGCAGAGGCATCTGTTTCTGTGACGCTGCCGCCGCCGCCGACAACATCGTTGCCAACTGCATCTGCATCCGTCGGCGCTGTGACCGTCGAGACTGTAGGACCCGCATTGTTGGACGTTTGCGAAATTGCACCTGGACTGACGGGGCCGGTGATGCCCGTCGTTGTCGAGCCGCCCGAGGGACTGAGCGAGGCCTCGTTTGTGCCGGACAGCGGCGATGGCACCGAGCCCCCACCATGTCCGCTCTGACTATCGCCAGTCGCAGTCGCCGCACCGCCAAGTAACTAAAAAGAGACGAGCAGTAGAAGAAGATACAACTTAAAAAAAGTCAAATATATATAAATAAAAATACAAAACTTAAAAGGCGAAAAAAGGTTCACAATGGTACGATTCTTAAAACAGGTGATGCGATCAAGGACGCCTCGCGTTCGGTCTAAGGACAGGCACAGGGACAGGGACTGAGGTAGGGGTACGGGTAGCGGTACGGGTACGGGTAGGGGTAGGGGTAAGGGTTGTTTGCTCGAGAGTGCCGAACCTTCAGGTCGAAATCAACAAAACAGATTAAGACGATAACTCCAAATGTCAAAATATTTTATTGGCTTGGCGCATTTTGCGATCCGTTCCATCTATTTTCACTTCATTAATTTTCAATTTATCACAGTCAGATTTCAGATACTGTTGTTGTTGTTGTTGGGGCTGTCGTTGCAAGAGTTCGAGCTCGGGCTTGAGTTCGGGCTACGGCACGGTGTTGGTCTCGGTCTCGGTCTCGGATTCTCTGCCTCTTTGAAGAGGGTACGTTGCAAGTATCAGCGGACAGATCGACCGCTCGATTGAGTGTGGGCATTGGGCCGGGCAAGGTAAGGCAAAAAGGGCAAGAAATTGAATGAGGCACTCAGGTATGCGCTTGCACGATAACCGCAACGAATCGCCGATGCCGATTGAAAGACGGTAAGACCTCAACTCGACTCAACTCGACTCGACTCACACAAACAACAACAGGAGCAGCCCATAAGGCAAGTGCTAGATAACTCTGTTAATACCAGAAAATCTAAAAAAAAGTCAATGAGCGTGAAATAAAGCAAATAGGCTAATCGAAATGCTCGCATTCAATGTGTCAGCTATCAAAATTCAACTGAATTTGATTTAACCGAGAGTCGAAACATTAATTTCATCAAATAACTATTTTTTCATTTGAAATCTATCTCAAGTTGTAAATGAATTATTAAAACATAAATATAACCTAATCATTAGTGATAAGATATAAGATTTAATATATTAACGCATTCTTTTTTGTTGGCTACTGTTGGCCGGCCACTTATTTAGTCTGCTCCAATCAGAACTTGGCCACAGTAGTCAAATTTATGCTTTAAATAATAATGGTAATTCACAGGTGAACACAGGTGATTTTCAACACCTCCTGCAGGCTATCTAATCGCAAAGCAATTTCGTGCGGACACCGGGGCCACAAAGCCTCCAACTTCGAGTCGGAATCAAGGAGTCGAGGGATCTGCCCGCTCCGCAACACAGTTGAAATTATTGCATAATGAAGGCGTTTTCATGAATGAAATCTAATGAATTCTGAATGAATGACCACTGGCCAGTGGCCAAAGCCAGGCTGACCAGCCTGAACAGACTGAACCGGCGACCAACTGTAACGACGACGTCGACAAACACACAGCGAATCCAACAAAAAACCACAACAAGTGGCCGGCTTACATCTCCTTTTCGCACACACACAATCTCCCACTAACTCTATCTCGCTCTCCCTCTGCACCTCTCTCTCTCTCTCTCTCTCTCTTTCTAATGTACAAAACGCTGCGCGCGCTCATTTCATATTATTCTTTATTTTTATATGCGATTCGAACATCAATTTCAGTTTTTGTGGTCGTCCATAAAAAACACATATCAGCGACGACAACGACACTGAGGACCCCGGACCCGAATAGCCAGCCAGGCAGCCTGCCTTCCGTCCGTCCAACCGTCCAACCGTCCGGCAGAGTGCGGTCCGGCAAAGCAGCCACCGGCCAGCGCTTATTATCGGCACGCAAGTCAGTTTATTTTTAATGATTCTCACTCACCCACTCTGGGATGCACTGTGGATGGTTCGCCAGCGGTTTAGTGGCGGTTGATGAGGAGGAAGAGGAGGAGGAGGAGGAGGAAGCGCAGCGGTGAGTTTATCATGAGGTGGACACACAGACACAGGCACCGGATAGGTTTTTGGTCTCGAGGGGTTTCTGGCACTGGCTTAAAGACGGCTTTAGTTACCACAATGCGGAAATGTTGCAAATGTTGCCAAGTGTTGGCAACTATTAAATATTGCCTTATACTGCGCTGTTTTATGACTTGAATATTACGATAAACGGTGTGAACTGCATGTCCGCTTTGAAGTTTATGCCTGTCATGCCAAGGCAAGGATATATTCACAGCCAGATATCCCAAGCAGGACACTCAATAAATTACACAACTGTTACTACAACTGTTTCATTTACTCAAAAGTGTTTGCACTCAACCAATCGAACAATGAATAACTTAAATGTCATTCGATTATGTCCAAATCTTTCTGGAATAGATGCTTTGCCTAAGATTAATAAATCAAAATTTATTTGAAGAAATCTCAAATAGTTCAACAAATTTATTTCAATTACAAAAAATGACATATGCAAAATAGATTAAGGATGATAAATTTCGAACTGATATAGAATTGTTATGGAATCAAATGAATCCATCTCAGCGGCTAGTAAAGTAATGAATAATTGAGTCAGCAAAATACAAATTTTTGGATCTACTTGGCACAGTTTTGAACTTCAAACAGCCGACACCATTTGGATTCGACAACATTTGTAAATGTTAATAAATATTTGAGTTGCACAATTGCTTGAAGTGAATTGAAATCAAAATTCAAATTTGAACATCATTTAACGATGGGAAGGAAGTGCAAGAGAAACACTAAGCTCGCTCTATTGGTTGCATGACCCAAGTTCAAAGCGAAAAGAATGCCTTGCAGCCAGCGAACCTTGCAACAGACTAAAAAGTACAACATTTGTTCATGCCGTTGCAAGTAAATGCAAAAACTTTGAAATTGGCAAATCGACAAGAAACGTTAAACTAAAATGGCAAATACTCATCAAGCGTAATTGAACAAGTGAGCGGGCTCTCATTATTATTAGTGCCTTTGAAGTGCAGACAGACAGACTGACAGATAGACTGTAAGACAAACCATATGTGCCACACACCTCCCACCTGCTCCACACTTGCTCCTCCTCTTTGCAGTCTGCAGCGTCTGCGGCCACCCGCTCGGACCGAGATGTTTGGAAAAACTGTTGCCGTCACTTTATGGTTATTAATTTTATGATTTATGTTAAAGCTCACGAAACGCCTGGCCGTCGGTACGGTATGGGTACGGTACGAGTACGGGTACGGGTACGTGTATGGGTACGGTCCAGTCCCTATCCCACCTTGCCAATGCCAATTCCATTCAATTGCCAATTGCTGCAGTGCGTGCGTGTGTATCAAAGGAGGCTGGGCTGTGAAGTTCCCCTTGTTGTTATTATTGTTTTTAACTCCAAGTGTGTGTGCGTGTGTGTGTGTGAACACTGCTTGTTGTGGGCTGTTGTTGCTGCCGTTTCGCTCTTGTTGCTGCTACTGCTGAAGATGCGTTTATGGATTTTTGTTTTGCACTCCAAATAACAACAGCAACAACAGCAACAACATCTAAACAAAGAGACTGCAGCAAAAAAAAAGGGAAAAAAGTGATATCTGCTCCGCAATAGGTTGCTCCTGACGCCAGTCGACTTGGAATTGCAACTGGCAACGGCGCCGACAGCACCAACGGGCACAAGAACAACAACAGCAGCAATGACAAACAATAAGCGAAATTAAAAGGAGCATGAGCCGGAACAGGAGCAGGAGCTGAAGGCAGTGCCGAGCTTGGGTCTCTGCCGACATTTGGTTTTGGTTTTGGATGCGGCACTGGGGCGCTGCTGCAGACTCGAGACTCGAGACGACGCGTCGTGGCATTTGGCATATTCTCACATTCATCCAGCAGCCAACGGCCAACAGCCAGCAGCCAGTGCCAGGCAAAAGCAAAAGCAATACCCATACCCATGCCCATTCCTTGCCAATACCAATACCAATCCAAAATACCCATAGCTCTGATGCGTGTTTTTGCTAATGCGAATAAGTTGCTGTTGCTGTTGTTGCTGCTGCTGTTGTAGTTGTTGTTGCTGTTGCTGTGGTTGCTGTGCGCTCCTTTTATTGAATTAACTTCAGTTTCAGTAGTTGCAGTCATCGTCGTCGTCGTCGTCGTCCCAGTTCCCAGTTGCCAGTTGCCAGTTGCCAGCTAGCAGTTCCTGCAACGGCAGGAGCAACTCTTTGTTTTCAGCGTGCCAGTGGCTTTCAATGTTTGCATTAAAAATTCATAAATCAATTATGGAATGCACACGGCAAAATATTAGTTTTTTCTCGCATCGAACCAGGCCTACGCAACGTGGCAGGAAGGACACATGGACATGTGTGCATGTATGTTTGTATGAAGCAACGGGTTGTGCCTCGGCCACTGCCTGGGAATTTGAGTTATTTTGCCATGAAATGCGTGAACTGCTCCTCGCATTGGCAAGTTGACAATTCTGTCCATGGACCCAGAAGCTGTTGCAGCAGTTGATTAAATTAATATACAATCATATATATATACACAAACATACATACAATTATAAATATATATATATATATATATCGTCAGCGATTTTTGTGTGTCATATTTGGGATGCCGAATTGGCGTTGAAATTAAAATTAAATTAAATTAATGAATGCGACTCATGGGTTGATATACGTTTTTTTTTTTTGTATGGGTGTTTGTATATATTACACACAAGTCGCAACCGGAATTTATTAAATACAAGTGAGCAGATCGATCGGTAAAAATAGGATTTTATTTAAAGCTCATTTGACGACGGATTAACTATCGAATTCGATTTTTGACAATTTAAAAATATGATTTTCAATGGTATTTTCACCAGCCAACATCAAATGTTTTTTTGCATAAATTATTATTTTTTATTGACGTTAGCATTTTCCAGACACTATCTCGAATTCAATTTAATATTGGCCATAAACCAAATTGTTTATTTATCTGTTTTGAAAATAAATCAACAATAATTTATTATGTTGTGCAAATAGTTAAAGTATAGAAGTTGAATTTAATGTCTATATGACCCAAACAGAGAAATTTATGCCATAAATTATATTTAATTGTATCTATAAATATATTAAACTGTTCCAATTAAAATGTCAACAACATAACTATTCAACATTTACGGCGTATAGATGAACCACTAAAAATACTGACAGAGTGCATTATGGGCTTATGAGTGTCCAAATTTCGATGCTTTGCAATAATCTTTTCAGCTTTACGAACTTTTAATGTATGCAAATTTAAGAGAATACAAATTAAACCAGTTCGGACGACAAGAGAATTATGCACACAAAAAACACAAACCAAGAAATCCCGGCAACAAAAATACCTGCAACAAGCACTGAAGGAAGCAGCAGAAAACACAGAGTGGCAAAAATAAAAAATAAAAAAATGAGGATGAGTGGTAGCAAAAGTAGACCGTACTTTCCACGTTGCACATCCGCAGACATAATTAGAGTCGATAATCTGAGCGTTCATTATTTTAATTAGTGCAATTTACCAAGTTTTGCATATTAAAATAAATGGGGAGCCATTCGATTCGCTTAGACAGCAATTTATGTGGATGGGCAGAGGCAGTTAAAGGCTATAAGTTTAAGGACCTACACATATTCATATTTATGGCACCTTCAACTATAAGGGGGTAATATACTATCGACACTCACTGTATAGGCTTTGGACTGCCACCGTAATGGCTGCCACACACACACACACACGCACACACAGAAACAAAACCTCAGCTAACTAATTTGAATTACTGAACTTCACATTTACTGAACCTCCCTTTGCCCACTCTCCTCAATTCCAGTGGCCAAGTAATTATGGTCCGAAGTCAATGCAGCCGCTGGCCAGAACGTTCACGACGGCGATGGCGATGGCAATGGCAATGGAGATGGCAACGGCGACGGCGACAGCGACGGCGACGGCTGCATAATGTCCTAAATTGTGCAACACTTGCTTGGGGCGTCTGTTACCGGCTGACGGTCAGTAGCTGTATATGTACATATATTGCCTGAATATTCATGCCCCATTACCGCAACATAAAATCGGAATTTATGCTTATTTCAAATACGGCGCCGTCGCCATTTACATATATGACTAAAACTCCTAAGCACTGTATAATATATATTAATGAACACATATTAAATCCGCCAAAATTATATGCCTTTAAATATTGCCAGTGCGTGTTCAATTACAAAATATAAATGGCATTTTTGAAATCACGTATTTTAGTGTAACCAATTTGTGATTGAAGCCCTAAGTGACTAGTGAGAAAGCCGGAACTATTCATTAGTCTCTTATTTCCAACGAATTTTATACTATTCAAAAATATGCAATTACAAATACGCCTTTACTCAAATCGTATATAATTCCCAAATCAGCACTCCAAAGCCAAAATAACTAACGGTAAAGCTAGATTTATTCGTGAGTCTTTCGCTCGAATCGTTTTATAACGAATTTGAAAAGTTTCAAAAATATTAAAAAATATTCATATATAATATTTGTTAGTTATATAAGTTTGACTTGATGAACCTGCGATTTCACATGCTCAGTATTAAATCAGGTATTGTTGCAAGAAGGCAAGATAAGGCGGAATACTCAGTATCAGTATCTAATGCTTATTGAAAAAGTGGCTGCTAATGAAGAATCGTAATTTATAGAAACTGCAAATATATGTGTATACAATTTTCTATCGCGACATATTTGTTAACGTGTTGGTTCTCGCTTACCTGATTTGCCGACGGGTAACCATATCCAAACTGCGCATATGCAGCCATTGTCGCGTTCGTCTTCGACGCTGAACTGTTAACGGCAACGGCAACGGCAACGGCAGGTTGTACAATTGGAGAGCTCAGCGTGGGGCGCCCGCGCCCTGCCAGGATATTCTGATGATGCTGCTGCTGCTACTGCTACTGTTGTTGCTGTTGTTGTTGTTGTTGTTGTTGTTGGTGGTGATAAGGGGTTGGCAGACTGGGTGGCTGCAACTCGGTCGGTTCAGGAGAGTGGGTGGTGGGAGCTGAAGATGGATGCGGATATGGATGTGTATATGGAGATGGGAGCTGGGAGCTGTGAGCTGAAGGATGGAGGATGGTGGATGGTGCTGTTGCTGTTGTTGTTGTTGTTGTTATTGTTGTTATTGGTGGTGGTGGCGTGCGTGCTCGACGCGGAGCGCGGCTAAGCACTCTGGACGCTTTTGTTGTTTGTTGGTTTGTTGGCTGCTGCTGTGTGCGACTGTTGTTGTTGTTGTTTGTTGCTCTTGTTGTGTTGTTGGCCTTGTTGAAAATTGATAAAACAAATTGTCGATGTCGAGCAGTTCTGTTAATGTCGCCGGAGCCGGAAAATGTTTTGTTTGTTTTTTTTGTGTGACTTTGCGTTTTATTCTTTTACTTCGTTTCAATTTTTTTTTTTTTTGTTTGTTTGTTATTTATTTTTATTTGTATTTTTATTGACATTGACTGTTTGCAGGCGCGACAGCACACAAAACGTCCCTTGATGCTGGACACTGGTTATATTTACTAAGTTGCCAACGTTATTCGAGTACGGGTCCGTGTCCGTGTCCGGGTCCGCGTTCGGGTCCGGTTACGGGTCACTTTTCGACACGGCTTGACTTGGCGACCGCGGCCAAAAGGTTGTGCCGAGTATCACTCAAAACATGTGTTTCTACTTGTGTTTCTCTTCCGATTTCGTATTTATTTTCCAGATCGCTTAGCTCAATCAGTTTAAGTAGTTGAAGTTAATACCTTGTACTAATTTATTGTGTTAAGTATATATTTATTGACATGCCTATAGATTATTGCACAAGCACAATATATATATGTATTTTTTGTTTGTTGTTATTTACGGCTTAGTTTTGGCTTTTGCACTGATCGTCATTGAAACGAGTTCAACACACACACAACACACACAACCTGTCTGTCTGTCTGTCTGTCTGTCTGGTTGTCTGCTTGTCGGCCAGTTTGAGTGGCGGCCGCTCAACGTTGACGCTTCTGAATTCGAGTCTGAATTCGAGTCACAGTCGACAGGCACAGCTGAGATGTGCGCCTTTGCCTATTCGCGTTTAAACACAAACTGGTCTGTCGATGCCACAAACAGCCCGTTCAGGGGCACAAGGCCGATTCGAGTCGACAACGACAGCGACAACGGCAACGGGAGAGCGAGAGCGAGAGAGAGAGGGCTAGACGTCACTAGTATGGGGGAGCGAGCAAATGAATGTTCTGCCTGTTGTCGGCTGTCGTTCCAACCAGAGAGCGCAATGCATGCGCCGTCTCATTCAAACGATTGCTCTCCATACATGAGCGCAAGCGAGATGGGAATCACAATTCCCATTGCCGCTCAGGGGCTGTTGCCGTCGACAACGCCCACCTCCGACTGGAAGTCCAGAGCAACGGCCAAAGCAGCTGCAGCTCAACAGCGTACGTTGTATTTCCAGTGCTTCCCCTTTTTGGCTGGCACTGGAAACATTTTTATGGCGGACTGCGATCGAAAGGCTTCGCACAGTTTTCAGTTTCTTCCGCAACTCCTTGATGTTGTTGTTGTTATTGTTGTTGTTGTTGTTGATACGTTGATACCTTGAGCAACACAAAAATAAATCAAATACAAAATATACACACACATATATATATAATTGTTGTTAAGTCGACATCGTTTAATAAATTAAGAATTAAATCAGAGAAAGTATGTTTAGCAGTTGCTCAAGAAGGATCAACACAATCCAAAGTTCGCAGGATGATCAATCGAATTCGCTAGTGAAATTGTTGCACAAAACATTTAAGCATGCGATCTTGGTAGAAAGTTAATTTATTTATTTTATTTATTTTTTTGTAATAGTAGATTAATATTTATTATGTGTACATTTGTTTTACAGATATTATTTGCACAAAAAACCAATAATAAATCAAGTTTATTCAACTTATTCCCGCCGGTTAAGTAATGTTCATCTCATTTAAATTATTTCTTACGAATTCAAACAATATGATTTATTTTTTAACAACCTTTTTTAGCAACAGTCATTAGCACTTTGAGCAATTTATTTTTATAGCCAATTGGATAATAAAATTAAAAATAAATAAACGCAGAATATAATTTAATTTAATTTTATTTTTATAGCCATTTAGCTAATAAAATCGAAAATGAAAATAAATAAGATTTATAGATTTCAGAGTTTAAATTTTAATTAATTATATTCGGAAATATCTGTTATTTGAATGCACAATAAAATGCAATTCAGTCGCAAATCTAAGATCCAGTTTATTTGTTTTAATTAAAATGCTTTTTACTTTTTTCTACATAAACGCTGAAAATAAATAAATTATGTTTAAAGATCGCCAAATTTATTTTCAATTTATTTACGTTCTGCTATTTTTCTTATGTTTTTAGTTTATTTTCAAAACTTGTAATAATACTTATAAAAATAGTGATTACACATTTGAAAAAATCAGCGTTTTTTATGCATTCGAAAGCAGTTTCATAGAAAGCTGGCAGATCAACGAAATTAATTGGCCTTTGCCGATCCGATCGTCAGACGAAACCGAATGTGTCACAAAAAAAAACAAACAATTCAATTTGAAAATGGAAATTGAACTCCTCGGGCACTTGAAATGGGCACAGCCACTTCTAATTTATGAAAGATCGAAGGAGCACGATGGCATTTTTGGTGGAATTCTTGTAAGACGAGACTTGACTGGATTGTTTTTTTTTCTGGGTGTTAACGCGACGTCATTTATAATGAATGTAAGTAAGTGCACATGGGCAAGAAATACTAGCTGAAGCCAGGGCACGTCCTGATGGACTCTTTCAGTGTACCCTTGAGTGTCTGAGTGCCAGATCGTGTTAATAATAATTTTGTTGGGCTGGACACTGAATACACTTGGTGGCGCCACGAAATCCAAAAGAACATCGACTGCTTAACTTAAGTTTGCACAAGAACAGATGCCATATGTTTTGGATTCGGATTTGCTTGTGAGAATTTTCGCAGATGTTGCAATTCACTTAACAACAGAGAGAAATCAGCTTGGGACTAAAAACGATTGTATTTTCATTTTGTCCGACAATAACTCGTCCATTTTTGGACAACATGCAGATTATATTGAAAACAATTTAAATGTAGATTTTAGCGTTAACAGATAATAGTGTGCCTTGGCATCAGGTAGATGAGGGAAGGCCACACACATCTCAACATACACAGTGTTGTCTGTGTGTGTATGAGTGTGTGTGTGTGTGTGTGTGTGGGGTAAGAGTGTGAACGCACGACAGCAGCAGCAGCTGCACGAATGGGAGTTGCAAGCTCTCATTTCATCCCATTTATCCTGGTGCTGCCTCCTCGTCCTCCCCCTTCTCAACTGCTGTGCTTCCTCTTGCTTAAGTGTTGTTTCATGTCACCTGGAAAGCAATTGGACATGAAATTGTCGCTTTTCAGTATGTGATACACACACACACACACACACACACACGCTGACAGTGTGTATGCATGTGTGTGTACAACTGATGTGCTTCACAAAATCTTCTCAAATTGAAATCTTTTCCTCTCCGCACTTTGTGCATCAGCCCATACCGAAAAGTAATAAAATATAAAATCCCTATGCCCAAAAGACGACAAATGATAAAGTCACCGGAACACGCACAGAAAGGATGAATACATCTAAACAGAAACTATGCAAATTGCTTTCAATAAATTTGTATATGCTTGAGCCCGTGGTACGGGCTTGGGCCAGACGACAAGTGACACCAAAGATTTTGTGGCAAATTGCAGGAATCCTTGCGCAAACACACACACAGACGCACACACACACACGCACACACATCCGCAGAATAGACAGAGCACCGAGCACTTATGGCCATTTTAATTGTTTGCTCGGAGTGATGGCAGACACCTTGGAGTCGTCGCAGTTGGGGGCTAGAGCCAGAGAGTTTGCTGTCACCAATCACACCACTCGTGTGGACATTGTTATCAGTTGCACACTGATATGGTATCGTATCGCATCGTAGTATCAGCACCTGGCATCTTATCGACCACTTCAAAATGGGATTGCTGCTCAAACAGAAAAAACAAAAACAACAACAACAACAACAACAAAAAACGAAACGCACACACACAGAACACTTTTCCAAACATTCATAAATGGAAACGTATTTACTCACTTTTCAAAAACAAATCAACAAATCGGTGCTCTTTGTGCCGTTCAAGTGGCCGACGTTGACGCAGCCCGACGCCCGATGCCCGTACCCAAAAACCTGGGTAGAATGGAACTGTAGCCGGTGTCAAAGTCAGAGAATTGTGGGACCCTTAACCAGAATGCAAGCATAACAGAAATACCCCGCGCGTGCGTTCCTCTTTTGTCGGCATTGCCGACAACAACAACAACAACAACAACAGAGTCACGATTGATTGCCGCACCGATTGACGCTGATTTCTAATTTCCAATTGGTTTTTGTTGAAACACACACACACTCTGCACACACACGCAGCGCACACACAACATATTATCTACTGGCGTGATAAGTGGCCCACGTTTCGCCCGGCTGTAATTATGCGACTAAGTAGATGTAGATGCTTAGTATGGACAGCTGCCGCCCATCCGCATGCAACACGACAGCGTTGTCAGTGGCATGCCCCACGAATCAGGCCACTATTTGACGATATCAGTTCGATTTCGCACGATTTATGCCGTTACAAATATTTTATTTAAATTTTGAGCACGTAAAGGAAAACTCGACTTGACTATGAAAAAGCTGCAGTTCGGAATCGAATTTAACTTAATTTAAGTCTTTAGATGATTTTATATTCAACATTTTATTTTACATTAAAATATAAATATTTGCTCATAAATTAGCTCATATTAATTTGTGCAGTCAAACACCGCCCAAAAGTTAAGTTAAGGCTCTCCAGAGAGTTGCCTTTCTACTTTATGGGGATTAATTGGGAATAAGTATGCACATGACAGCATTACACCTGTGTGTGTTGTGTGTGTTTTGCAAACACACACACACCACATTAAACCTGTCGCTGCTTTCCTTGTAAATATGCAAAGTCGAACAAAGTTTAACCGTATTCTCCTCGGAGAATAACTTTTACATTTCGTATAAATTGTGTTGCACTTTTTGTTACACTAATCTGCAAAAGCGAGCCATTTTTTATTTATACAAATTTTCATTAAAAATATATTGTAATTTTGTAATCTAACCTTTAGTATACAATTTTGATACATTATCAAGTTGGTAAACTTTTCCTCTCAACTCCTGGTTAACAAGCATTATTTCTAATGACTTTTTTTGTTTACACTTTCGATTGTAAACTTTTGCTGTTATTTTTAAAATTATAACAATTTTCTTGATTTAGAGATCTGAATATTATATATTTATTAGATCTTCACAGGATCTGCCACGGCCAACTCCATACACAACCCAATAATGTACCTAATCCTCTGTTAAAGATTCACCTCAAACTGACTACGACTACGGATATCTCGTATCCTTAAGATTGCGCAGTGAGTGATCTGCAGCAGGCTTAAGCACTCCACACTATGATGATCTAATTACGCATAGTGCATAATCACCCCTCCGCAAATTGTTTTTAATAAACATCGCAGACGTTGTCACATTGCGACCTCGTGTTGCACGGAGAGCAGCGAGGCGGCAAGAGCCAGATGCATGTTTGCCACCCAGCTAGTTTAGCAATTGCGAATTTCAAAATTAAATTCCATGTCATTCCGTGTAAATCATTTGCAAAATGATGCGAATCCGCATAGCGGAGACCGTGGCAATTTATCAAAAATAAATCATTTTAAAGAGTTCCCTGTTGGTGATCCATGGCCGAATGCTGTTTGCCAGCGAGCGAATCCGTATCCGACTATGCAGCCCCCATCCGTAGATGTGTCCGACCGTCATTCAAGTACATACCTGTCGCCAGGGTCCCGTGGCTGCCAGCCAGGCCTGTGATAAATGGCAGATTAGTTTGCGAATTTTAGAGCGCGAAGTGCGACACCAAAATGTCCATGTCAAGCACCCCAGAGTGCATATTTATTTATGCGTAACACAGTAATTAGTGATTAAGTTGATGTAATGTGCGCCGTACTCGTGCACCCCAAAATAAACCAAATAAATATGCTAGTAAATAAGTGCGCATCTTTATGCCGGGCATTTGAGTCGCTTTATATCTTTATTTAGAGATCCAGAGATCCCCGGATGTCTTCCAGGTAATTAGTCATTACTCTTCCACGAAACTATCCTAAACAGTCCCCAGACTGAGATGTACTAACTCTATTCCATTGCACATTAGGCAAACATTCAAATCCAATCGGATATAAACATATTATTAAGGAGAAATATATATAGAAATATATTATTATAAGATATAACATTGAAAACACTAAAGACAACTCTCAAAAAATATATTTATTTAAATATATTTGAAATGCATTTTTATAGTTTTGCGGCTTTGAATCCCTCATCGGTTCTCAACTGGCTTGTGCTCTACATATGTATTTATATAATGTTGGCAATAAAATGTGGAGGAAAAACATGTTGAAATTAATTCAATTCGATTATAACCAATTAATACTATAGTGCTGCGGGCTGACATCGTTAACTAATTACGAGCAAGTGCAAATGTTTAAACAGTAAAAAATCATTTTTCTCCGCTGACAACACTCGTCCGTTGCCTCAATTTAAAAGCAATCATTAATTATGTAGACCTGCATTTTAGGCAACCAACCATCCGTCCGTCCGTCCGTCCGTCCGTCTGTCTCTCTGTGTACAACGGACTCCTCGTTGTGGCGACAATGACGACATTGACAGAAGGCACTCGTGTCACCAGCTCAATACACATACACATGTCTGTACAAATGTTTGTAAGTGTGCAGACACTTGTATCCAAGGCATTCACAGTTTGTTCCGTGTCCATATTGTTTTCTTTCCTTGCCTCTTTTTTTTTTTTTTGAGTCTTCTTATGTCATCGCAGTTGACACTATGATTACAAATCTATGACTACACAATTTACACACACTCTGCTTATTTATACATTCAAAACATGCATTCAAGCAAGTATATCACTGACAGTGAATGCAATTTGGAATTTTGAAATCATTTTTAATTATTTGAAGCATTCGGCTTTAAATTAACAATGTTTAACTAGAAGTTAACCTGTACAAGTTTATGGCTGTCGTAGCTTAAATAAATTTCATGGGTTATTCAAATATGTTATCCAAATATTCAACATTCACTCCACTCCAATTTGTATATCCATTAACACATTCAATTTGGATAAGATTACAAAGAAATTGATTTGATTGATTATATAAGCGAAAACCTTACGTGAAAATTATGCAAAACCAGTGAAAAGAGACGAAAGGAATGCAAAGTATTTAAAGTAACGGTTAAGGATTACCTTTAATAGGCAACAGTTTGGACAGTCCTGGCCTTATTTGGCAAATTTCAAATGCCAGATAAACGGCAATTACAAGCAACATCATTGCAGCCGGGTGGGCCGGACCCCATTACTCATGACTCACGGGTTTGGTTATCACACGGCGAACACGGATCCATTACTGTATCTGGTGTTGGACAACGCTTAAGTCCGCGATATAAAATGAAGCGAAAATGAACGTCCATTAATTCAATAAATAATTATTGCAGCACTGCAATCGGATTCGGCCTGGACAGGGACCTGCACCTGGACCTGGACCTGGACCTGGACTTGGACCTGAGCCTGCAGCAGGACGTGGGTCAATGACAATGCACCATCGATGGTATCTGTTGGTGGGTGCATGTACCGTTACCGCATTTGGAATGTGGGTGTGACTGTGGCTGGTGGCGGAGGCGGGGGCGGGGGCGGGTGCGGGAGGGTGTTTGCTGGTGCGGATGGAAGTGCGCTTTGTCTGCAGTTAATGTTCCTATTTTGCAGTAATGCCGAAGTCAACTGACCACCGGGCGTATGCGCATTTATTAAATGAAAATCGGCTCGACGGCATTGCCTTTCTTGGCCCGGCTGGCCGTGTTGGCCGTGCTGGCCGTGCCTTTCCTGTCCGTCCGGGACAGTTCCAATTTGCAGCACAATGCAAATTGTATTGTAGTCGAGTTATTGTATAATTGGTGCAATGTCGACGGTGCAACTGGACACTGAGCTGCACAACTGGGTGGACTCGGCTGTGTTTGTGTCAATAAATTAAAATGAGAATTGATTCGCTTACGCCCGATTTAAGCAACAACAGGCCATTTTATGGCCCAGCCAGACACCAGATAGGGATACGGTCGATATATACATATCTGTATATGTGTGTAGTATTTCTGTGCATATGTACAGATATGTATATATATGTATATATATGGCAATCCAGCAAATAGCATGTGCAGTCGCGTGTGCTCGCATTTCGAAACTATTAACAAACAAATTATATGTTGGACCCGCACTTTAAAATCCAATTTCAGCACGCATTACAAGAAAATTCCATTAAACAATGGAGCTACAAATACATACATTTAAACCGTATACGACAGATACGAGTCCCATTCCGATCTGACCAGACACAGTGTCTCCACTCTTGGCCACAAGAACTAAGCACAAGCACAACACAAGCGCATTAAGATAAGAGAAATGGTCTAACAAAACGCATAATCTACAGTTGAATTAAAAATCGGTAACACTATTTAAATTTATTTCAAAACACTGCCTTTAGACATACATATGTAAAAAACAAAAACAAGAGCAACAACAACAACAACAACAACAAATGATGGGATAGCATAACGGGCTCGAAGACAAGATAAGCGACTCGAAGCACTGCGGGTCCAAGACGTCTGGCCTTCTAGCCTTTATTTTTTGTTGTTGTTTTGGTTTTGTTGTTGTTTTGTTTTAGCCGTCCTGTTGCAAAGGCGACTAACCTGTAGATGGTAAATGTCAGCGGAATAATAAAATTAGCTGCTTTAACGGCAATGAAATTGTCCTAGCACTGTCTCTTGGGCCCGTTTCTGACTGTTCGTCTTTGACTTCTTGTGGGCCCTCTTCATGTTTGGACCGCCTTCACAAGCTAGCCCTGAGATATGTGCGGCATGAAAATCGATTGAAAGACCAATCAAACGGCATCGTAAATATTATCTTTAGCCATCTGCAACTTTGCAGCCTTGCACCGACAGCACCAAAGTGCCGTATCATAAATTTACCCAAGTGACATTTCTTTGTCATGTTAATTAGACCGCCAAGTGGTTAACGAAATTTGATAGGGCATCTGAGATACCTGCTCTCAGAATCACGGAGACTGCCCCACACACACACACACACACTCGCATACACACTCGCATACACACTCGCACACTCACTCATTCACGCTCATAAAATGCTGGACCACAAATGACCCTTTCCAATGAAAAACTTCGACGAAAAAACTATATTTTCCACGGCAAAGTCGATACCACAATACTCGTAGACGTTGTGGCGACGACAACATGAGCATGGATACTTCACTCATTAATATTTATTAGTCCCACTCGCATTTGCATAATACGAAAGACATCAAAATTAAAATTCGGAAAAACCAACAAATACAAAACATACATTTACATTGCTTCAAAAGTTCTTTCACATGAAAAACCCGCAATCAACAATGAAAATCTATCCTGAATTAACAGTTCCCGAATGAAATACATATTTTATTAATATTACAATTTTCTCCTCATTATTATGTAATTACTAGCGCTACTAAAAGCTATCAAATAAAAAAGTTTTCATTTGAATTGATTTTTTTTTACTTTTTGTATTCTCACTTGAAATTATTAGTTTAAAATTTTTTCCATTCTCACTAGATATGCTTCTACTGAGAAAAGACATATTTTACTTTATTGAAGTGAGAATAATTGTTTGAAACTCAAAAAGTTAATTTATTCACAAATTTAATGCAGTTTTATTTATATTAATAATCTGCGAATTTTTGTATACATTTGTTCACATATTTAGAGTTCTTTGCTTAGCTTCAAATTTTGTTTCCCTCTTCTTTCCATAATTAAATATTATTTTATTGAGATAATCTTGTGTAATTTTGTGTAATTTAATTACAATATACAAATAGCATTTTATCTATTCATCATCATTATATAAATTTGTTCACATAATTTGAGTTGTTTCTTTGGTTTTTCCTAACATTTTGGTTTTTCAATCTTTTCCTATTCCCACTAGATATTCGTCTGTTGATAAAATAAAAACCATGTATTACTTCAGCGAATAATTGTGTAGAATTTTGGAATGGAGCGAAAACGTAATTTAATTGCAAAATTAAATATCATTTTTCATATATTAATCATCTGCGAATTTATGTGTATACTCACATATGTAGTTACGTAAGTGCTTATAAGCTGACAGCACTTTCCCTAAACTCATCGATGGAGGCGGTGCACACTACGAACTCAGGCACAGACGTCAAGACAACCTCTATTGCCAAGTCGCCTAATGGCCATAATTATTTTTACTCATCATATCAACGTGAGTTGTCTGAATTCACATATGTATGTGAATGTGTGTGTGTGTGAGTGTATCCATGTCGTTGTCAAAAAAAAGCGCAGCACTCGGTTCCGCAAAGGTGGCCATCGGTCCCACATTTTGTAGGCGTCTGACATCGTTGTAAATGTGTATTTTTAGTTCCTCGCTCGGCGTTTAATTCCGTATTTCTTCAATTTTTGTTAGAGATAGACAGTGAACAGTGCACGTGTGGTCATGATTTATGGCTAACAATGTACGTCCATTAGAGATGGCTTTAAGCCGAGGCGTCCAACAGCAAATACGGTCAAGAAGAAATCTCCATGTTCAGATTTAATTAATGGATCGCTTTAAAACAGAGAGGGACAGCTTAGCCACATGAGGCTAAGTACGTTCATATGGTAATTCAAACAGGCATCTCAAAAGTGACAATAATTTCTCCATAATTTAACTTTAATTCATAATTATTAAAAAGAGCTTGAAATGACTCAATGTGAAGTAAAGTCCGCGAAATGGGTGAGTTGTATTTAAAGTCTTTATAAAACATATAAATTATCCATATTTGGTGCCTCTTTTAACAAGTTTCTAAGTAAGACGGCAAATTTGTAATAATTTTACCACTTTTATTGCACTTTTGTAAGAACTGCTTCAAGAAATATATTGACAGCAAATCAGATCTGACCAGATCTTCAAATAGTTTTCAATTTTTTGCAGCATAATCAATTTAATATGCAAACTTCCATTCTGAAACCTTAAGAGTTGAGAATTTCCTATTTTATGGACTAATCAAGTATTGAGCGCATTTATAAGAAAGTTTTCAATTGCTTTCAAGTGATTTGATCAATAATTCTTTTGCATTATTACATATTTGAAAGAGAGATTAATTTAATTAGTTTTAGTGTTGAGTAGGCTTGGATTGGGGAAAGTACGTTATAGACTGGCATTTCTTGTTAGCGTGGTTGGCCAATAATTCAAACACAGTCGTGTGTCTATTGCAGCAGCTGGCATGGGTAAATTAGCATACAGCATCACGCATACGCCCCGATGTGTGCGCAAACTCAAGCAAAAGACAGAAACTGCCTGGCTGCACACACACACACACACGCGCACACACACACACACCCAACTCAGCTCCTTGGCGCAATTTGAGGATATTAATTGTTATAGTTGCGAGATGTGTCTGCTTGAATTGTTTCTGAGGCTTTTGTGCGTTGCAACGAAATTCTAATCTTGTTGAAAACGTATCGCCTTGCCCGACTCTGTCAAAGGCAGCGAGGCAAAGACGCAGAGCGGGGCGAGGAGAGAGGAGGTAGGCGGAGGTAGAGCCTGGCATTTTGGCTACACTGACACAAGGATTTCCGTACATGACAAGCAGCAGCAATAATTTATAGAGGCTGCGTAAGCAAGCTGCGTGGATGCTAAGGATGCTCCTGCTGCTGCTGCTGCTGCTGCTGCTTTTGATGCTGTTGATGCTGCAACGCACTCTGGCAGCCAACGACATGAGCATGCACACAAACACACACACACACACACACACACGCACAGACAGGCACACACACTTCACTTACAAACATTCTCTTGAATACTTGGCTCATCAGGTAGTAGGAGGCAGGCTGGGGCAGGCCTGAACCCAAAGCCGAAATCCTTGCTCAATGCCTGCCAGTGTCTCTGCTCGAAGGCTGTGTATTTGTTCTCATCTTGTTTCACTTAAATGACACTTTGCATTCTTGTAGCATCTTGAATTTTAGGCAAGCATTTGCCATTCGGTCGGCATTGGGGGATGTGAGTGTGACAGGACAGGACAGACAGGACTTACGCAAACGCATCTTCCGGAATTTCCCTTTAATTATTTTTGAGCAAATTTGTGTTCTTTGGTATGTTATAATTGAGTGTGAATCGTCTCGATGAATATGAGAAAATTTGTGAAAATTTCATAAAACTACTTGTGGACTTAGACGGGTAGCAGCAGTGACTAATTGTTTTGATGGGCACAAGTATTTAAGCAATTTGCTGTCAAAATATCTCGAACACAGCCCGGCATATTTTTGAGCACACATAAAGCTGCTCAATTTGTATTTGAAAGGCGCTCAAATTATCATCATAAATGTAAAGCAAATATTTGCTTTATTCGACGAAGCAACTTGCATTATGGAAAAGTAATACATTTTCAGCTTGTTTTACCCATTAATCAGTTGCAATATTTAAACAATTTGCTACAATTTTTCATCTTGGATTATTTGTATGCAAAGCAGTTGGAAAATAGTTGATTCTTTATTCTGAATAAAGGTATAATACAGAATAGTGCCCAAGACTGTCAATCATAAATTACCAGAGTTTTCACATGATGTTTAAGGATTGCCCACACACGTTTTGATCGCCAACTGGTTTCCACACACACACGAGCAGCACAGCACAGCACAGAAAGAGAAAGATTTTAGAAACGAGTCGCATGCAGCTGGGAAGTTAATGCGACAAGTTTCCAAATGGGTAACAATTTTCAAAGTGATTAATTTGCCTTGTGGCTGCCAACGAGATTTTGACCATTGGATTGATTTATTGCCGCGAGACGTTAAGTGGATGCAAGATAAGTTAACTGTCGTATATGTATATACATATATATATATATATGTCCTCACTGCTGGTGACCGATCACAAGCAATACGGACTACGATTGCCAGCGGTTGCAACAAGCAACAACAACAATAGCAAGCAGCCTGCCACAAGGGCAACTTTTGCGTCGCAACGGCGCTCGGCGGAGAGTCATCGCTTCTATGGTTTATGGCCCATAAATGAGATCGCTACACAAAGGCGCTGCGAAAGGATCTTGAGTTGTTGGCTCTTGGTCGGCTTGGGCGATGGCATGTGATGCGATTAATTTACCCGGCTTACTGATTGGTCCGCATTTGTAATGGCAATGGGAACTTTTAATGCCCCACTGCAAGCCGTTTAGGTATTGTAAAACATCTCGTAAAGCGAATAAGACGACGGCATTATGGGAACTATGGGAACGGAACTAATCCCCCGCTGCTAGGCGCTCCAACCAGGGGGATTACATATAATAGCAACAACAACAACAAAAACAGTATAAACAGTTTAAGAAATTTGTTACTAAATATGTTTGTATGCATATGTATGTGCCCCCAAGCTAAGTGGACATCACGTGGCTTTCTTTAGTTGCCGGTCGCATTAGTGCCATGCAAAACACATGTATCTCTGTGTAAAGTGTGTCAAACAAAACCAAACCAAACCAAATTAATCACTTGCACTTACTAACTAAACTACAATACAAAACAGCCTCCAATTGCCATTCCTATTCGAATACTTCCAATTCGAGCGAATTCATCGCAATTTGCTGCTGCCTTCAGCGGCTGTCAATTTCAATTCAAATGACAATTTGTTGCATAATCGAGAAACTGCTGAATGTTAATTTATCAAACGGCGATAGTCGTTACAAATTGTTTTCCCCATCAACCAACCACCAGCCTCCCGGCACACACACACACACACACTCACACACACACACACACATGTATACATATATATATGTGTAGAGAGATATTGTCTCGCTTGCTGGCTCTAAGTGGTGATTTTGACAGAAACGTTTTCTCTGTCGCGTAATTTGTCGTGGATGTGGGCTAAAACCAGGTCGCACACTACTCTATTGGCTTACATACTTGTTTTGGCCAAGACTCCATCTGTTATTATTAGCCAAAAAGAAACAGAACACTTGCTTCTGTATGAAAATACAAAATCAGCTTAAGAAATATGTTTTCAGTTTAGTTTTGCTATATTTTATTCTGCCTCACAATCGTTAACATCCATTCCAAAGTTGTCGCTAAAAAAATATTAATATTTAACACCTGTTTCGCTTTTAATAAATCATTTCGATAACAAGAATGTACAGCAATATATTGCATATTAAATTGCATTTAAGAATATTTTAATGTTTTCCAGTCGCTTGCATTAATTGGCATTTTTTTTTAGTATACACTACGTATAAACATGCCCCTTGTTTTCGGTTGCCACAAATGACAACTGGGCACATGTGCGGTTGCAATGAATTATAATAATATGTTATTTATGTTAATTTCACTTTGTACACAGACAACAACAACAACAACAACAAAAAACGGCAATGTTGTAAAGGTAATTAGCGGTGATTTAAACAAAACAAAAAAAAGATGAAAAGTTTTGATCGTTTTTTTTTTTTATCAATCAGAGCATTCGGAGTACCAAAGTGAAATAGTCGGGGAAAAGTTGTTGCTGTGATTATCAAATAACAACAATTAAGTTTTATGCACCTCCATAGATGGAACTTCAAACAGAAATCTTTAACTAGAAATATAAATTTATTCCTAAACAAGCCAAAACACTATTAATTCGTACATAGACCATTTTTCCAGCTGCTCTTATTTTATATGATATGAATGGTAGTAAAATTATCACTACAAAAAGTACATATGGGTCGATGTAAGAATTAATAATGAGTTGGGTTGTAGTAGACCCTAACTAGCTATCTTATGATAGCTCACAGATTCAGACTCCTCATACTCAATATATTTATCTTATCTGCTGTTCTAATATCTTAAGTATACCAAGTAAATTCCAGCTGTTAAGTTATTATTTAATCTGCACAAAAAGGATTCCGAACCCATAAGCTGTTGTAGAGTTCAAATATTCATTAGTCGAGGGTTCCTTAGTGCTTATAAGCATTCACTTAAAAGAGTTCCAATCCCAATCCAATAAAGTATCTATCAGAAAATATATGTCTCAAATCTTGTCCATTTATGCTGAAACAAAAAAAAAATTACTTACCTTAAATGGCCACCAAAAAATTGCTTCCCAGAAATAAAACAAAGCATTTGTTAGGATTACAAAGATTTATTTGTATTGAACGAATTTAAATTACATTAGATTATGCATTTCTAGAGACGATGTGGTTTTAGTTTTATTTATATTTGAAGTCTGTTAAACAATGTAAAATTTATCACAGTTTATAATCTTAATACTAGTGTTCAATGTGCCTGCTGTTGCAAAAGAAGCTTACTTCATATAAATAATAGTTATATATATATATGTATATATATATGTATTAGTGTGTAGGTTAAGACAATGCACGGCTTTATTTAAGTTGTAGGTGTATGGTACAGCTGTACCAATGTGGTATATATTATTATTGTTAATTAATTAATTATTACACAATCCTTTACGTTGTTGCACGAGCCCAGAAATAATGATAATCTGCAGAGGATTTCAAATAAAATAAACTCAAGTTAAGAACAAACGGCATTTGTTGCTTACCTAAACTATAATATGTACACTTGTGCATTCAGATACATATATATATATGTGTGTAAATATATATTTATCGCAAATACATATTCAAGGTCCTCTTTCTGTGTGGTGGTTGCTGTCTGTCTGTCTACACAGGCGTCAAGCTTCGAAACGAGAACGATTAGTTGCTGTGCATAGACTATTTGGAGTAAGTGTACCTCTTGAAGAGCGGCCTGAACACGTTCTCATTACGCTGCAAATGGGGCGGAGATGAGCTGCTGTTGCTGCTGCTGCCGCTGCCGAAGTCATCACGATTCATGCTGGCAGGGTATTCGTATTCGTTGAGACGCGTCGAATAGTTCATGGGATAATTGCAGCCGGAATTGTAGCTGCTAATGCTGGGTGGATTGTTGTTACTGCTGCGACAGGTAGCGGTCATAGGGATTTGCGAAGCGGTAGGCAGCAGACTCAAAGCTCCGCTCAACACCTTCATATTCGGCGGAGTTTGGGGTGGAGTATCGGGTTGGGCTTCGGGAAACCCCATCGCCATCGCCCGCTGACTCGCTGTGGATTGAGATGGCTGTGATTGACGCGCCACTGGGCACTGACCCTGCACCTGCAACTGCACCTCGGACTGGCCCAATCCCAGACCCAATCCCAAACCCAAGCCCAAGCCCAGTCTCATGGCCTCGTTCGGATTTGGGTTTGCCGGAATAGTAGGGATGGTAGGCGTATGTGTGCCGTTGGAATTGCAGCTGCTGCTGCTGCTGCTGTTGTTGCTGCTGATGTTGCTGTTGTTGTTGCTGCTGCTGTTGTTGTTGTTGTGCTGTAGCAGCAACTGGCCACTGCTGTATGGGGCACTGTTCGTGCTCGTAGTATGGAGCTGCTGCGTCGTAGCCCCTAGAAAACCCCCGTATGCCGTAGTATGTGCTCTTACATACGGAGCTGCTCCGTTGAACAGATGGCTGCCCATCGCCAATGGTTGCTCCTGCTGCTGCTGCACCTGTGACGTACCCATGCCCAGATTCTCCTGCGGATGCAGATGACGCTGCTGCTGCTGCTGCTGCTGCTGATGCTGCTGCGACTGCTGCTGTTGCGGCATTAATTGCCCCGGGCCCATGCATGCTGGCGGTGGGGTCTTGCAGGCAACTGTGTCGGCCAAGCTCCAGATTTTGGGCTTCGTTGCTGGAATCGGCACGCCACAGTCCCGGCCTAACTGGTTTTTTGGATCGCCATGTTCGCTGTGCTTACTGCTGCCCGGCAGACTGCTGCCCAGACTGCCGCCCTCGCCCGCATGGAAGGCCGCCGGCAGCACCGTCTGCTGCGGTTGATAGTAGGCGGGATGCTGATGATGGTGATGATGATGATGATGGTATGGATTGTAAGCAGCACCAGGATGACCACTGCTACCTCCACCATGATAGCCAGCAGTGGGATAGCCAAAGCCAGCCCGCAAAATGTTCGCTTGACCCAACTGTTTCTGCTCCTCATCGATGAGCTCCTCCTCGTCTTTGGCAGCATCTGCAATCAAATTGAAGACGGCAATGCTTTGGCTTATAGACTGAAACTTAATGTGAATAAGCCTAAGTAAAAACAAATATTCTTACACAAATACAAAACTAATCATTTCCATCTTTTGTGGACTTGAAATAAGCGTAAAAGGTTTGAGAACTCAATTTCAGAATTTAAATTCTTAACTTGATTAAAAATTGATTGAATTTAGATTTTCTCCATGCGTACCTTTTGCCAAACTACCACCATCCTTGTTGGAGTCCACATCGTCCTTGTCCTTCTCATCGTCCGAGACCAAGGCATCATCATCGTCATCCGTGCGATTCTTTGGCTCCCACGTCATCTTGTTCTCCTTCTTCAAGCGCCGTCGCGCGTTCGCAAACCAAGTGGAGACCTGGGTCAGCGTCATCTTTGTGATGATGGCCAGCATGATCTTCTCCCCCTTGGTGGGATACGGATTCTTCTTGTGCTCATTGAGCCACGCCTTCAACGTGGCCGTCGATTCTCGCGTTGCGTTTTTGCGGCGTGCAGCCAAATCGTAGCTGGCCCCATAACTGCAAAAGGCGAGACAAACTGGTTAGTGAAATGTAGTTTCCCGTTTCGTTTTTTTTCTGTTTTTTAGACTAGACATGAAACATGAAAATTCATTAAAAATGCGAACAATTTAAATTGATGCTTTCATATTGCCACCCACTCGGACAGGCCACTCCTACTTCAGTGTACTACAACGTCAAAATATTGTAAAACATAGTTGTGAAACAGCGCTTAACAACAAAAGCAAAAGCAACAACAACAACAACAACAACAAGAACAGCAACAAAACTCAACAACAACGAGGACGACAACGCCATAAGCGTATGGTCAGCTGTGGGGTTTTTGGGGGGCAACCAGATCCAGAGCAGGAGTAGAAGTTGCTGCCAGAGAGCTGTGGCGTTATTGCGTTTTGCATTTTTATCCAGCTGCCGTCATCCAAAGACCCCTCACTAAAGTTCTACCAGCTAAATTAAGCCACCCCCAAACCCCCAACCCATGCGTATATCCTGTTGCAACTCATCTATGCAACAGCAGCAGCAGCAGCTCGCCGCACATTTCACTTTCGTGCTTTGCCTAGTCCCATCTACTATTTTTGCTGCGTTTTTTTTTTTATCATTTTTTGTGTGCCCACTTTCAACATTCTTTTCAATCCTCTCTTCCCCCCGCTCCCGCTCCTTCTCTATTCTTTTTTTTTTAATTTTTCATGGGATTTTTATGGTGCCGCAGAATCAACAGTTTGTGCGGTGAATTTTACAACAAGATAAAGAAGGAAGCCTGTGTTGCCTGCTTCCGAAGTTGTGTTGTTGCACTCGTTGCTCTCTTGTTGTCCTGCCCCATTTTTCTTCCCTTTTTTATATTGCTGTACACTTTTAACGGCTTTCGCAGTGTTGCCTCTACTCAAAATAAAAAATAAAAAAATTCAAATAAACGCCTGATTTTTATGCAGCGTTGAAGTTGATGTTTGAGTTTTTGCGATTATTGTCTGCCACAAGGACGCTGCGCATTCACAGAAATTTGTTCTTCTCACAGCCTGCACAGCCTTGTACACTTATAAGTGGACAAATGTAAGGGGGGATGCTCAAGCTTGAGACACAAAACAACTGTTTAAATTAAGCGATTAAAGCCATCGATTTGCGAAAGTTTGCTAAAAAGACTTTTCCTTCTGCTATTGAATTTAGTTTACTACTTTTAGTGAACTTTGTTTAAAGTTGTTTAAGTCTCACAACATTTGCGTAAGTTTGCCAAAGCTGCAGTAAATTTCGTTTACCCATTTCTGCACTTACTCCATTTTTAAAGAATATAATTAATAACCTACTTTCAGAATTTCTTATGAATTTCAATATTTTGCTACTTTCAAGTCGTATTCCCTTAAATTTATGTAGATTTTGCTGAAGTTTCTTGAAAGACTTTTGTATCATGCATTGATTGCAGTTAACTACGAGTTAGCTTTTATTAAATTAAGTTCAAAGTTGTCGATATCTCTAATTTAGTTAATAAATGCGGCATTCCCCTTATACATATATACTTTATACCGCATAAGAGCCAGGTCAAAACAAAGCAATCGAGCAATGAGGAATACCTCCATAGTTCTCTAGAAATAATAAAAGAAGCAATCGCCTTACATTGTTCTCCCTCAAAATTATAGTCTAAGACCCGACATAACAATCAAGCGAGTTGCTTTCCAAGGAAATCGTCAAATCTCCGCAAGTATTTTGATATACTTATACTTAATATAGCTGTAGTTTTCACGGGTAACAATTGAAATGCGGCACACAGAAATCAAGTTTTGTTTTGTAATTATTATTTGCATTGGGCTTAAGCATCCAATGCGCTTTGCAACAAATGTTATGATTCCTGTAATTTATTGCACAGAAGTTGCAAATCGGAGCTGGCGATGAGCTGCCGCCGTATGATTAAGGCGTAATGCCAGCAGCTAGCTGACCGTAATCGTTAGCGGCGGATGCAGCCCAAACAAATGTGTGTTTGCATGTTCTGTAAACTTTTACATTATTTGTTCATTTGTTGCTAATTGCATATGTGCCTACATACATACATGCATACATACATACATACGTACATACATTGGAAGCCTGGCTGTGAGTCTGTCCATAATCTTGTTAACAAATCGAATTCTTGTTCACACAAAAACAAAAAAAAGCTCAGGCTGAGGCGCCCCCAAGTCCCAACCGATTTTTAACTATATTTTTTAATAGCTTACTCTATAACTGTGTATATATATATATGTATATATATATGCTTGTGCACTCTCTCGATATACATATGGCGAAAATCTAGCATATTGTATGAACATGCAATTTAGTTTTAGACAGCAATTATAATTACATGCTGTAGTTGTTGTTTGCCATTATCTGTGGGTAGCAATTTACAGCAATGAACACATTTTAAACAAATATTGCCAGGCACGACAACTGACATTGGTCTGGAGTTCCAGCAGCAGCCAGATATATATATATATATATATATATATATATATATGTATATCTTTATATGTATGTGTATATATGAACATGCCAACGTCAAATGCCTGTCAACTGTCCCGCCATTAAAAAAACCCACCCACCACCCACAACCCACTGCCTATATCTCTCTCTCTCTCTCTCTCTCTCTCACTCTCACTCTCGCTCGCCGTCGCCGTCGCCCTCGCTATCTGGCAATCTGTGACAATGAGCAACGGCAGAAAGCGCAATCGTTCTTCTTTTAAATGTCTGTCAACGTGTCTGGTCTACGTTCTACGCTCAATATGGCGGCCAACATGGCGTTCATTTACTCACACCTTGCTGCTGCTGCTGCTTCTTCTTCTGCTGCTGCTGCTGCTGCTGCATTTTTTTTTTTTTGCTGCCTTCACTCACTTAGTGGCACTACTAGCTGTTGCACTCTGCTCTCCCAGTCCCCAGTTCCAGTTCCAGTCACAGTCCCGCTTTCATATGGGTTTTCAGCACGCAACTCAAACGCAATGCCACAACACCCCCTGTCCCCCCCTCCCCCAAACACTGCCAACCCACAACGCTCATCCCAACGTCCAGTGGGGAAGCCGCAGCCGTCGCGTCGGCAGTTGCAGTTGCAGTTGCATGTCCGACAATTGTCCGTTTCGCATATCCGTGTCAATTCTGCTGCTGCTGCTGCTGCTGTTGCTGGTGCGTGCCACTGTCTGCGTGTGCATACATATATATATATATATATACATATATATTTAAGCATGTACACATTATATGTACATATATATAGAGTGCGCACTGTGGCGTGCAATTAACTGCGATTATTTTGCACCGCAATCATAAATAAATAATTTCGCGCGCTCCAGCAATTTTCACAATTCAAATTTTATTATCGCCCTCTCCCTGTCCCTGTGTCTGTCCCTTTCCCTGTCTCTGTCTCTGTCTCTGTCTCTCAGCGCAATTAAATTCAAATCAATTTTGAGTACTCGTCGAATATTTTACAATTATTTATGGTCGCAGCACAATTGCTTTTGATTTGAATACACAATACAACATGCGTGATTTAAGCAATTTGATTTAGGATTTAACTTACCCATAGGCAGACATGGGATCATAGCTGTAGTAGCCAGTTGTCGGCTGTAGTCCTGCTGAGGTCCAGGCGCTCATTTCAGTGCCAGCCGCCGAGTCCTTTAGGCCATATGGATTGCTCTGCAAATGCACAAATCAAATATATTTATATATGTTAAATTCCATATATATATATATATATATATATATATGTATATAGATATATACAGCTAGCAGATTTCTATTTTTGTTAGTCGGCCTCCGTTTAATGCGATGCATAAGCGGTAAACAAAATGATTTTCCCACAGTAACCAAAATAAAGTTGACGATTTTGTTAACATGGAATTTATAATTTGGCAACATATTTCGCCATGAAACAAGCTGAAACGCTGACGTTGACCATATTTTACACCGACACAGACAGAATGATATTTGTTCAACGGCATAATTTAGACTCGTAACTTTTGAACAAATGTTGAAAAATCAACAAAAATCAACAAAAATCGAGAAAATCACTGCCACAAATTATATAAACAGGAACGCCGATTATTGTCGTTATGGATCGACACACTAAATTTTAATATCGGATGGCCGTCTGATGACCTTACGCATGTTGGCTGGATTTATGGGCGACAACTATTGGCCAGGTTAAGAGCCGATCATCCGGGCCCGCGTGTGGGGAGTCTAGCGCCCAATCTGGTTGGCCCGGCCCGGCCCCGGCCCGGCTAAACCGATGCTTTTGTGTGTGCTTTCTGCTCTTGATTTATGAAACGGCATTAACATTTTTAATTGCTTAACATCATGTATGGCATGGCATTGTTTATTAATTTTTTAACTCGCCTTTGCCGCCGCCGTTGCCGACGCTCGCGAGTGACAAATATATTTATCAAAAATGGCATTTGATCGATGGTGGTGTGTGTGTGTGTGCGTGTGTGCGTGTGTGTGTGGGGGGGAAGGGGGTAGTAAACAGGTATATATATATTGGATATGATATCGTCAACTCCTATCTACATGGCCTGCGCATTTCATATCAAAAAGAAGGCCGACCAAACATGAACTCTGATTCACGAGATTGTGCCAGGTGCAGCCAATTGAAACAACAGCAACAACAGCAACAGCAGCAGCAACAACAGCAACAGCAACAGCAGCAACAACAGCAACAGCAACTGTTAAATGTCTGACGATCTTGTCCTATTTTATACTTCTGCCACTAACAACTCAAATTTCTCTCTCTATCTCACTCTCACTGGTTGATTTTATGTGTGTTTTTTGTTCGAGTTTTGAGTCAAATCATCTTATCGCACTGAATGTGCGAACGCGAGCACAGCAAACGATATTTTCTTAATTAAAAGCAGCGACGGATAAGAGCGAACCGCGGTCAGGTGCATGCCACAGACGACACACACACACACACGCACACACCAAGCCAAGCAGAAACAGCAGCAACTCAAGAAGAGCAGGCGGAATGAGAACGATTCACTTTGAATTTCCTGTTCTTGTAAATAACAATTTAACATGACACATTGCCGGCTGCTGTCGCCCGTCGTCTCTCTTCTTCACTGCTGCTCCTCTCTCTCTCTCTCTCTCTCTCTCTCTTACAAAAAAACCAAAAAACCCTTACAGAAAAATATGAATGCATATTGTTTAGGTATCTTCAAGCAGCAATTCTCAGCAACAAGCTGAGACAAATAAATAAATAAATATTTTAACTATAGGTGAATTTTAATCTATAACTTTTTACATATGTAGCTAAATTGTATCTACAACAAGTACAATAAAACAGTTATACATTTATCAGCTAAAAGAATGTCCAAAGTATTTGCTGCATTCTAACCAATGTATCTGTAGTTATGTTTGATCTGTGGCAAGTAAAGAAGGCTAATGAAAAGTTCTTCTCGATATGGAAAACTATTCAGCAGCAAAATGAAGTGAATTGGATTAGGACAAGCTAACCAATTGCAGCATTAATTGGCAGCTTATAAAGGGCAAACATTTGGTTGATTACCTTTGTGGGCACTGCAACTATGCCTCGAACTGGATGTGTGTTTGCTCGGATTGCTAGTCTCTGCATCTTCCAGCTGCCTTGCCCCATGCCATCTTTATATGTCAACTAGTATGTCATTTAAAACTGTGTGCATGTTGCCCGTGTACATTTCTGTGGTCACTTAGAGAATACAAAGGGCATCTGCACACAGATACGCACATACATACATACATATATGACATGTATGCAAAGGCAAAAGCTCGATTAGCCCACACACACACACACACACACACACACACACACAGACACACACATTTTGATACACAACTAATACAACTACAAATGCAAGGCGAGCTTCAACTGGTAGTGTAATTGAGGCCATGGGGCAATATGTTTTGTTTCCAATGATTTTGCCTTTCGTTGCGCAAAGTATCGAATATCACATTGGTAAGAGAGTCAGCAGCATGAGAAAGCCAACAAAGACAAAACACAGATAGAGAGAGAGACAGAGAGAGAGGGAGAGAGACAGAGAGATAAATTGAGAGGGAGGGGGAATCAAGTTGGAGCTGGAGGTGCTTGCTGCTTGCTGCTTTGCCAGCCCAGCGACTAAATGAGGTTTGACTGAGCTTCAGTCAGCCATAATGATAATTCGATTTACTCGACTACATTGACAGGCCCGTTGTTCTCCCTGCCCCTGCCGCCTCCTCCTCCTCCTTCTCCACGCAGCTATCCCTGCACCCACCTACCCCTCAGTTGTTGTCTCTATGTCTACGTCCGCCTGTTTGCCGCTGACTACACAATTAAAGTCATATGTTGAGATAATCCATTTAGCCATCGTCGTCGTCGTCCTCGTCTTGTCTTTCACTTACCAGCGGTGAATAGAAGGCGGAGCTGTCCACTCCAATGCTCTGGTATGGGTTCTGATCCGTCGATGGATATGGTGAGCCATAGACACCAACACTGGCCGCCGGCAATCTCGAGTAGCTGGAGAGTGCCAGTCGGGCCGAATCGTATTGGCAGGAGCAGACAGTCTGTCCAGAGACGGGATCGGTCATAATGGGACGACCGTTCTCGCAGCAGGAGCTGCCCGTTGTAGGCGTTGTGCCCACAGCGCTGCTGTCCAGGGAGCCGCCAGCAATTGTTGCATCTGCAACGGTAACAGCGCCAGCCACAGCTGACCCCGCCGCGTTTGAGTTCTGCGAAAGTGCGTCGGGGCTTAATGCGCCAGTTGAGGCAACGCCGGCACTAGCACCACCGACTCCACCTCCACCTCCACCTCCACCTGCACCACCACCACCCGGCTGTTGGCTCGTCTGGCAGTCGGCACCACCCGTGGGGCTGAGTGCTGGCGCGTTTGTCATCACCAATGAAGATGCGCTCACATTCGCCCTAGCCACATCCTCAGGTGTCTGCGTCGCATTCGGCGGTAGAAGCTGCAAAACAAAAAATACCAAAAACGGATGCATTGAAAAAACCGAAACATTTTTCTCTTATCTTCTTAGCATTTTAAAATAACATAAAAAAACACAACACAAGCCACAACATGAGCATCAATTTATGCGATGTGAACATTTAGTTTCATTATCTTTGCACCACTTCATTTCCATTTCGGCTAAAGACTTGATTTAAAGTGGAAAATTTGTCACCCTTCTTCTTGTATAGATTCCGATATCTCTGATACTGTAATCAAATATCAAATGAATACACACTCATACTACTCATACTCATACTCATACTCATACTCAAACTGATACTTAAACTTGAGGCTATCGCCACTGGTTTACATAATTAATGAATGTTTATCGCCGCATCGATTCGAATTTAATTTCAAAGGTTTTTCAACATGGGTGAATGCATCATGATAGGCACTTTGATTGAATACACACGCACACACATAAACACACACACACACACACACACACGCGCGCACACACGCACACACACACACACTTGAAAATGGGTAAGCAGTCATTTTGTGTGTGGTACAAATGAGATCTGAGAATTTTGATAGCTCTGCTTACCACTCACTTAGCCATATCTATATATCATTTTAATCCCAATCACTTATCAATGTGAATTTATCGATTGGTTGGGAAAACATTTTAATGGAACTTCAAGCTGAGAAACTTTCAAAAGTAGCCTTATAGAAAATAAGTCTTATAATGATATCAAAATAATTTTCATATTATTTGCTATTATTTCGAATCGTAATTAGCTATATCTATATATATATATATATATATATATATATATGTTGGAAAGTAGTCTGATAGACAAATACTCTAATAATATAATAATAACTAAATAATTTTAATAGAATTTGTGTTCGATTCAATTCGATTCAAACTTGAATACTTGTAGATTATTTTGAAAGAATTTCGTTTTTTGGTGATAAATTGTTGTATATTTTGTGTATATTATTTGTCACTGTTTTGTGGAATATCTTTCTGAAAGAACTTTTCAGTTTTAATACTTTTTTTCTAAAAGAAGTATTCAATCATGTTTTTCAAAGTAAAAAATAGTTAAAATTGCTTATTATAATCAATTTTTATATACGAAATATTTATATTAACTAAAATGTATAAATTTTAGAAGTATATATGTATGTATGTAGAAATTTTAATATAGACTTAATTAATTTTGATTAGTAATTAATATTACAATTGATCATACAAGTATGACTATATCTTCAGCTGTAATCGAATTCACGTAATGAGTTAATAAGCCAAAGCCAAGAATGTTTGCTTTAATCGTGTAAGTCTTATCTGGTAATTTGTACACTTCAACTATTTTTGATGAGAGAAGAGCAGGAAAATTCAGTTACGAACATTCTTGGAAAGCTTGATGAATACACATGATAAGTTTTCCATCAGCACAACTTGTCGTTGAAATATTTGTAATTGACGAGTTCATAAATATTGATGCATGCCGCATAACGACCGTTGGGGCATGGACATGGACATGGACTAACCCTGGACAGACTGTCCCGACTGCACCTTCTTCGGCGCAGAGTAGTTGCAGCCAGCAAGTTTAATTTGAAAAATCGACAGAAGGCCCATTACACGATGGGCACGATAACATGTAAGCGAATATGGTGTTAACACACATAATCAGCGCCTGTAGCGATCGAAGAGAGACGCAAAAGCACAGAAGCTGTGCGGCATCATAATCCTGCAACCGATTAATCGCTCCGCCATATTTTTGCTGCACCGCTGCATACCCCATTGAGGGATTGCTGGCTGCAACGTCGGCCACATCAATTACCCAGCCAAATCGATTTAAAGTGCAGCAGCAGCAGCAGCAGCAGCAGCAGCAGCAGCAGCAAGAAGCAGAAAAACCAAAATGCAGTTGATGTTCACCATCTTGAAGTGGTCTTGGGAGCCAATAGCATGCGCCAAGGCAAACCTTGGCAATTAATATGCAAAATGCTCTCAAGCCCAAGAGCTGAATTCAGACTCAAAGTTCGGGCCCAGACTCCGTTGCAGCACAGGCAGACAAGATGCCTGAAATCAATGAGGGTGTGGCAGCCAAACGCTTGCAGGCCAACTTGCAGATGAAGAAGACGCAGAAGAAGAAGAAGAAGATGATGAAGAAGAAGAAGAAGACGTGGAAGGCGAGTATCTTGGCTGGAGTACATGAAATCGAATGCTTCTGAAAATTGCCGCAGGACAATCTGCGAAACGAGCCCCGCCGCTGCTTTTAATTTCAGAGTGTGCTCAGCGCTTTTCAGCCTTTATGCAAGAATATGCTCGACTTTGGTAAACCTATAATTAAGTTGAAGACTCGGCTGATGGCCAGCTACAAATTGATCGAATGCCGTCCGCTCTTTTCTGTTGACTTGGCAATCAGCCGTCGTCGCGTCTTCTCTTGGCTGGCAGACTTGGCCCAAAGGTCAAATACGCCTCGTGCAACGCACTTTAGCCTCCTTGTGGTTACAGCTCCCGTTGGAGGCTGGCCTCGGTCTGTGCGAAGCTCAATGTTGGCCAAACTCATAATTATCGGGAATCATTAACATAATCTGTCGATTCAAGCTGCACCCCAAAAATGTCTGAAGGCATTTTTCGTAATTTTTGCACATCAAACTTTGAAAACAAATTTCGATATCTATATATATATATATATATATATATATATAATTATATATATATATACCTGTTTTATAGCCTTGTGCTGCAAGGTGATCTACGAACTTTATTGTATCAAATTTTAATAGATTATTATCCCAAAAAGTTGCGAATAATTGCTGTTAATAAACCAGTCCAACTGACATGGAAAGAAACAAATAAAGTTAAGTAACCTTAAAGATTTGTGTTGCCAATAGTTGACCAACAAAATATTGTATATTTCAAAATATGATTTTTAATGCTTAAGAAATTGAAATCTATTTGCCGCACAACGGTTACCTAATTTTATAAACTCAACTTCTTAGCCAAAACTCAACTAAAATAGCCTTCGCTTTGTAAATTCTTTAATGGATTATATATTTCCAGATATGGTCAAGTTTCAGGGGACTCTTATCAACTTGTTCAACTTGTATATAAATGGTACAAGCTTAAATATAAATATATCTTAAGCGATTTACGATCGTCAAGTGAAAAGTTTTTATTTGTATATAAAAATAAAAAAAAATATTTATATTTACACTAAAGGACCATTAAATAATAATTAAGAATTAAGTTCCGATATTTTAGCTATCATAAAAAAATAAAATATTAGAAATTTAATCAAGAAAAAATCGAATCAGAAAAAATATGACGCATGCCTCGACACAGCAATCATAACTGAATTTCGAGGTCGACGTCTGGCTGTATATCAAAGAACAACCATTAATCAAATTTCAACAAATGATTGATTCAATTTTTTTTTTTGTGTCGCGCTTTTTTAATTAGTGAAAAATAAATATATGTATTGAACGTACACGTTGCTGATTGAACCAAACATAAATATGAAACGAGAGCGAGAGAGAGAGAGAGAGAGAAGAAAAACGAGAAACGAGATGAAAAAAAAGAAGAAAAACTATAGAGGTCCTCAGCCAATCCACAGAGCTCCAGAGTTCCCATGAAGCGTCAGGGTTCTCTCTCACACACAATATGAGAATTATGACAACTGATCTGATAGGCGACACCATATACGGAGTTCCTACGCGGCTGCCACAAGAATCCGCCGTTGCATTATTCATGAAACAAACGAATCCAGCGAAGGCCTGCGTAGAAAGGAAGCTCAAATTGTGGCTGAGGCAAAAGCAGAAGGCAGGAAGCGCCATGTGAAAAACGCACAGCTCGGCGACTCCAATTCCAATTGCAACTCTGAGTTGGGACTGAAGTTGCAGACGCAGTTCTTCCTCTGATAAGATCTGCGCTGTGGCCTTGCCTTTGCTTGCCTTGCTGGCCATGTGTGCACCACCAATTTTTCTTTGAATCGCAAAAGCAAAAGCGCAGGCCGAGCTCAATGATCTAATCTCGACGGTTGCATCTCTGCCGAGACAGAGCTTGCCTGCCTCCTCTGCCACCAGCCACCTGCCACCTCCACCTCCACCTCCACCAAGTCAACTCCTACCCCAAGATAACCAGGTTGATAGTGTGGAACTGCAAGCGCCAGTAGCCACGAATGGGAATGCAGCAGTCCAATGTAAAGTAGATCACCATCGTTCTCTGGAGCCGAGTTCTACATTTTTGCCGCAGTCTCTTAAGTCATCTCTCGATCTGTCTGTCTGTCTGTGTGTCTGTCTGTCTGTCTGATTGTCTGTCTGTCTGTCCGTCTGTCTGTCGATCTGTCTGCTGAGATCGCTCTGCTCCGCTCTGATGTTGGACCTCCAGTAGCCATGCAGCGCCACTGATTCCACTATCGGTGTGGCAGAATCTCTACTGCTGCCTGCCCGCTGCCGCCTTCTTCTCTCTTCTCTACTCTTCTCTCTTCTGCGTCTTCTCGCTGCTTTTGGCGAGCTGCTTTCATTGACTGGCTGCTCACGTACGTCGTGAGCGCATGCGCTGAACGCATTGCATTCCCCGAGCCTGCCCTGCTCAGCTCTGCTCAGCTCCGAGCTGTCACTTTACGGTTATAAGTTTTATGATTTACGATCGTTGCAATTGAATTTTATTGACTTTTCAACAGTTTCACATGCTTAACTGCAACAGCAGCCGCAACGCTGTCGATCTCTGTGTGTGTGCGCGCGTGTGTGTGTGTGTGTGTGTGTGCGTGTTCACAACCAACATCGCCTACTCCCACTTTCGCCCCTCCCACTCCCCTTCTCAGTTGTTTTGTTATCTTTTTCAGATCCCAATTGGTTAGGCGAGATTAAAGCATGGGAAATAAGACTGCCGTTTTTTCAAATAATTATTATTATTATTGTTTATTGACGTATTATTGACGTAATTTATTTTCGTTTTTTTATTTTCATTATTATTTTTATGACTAATAGGTGTTAACCATTTAAGTCAATAATAACCTGTAAACCGAATATTTTTGTAAATATAAGCAAAATGCAAATTCAATTTTTTCTAATAAATTATTCGTTTTAGAATCGAATTTCTAAATCACACAATCAAAGAGCCAGCTTGAAGCCCAGGCAATGAATGCTCCTAGAATTTGGCAGAAGATTAAGAATTTGTTTTGTAATGCTATCAAATACAATGATCTCGAGGTAGCTATGGAGTCATTTATTAAGTAGATATGTCGCTATAATTCTAAATTTATTATAAGTTGCAGTCTATAATATTTCCTGATTTTACAAGATATTTTATTAAGAATCCCATCATTGACTAAATTGCATATTATGGCATATTGTCTTAAGCTTAAATTATTTAAGCTATTTAAAAATATATATATATATTTTGATATTACTTTCTCCATGTTTCGAATATTTTCTGTTTTATAGTGAATCTTAATATCTAAAATATTTTCTGCGTTAGTGTAAGTGAAGGTAATATTTAAATTGGCATTATCAGATAAAAGAATCACCCACCTGTGATGCCGACGGAAAAGCGCCGTATCCAAATTGTGTATAGGCGGCCATTGCAGAATAATAGTTGATGCAACTGCTTCGTTGAGGTGTTCTTTCTTATTTGTATTTGTGTGTGTTTATTTAATTATGTATTGTTATGAAGTTAAGATTGTATTTTTGTGTTGTCGAATCAGAATGCGATTCGATAACGAGTGCAGGCAGCTGCAGTTGCCGTTGAGTTCAGTTTCTCTGCTCTTTAATTTTTGTTGCCAAGCGAACGGGTCTCGTTGGCTTGCAATTCGATTTTAGCCAATGTGTGTGACAAGTTTACCGTTAAGCGACAATAACAACAGCAAGAAGATGATGAAGAAGAAGAACAAACAACGGTAACAACACGCATAAACAAAATTCTAAACACGAGCCTCACTCAGCACACAGAACGAACCAGTGAACGAGCGAACGAACGAACGAGCGAGCAGAATCAACATTGGGATTATTGAGCGTAGCAGCAGCGACTGACGGCGACGGCGACGACGGCGGCGACGACGACAACAATACCGACATAAACATAACCATTACAATTGCAACGCTTATCCGCACAGACAGACATACGAGCACACACACACACAGACTCACATACAGATGCACGCAAAGGCAAAGACGAAAAAGACGCAAAAGGCATACGCAAAAAACCGAAACGTAGACCGGAGTCAGCGACGGAGCGAGCGATAGCAGTGCGCTCCAGTTGTTCACCTATGTACGTTCGAACACGAACTGGTTGCGGACAGCTACTCACAACCGGCACGAGAGCTCATACGAATGCCGTTGCTCAGCTCAGTTTAGCTCAGCACAGCGACTCGCATTCCGTTGCACTCATTGTGCGAGTGTAGAGAGCGCGAGCGAGATGACGCTACTCTTAATGTAGCACTCCAACTAGAATGGAAATGCCTGATTGCGACGACCGTCGTTGGAAGTGTGGAAGTGTTTGCGTTGTCTACGCCCTCCGAGCTGTGCTACTGGTGGTGGTAATATTCGACTTTATCGTTCCAACGCACACACACTCACACACACACACAGACATTCGCTTGTGCTCTCTTTGTGTAGCTTCTCCGCCTAAGCCAGGAGAAAACAGACACAGTTACAGCAGCTGGAAATGCTGCCGTTAACAACCAATCAGAGCTAACCATACGATTCGACTTTGTTCTTCCATTGCCTCCATTGACAGGTGCGAGTTTTATTAGTGGCATATTACTATTGGAGCCAAACAAAAGAAAGCAAAAAACGAAATGGAAATACGACCATTAATTACTTCTTATTTTTCACGCTTTGCTACCCAGAGGCAGGGGAAGTGTTCGATTTTGGTAACGCCCATTTGTTTTGTTTGGCTAGTCGCAATGTTTGTTTGTTTACCTTTTGGCCGAGTGACTTTTTCCACCGATTCCCCATTCAATATGAACGATCGTGACGTCAAAATAACAGCAACAACAACAACAGCAACATCAAACAACAAAAATACGAATATGTTGGCCTATATTTCTAGGTAAGTGCTGCTCACAGAGATAAGTAGGAAGTGCTCGCATGATAATTTGCTTTCCTACTTAACTTCTTTCCTATTGATAATGCAGCTGAAAAGTTAACATCATTTTTAATTTATATTATGTATATATTTTAATTAGACACATTCATTTAGTAAAAATAGTTTGCAGACATCCAATAAAAACAGATGAAAAAACACACAAAAAAATATACATATATATTATCAACATATATTATAATAATATATATTAAAATGCATAATTTTTTATAAATTTAAAAATAATCTTTAATTTTGGTACATACTTAGCCATATGAAATGTGAATTCTTAACCTATAACAAACGGGAATACGTTTTTAGAAACTATGTTTTTTACCAGTTGTTTTTTAAATACTAAGAAAACTTATTCCTTGTAGGTGCTTTTTGGAATGTTAAATATTTGTTTTATTGAGAAGAGTGTATTATGTTAATCTCAAAATCACAGTTAACCAAAACTAGCATCCCTTAAGTATCATTTTACAAAATGGAAAACCTTTTAGTTTAAGCAGCACTCGAAAGTTTCTACAGTAGAAATTCCACTTACATCTTTTCAATCTAATCTAACAAAATTTGAGTTCTTTTCCCTTTATCTACGTTTCTTCTAATTTTACAGGATTGGCAACTGAAAGTATAACAAAACTCAATTAGGTGGCATAATCAGCAAAGAGTTTGCCAAGGTGTTGCAAAAGTTCTTCTTATTTTGGGTAGAACATCATTTTAATTATAATAAATATTGTAAGCAGGTCAACTAACAACTAATGAAAACTGCTAATTTTTAACATACATTTTCAGGATTTGTTAAAACAAGGGAAAAACAAATAAATATGGCAGGCATAAACATTCTCTACTCTACTTTTATCACCTCTTTTTGCAGGTACTGCTTTCTGCAGCACCCTCTAAGGAACTTTACAACTTTCAAATGTCAAAGCTGCTTCAAAAGTTTAATAAAAATTTTCAAAATGTGAGCACTCAAATGAATTTTCCAGCAAACAAAGCCGAAATATATATATCAAATTTTAAGAGCTGCTTTTTATAGCGAGAACTAATACATACACCGTGAGGAATACTTATATATATATATATATATATATAATGTGTGTCGAGTCCACGTTGAGGTGATGCTCAACATGTTAGTGCATGTGTGTGTGTGTGTGTTTTTTTGTTTACTTTTTATGATAATGTAATAAAAGCGAATTAACCTATAAAACGGAAAAAGTGTGCCTTATACATGATGGAATTGCGCCATAAGGTCGGGGCGTGTCCTTTTCGCCAAGTGGGTGGCAAGATATATGTGTGGCAAGCACCACCCAACTCAGACAACAGCCAGGGAATGAGGGCAACAGCCGACTTAAAGCCCTGCAAATGACCAAAACAATTCGCGAAAAACGTCAATGTTCAATTTAAAAGGGGGCTGCAAGTGGCATGAAAATGCAGCCCAAACCGAAAAAGCAACAAAAAAAAAAGGCCACTTCAAAGTGTCCCTCTGAGTGTTAAGTACAATATTTGCACTGTTGCGCGTTTTACGAGCTCTGTGTGTGCGTGTGTGTGTGTGTTATATGTTGTGCGTGTATTTGTTTGTTTCAATCTGCCGTCCGGCTGAGTCAAATGCAATCAATCAATGGGTCAGCATGACGGAGCAGACGAGTGCCAACCACATGGGGCGTTTCCATTTGCGGCCGCCACATTTTGGCCACCCTCGGCGACTCGGTGATCCAAACAGTGGAGAACTCTACTCAGTGCTCAGTGGGCATCTTGTGCCAGAGTTATAGAGTATAGATATGTACACTGCAAAAAATGTAACACACATAAAATTAATGCTAAAGCGCTGCGAGCAGTTCGCTGATCTTGGTTTTTGTCAAGTCGAGCAAATTTCGACTTAAACCTAACTTAAGATTAAAAAAATATTGCAAATGCGGAAATATTGATTTAATTCTGATCTCAGGTTTCATAGCAATTGATAGAAATAATATTGTACATATAAAATTGAGAAGAGGAAAATACTACCACAGTGAAAACTTGTATTACTAGATAAAATTCAATTTCTTTTGCATTTTTCCCAAATACCATTTTGAATATATTTGGGAATTTTTCATAAATCAGATTGTCATTCTGGACAACATTTGAGATTGATTTTAGCTCGAGATTTGTACACACTGAATCCAATTGATATTGATTAATTTAAGAAAAAATTACATTATAATCTTGAGGGCAGTTCCACAAATTACTCTGGAAAAGTCTTTTCTGTAAATTAATTTTTAATGAATAATGTAATGACAACCTTTGAAAGACTTTCACTTTCCCATTGAGCTATTTCAATCTAACATTGAAGTTGAAGTAAGTTTGATTTCGCTCTGTGTAAGTATTTTCAATTCTGAGATTCTTATAACCGTTTCTCTTGTGCTTAAATCAAGTAATTTGGACTTGTAAATAATACTGACTTATAAATAATAATCTGCAAACAAAATGATACTCAAAACGTTCAATTAAACTTTCGAATAAATCTAGAAACTTAAGTTTAAAAAATGTCAAATGCCCATACGAATAAATCTAGAGTCTTCAGCTTAATTTTAAATATGATTGCTATTTTTTTCCAGTGCATGAACTTGCACTTACAAATCAGTTGCCGCCACTTAAATCTATTTTGACAATTGAGCTGTCCGAGCGTCAAACTCACAGGACAGCGTTTCACTTTACGCGCCACTCGAGTCGGCATGAATGTCATCCCTTCAATAATATCCTGCCGTCTGCCTCTTGCCTCATGCCTCCTGCATATTGGCTGACTGCTGACTGCTGACTGCCTGCCTGCCTCTTGCACCCCTCTCAGCCATTAGCCGCTTTGAGGGACGCGCATTTTATGCCGTTTTAATTGCAACATCTGTCACTGCGGTTTATGCATATATCAATTTCAAAATAGCTGCCAAAATGGTAACGGGCAATGATTTCAAACCCGTAGCCCAAAAACCAAAAACCCAACACACAACCAACACACATACACACACACACACACACACACACACACACACACACACACACACATATCTCAAACCCATCGTAAATCGTAGCAAAAAAAAATGCCACCATGAAAAATGAATTATTTGTATTTTTATTTAATATTATTCGCTTGGAAACTCATGCGAGAAAACTGTCACAACACACTCGCTGCTGACATTCACATTCAATGCCAGCATGGCGATGGCAGCAGGACCAGATCAGCGGTGGGGAGAGGAGGAGGGGTGGACACGCACTATACAAGCATTGTTTTGGCATTGTTGCAGTTGTTGCTGTTGTTGATGTTGTTGTTGTCGTCATTGTCAGCAGGCCTCGACTTTAATGGATGTCAGAAAACATAAAAATTGTCAAAAGGGAAGTGTATCGCTCTCTGTTACATAATTGATTTCCATTATACAATTTAAAAATGTCTACTATATATATATATATATATATATATATATATGTATATATGACGCATCACTTATCGGGTATCTGGTAATTTGCATACTATTGAAGATGCATTCAATTCGAGGAATATGAATATGCATAGTTCTGGCTAATTACACCTGTTTATTATACACACACATTTCGGATTTTTAAAAACTCTGATAAAAAATATTTAACTAATATTAAAAATACTATTCTACAAAATTTGTATTCGTATTACTTTTGGTCTATTTTTGGATATTATTTTAAATAAAGCGAGTTTATTTCATTTGGGATTAATCAAATCATTCATTAAACAGATCTTCAAACTGCTACTTAAGTTAATGTAATAAAATGTTAAAAATACTAAACAAACTTAAAAAAATTCAAAAAATACACTGCTTGTCAAAATAGTAGTAAGAAAAGTAATTTGTATAAACAAGACATAAAATGTGAAATAAAATTGTGAATTTTGATTCAACAATTTTTCATTTCCCAATGAAAATTTTTAAATTTAAATTTTTAATCTCAAATAATCAAATGCCATGTGAAATATATTTAATCAAATAGATACAAGATGTTTTCATCTGGTCATTGCAAATAAAATGTTTAATTTAAAGAATTCTATTTGAGAGCCAGGTAAAATTGTTGCCACTTTCCACATGCACATGTGCACCTGACACAGTCTGTCAGACCCTTATGTTAAATAAGCTGACAACATTATAGTTTTCAATCAAAAACATTGTGCATTAATCAGTGGCAAGTGTAAATATATATGTACATATATGTATGTATATATTCACATATATACATTAAATGTGTTTGCATTGCTCGTGTTTTGTGTGTAATTGGGAAATACTCTTAAGCGCTTAGCAAACAATGGCTGAAGAGCCGAAAGGAACAGGAACACAGCTCGAGGATTGCCAAATGAGTTTGTCAATCAAAATGCAAATGTCAGTGAAAAGTGACATAATCCCACTTGGGAGCTGAAGCTAAGCCGAGCGAAACGAGCCAAAATCCCGGTGCGAGCTAAAGCGTTTGACCGCAGCCGGCATCTGAATGAATTCCCGGACGGAGTCGGAAATAGCAGCATATGACGACGATGAGGACGAGAAGGACGACATTGACGTGTGTGTGTGTGTCTGTGTGTGTGAGTGAGTAGCGTTGATCTGGGAGGGGGATGACAATGAGTGCATTGAGCTCGTCGGTGCGGAGCGGGGGTGTTAAATTGCAGTAATCGGCTCTCGAGAGCTCAGCGGACGGCAGCGACAACGTTTATGTTTTATGTGCTCATTTATAATGCGCACTGCTCATTTGGTAATGGTTCGATAATAATGGCTCGAAGTGCTTAAAAGGTTGCACTAGGTCTGAATGTGTGTGTGTATGTGTGGAAAACCGGACATCTGGGGACACACACACACACACACACACACACACAGAGAGTGCTAGAGATATTGAGGCGTATGACAAGTCGCAACACTTTTTGACTTTCTGATCCACACAGTCTCAGGGCACAATAAATCTCAAGAGAGCAACGCTGTGACAGCTGGACCGATCTACAGAATGGTCACGGGAAACAGACTTCTTCGTCGATCGACTCGCATGTTACTCGAGGCGCCACTCGCCGGGGGTCAACAGGGAACCATTGGGAAACAGCAAAAAAGCACAACAACAAAAATTGCACAAGTGGGAAAGAAAAGAGGAAACATTCAAAACAACAAGCCAGCCACGACTTCGATGTGACTGAAATAGATAGACTTTATGCAACGTAGACCCGCAACAGACGCCAACTAGATGGAGAAGAAGAAGAGGCAGTCATAAAAGTGAATAAGCCCATTCCCAATTGCCAATTATACTGCGGCAGCCGCAGCAGCCGAAGCAGCAGCAACAAGTCAAACGTTGCAGCTATCGACGATCAGAGCTGTTGTGTTGTCAGCAGTCGGCACAGACGCGATAGACTGCAACAGCGACCAGAGAACGGAGGCCAAGACCAAGACGAAGACGGTGAAGTGCGGAGAGTGGTCTCCACTCACAGGAGCAGCTTCACGACGGATTCCATTGCTGTAGTTGCTATTGCGGTTGCTGTTGCTGTTGCTGTTGCAGTTGCTGATTTTTCAGGCCAGACATTCGAAATTCTCTGGGAGTCGTGGCGCAAAACGCCTCGAACTATTTTATATAATATACATTTAATTTAATTTGCGGCGCTTATCAGGCGCCAGCTTCGAAGACAATCGGTGACAATGGCTCAATCACACGGCTACAAATGAATGCCAGCTAATATCGTGCGATTGCCAACACATACCTGCAACATCAACATTTATTTGAGTGTTCACGCAGATTACATATTTTATGATAGACCCAGCCTGATATTTTTTCGCATGCAACAAATCGGAATGTTGGATCAGCGGCCACCAAATATTAAATATTTACGAAGTAACTTCATTTAAAGTAAGTAAATATTAAGGCATACGCAATTGCTGTAAAGTTTTAGACTTCAGTGAAGGAACACTAAAAAACAAATCAATTCCAATCAATAAAAATTGAAATACCAAAATTTATAATAATACGAAATAATTGCGATTTAATTGCAATTTTTATGTCCACAAGTTTTTCGCATATTCTTTCACACATCATTGAAAAATTTATAGAAATTGAACATGCAATAAAATTATCAAAATAAAAAAAATTACTTTTCGCTCTCTTGTTATTTATCTCACACGCTCTATCTCGATGCTCTATCTCACTCTCTCTCTCTCTCTCTCTTTCGCAGTTTCACTCTGTGTTTTACTTTCCGCACTCTTATATCTACTCATTACTATCTACTTTTTACTATCTACTTTATACTCCTTACTCTGTGATATCTTCTATCTGTTCTTTATAATTAAATCTCTATTCTCTACCCTCTCCTCCCAGCTCTCCATTATCTACTGTCTAGTCTTCCTCCACGCAACACCATACTTTTGGTCTAGAATCTCTGCTGTCTACTATCTATTATCTGCTCTCTACTTACTTAGTATCTACTACTGCCATATCTCTATATTCTCTGCCCGACTCGTAACTTTCTAATCTCTTGCCTTGCTATTTCTTTTACACTCTTCTTTGAACTAACTACTAATATCTCTCCACCCTCTCATTATTACTTTATAATCTACTTTCTACTTTCAATGCTCTACTCTCAGCTATCGACTCTCTACTCTGTATTCTTCTCTCTACTATGTACTATATTCTCTGCTTTCTACTATCTACTCTATCTACTACGACTTACTCACTTATTTCGCCTTCTCCCTCTCTCTCTCTCTCTCTCTTTTCAATTCGTATGCTGTCTCTGTCTCGCATTTTCTTTTAGCGCTCTATTCAATAAACTCTCTCAATATGATATGCCTCTCAATTAGGGTAGTATAGAACGGACTACAGGGTATCTGTTAGTAGAGCAATTTAACGTATCTGCTTTCAATTTATGTACTGTCAGCCCAGTCAAAAAGCAAATTAACTTTCTGTCTTCAAATGTTGCATAAGATGTATGTGGTTTTCTCATACGAAATTATACAGTTGGTAATTGCAAAATGCAAATGAATATATGTATGTATGTATTCGCCTGTCAACCCAAGGCATGCTATTGGGCCACTGGGTGGGCGCCTGCAGACAACCAGCAGCAACAATAGCAACAACAATAGCAACAGCAATAACAACTTGACATTTGAAACTTGAAATGTAAGTGAAAGATACAATCCCAATCTGTGTATCCCAATACAGATATGCCAATGTCGTTCCATCTCTCTCTCATCGAAGTCGATGGCACAGACTGTGTCAGAATCAGGCAACTAGTCGGCCTAGACTTGAACGTGGCTAAGCCTTCGCTGCCTTCAATCCTTACCAGGAGCCAGAGAAGAGTATGGTCGCATGGTGCACATGATAAATGATGGCCTCTCGACAACAATTCCCTTTGCAATCGCATTTGCCAAATTGAAAATGAAATTAACACTTTTCTCATATCGCCCAATGCACCATTACCATTTTCATTCTCACACCGATTTGGATTGGAAGTTGCTGCCACCCACAAGAACAAACTGTTCGGGTGCTTAATCTGGCAACTGACAGTATCTTTGTGTACATCGGTTGCGGTCAAATTGAAATTTAAGCAATTTGTTTCTCATTGTTCGCTATAGATAAAAGTGTAATATTTCTTATGGCCTCAGAAGGATAAGTAACTGATGTGTTTCTGCTTTTAAATTCTAAATGTGAATTATATATGAATAGTTGAAGTGTGCACTGAATACGAACTTCAAAATCGATTCCGTACTTTGTGAAACTATTTAAATTTATTGAAGTAAAAGTTATATATTACAAAATCTTTTTATTAGGCATTCATATTTTTTCCTTTACATTATATTTTGTTCAGTTTTCCATTATTTTTCTCAATAGCACATGTGTAACTATTATATTAAAACTATTCTCTTTTTTGCCAAAAATGTTGTAAAACAATTTTACTTTTTAATTGGAATACATTAAGAAGCAAATTAGATTGCATGAGTGACTACATAATATTGCCCTAAATTTGATGTTCGCATTAAATTGACTTTATTTAAGAAGATCTACAATGCATAACTTATACCTATAAATAAAAATTTGATTTAAATTAGCATGATTATAAATATAAAAATATATTTTATTAATTATTTCGAGCTGTCTCCGTCATCGCATAGCAGTCAGCTTTTTTCCGCGAAGCAGCAGGGCTGAAACTCGCTTGGTTTTGTCTCGCAGCAGCTGACTCCGGTTACACGCCAGCCCTGGCGTGTTATTTGTTTAGTTTTGGGTATTTACTGCGAAACATTGTGATTTTAATTTAATTTGCGTGCAATATAAAAAGTGAATTGTGTCAAAATGAGTGCAGTGGATAATACAAAGCAACTGTCGATTGCGGACATACGCAATTACATGGTGCAAAACGATGGCAAGGTGACAAACCATGCACTCGTCAAGCACTTTAAGAAATTTCTTACGCACACCCAAAGTGAGTCAGAGTTCAATTGAATAGACAACTTGTTGACATCACTTGCAGATAAATAGATGGACATTAAGTGCAATGTTTTAACTGAAACAATTGCGTATTTACAGATGAGGCCGAGGCACGCAAGATTTTCAAGACATATGTGACGCTGCTCTCGACGATTAAAAACGAAAACAATCAAAAGTATCTGATATTGCGCAAAAAGTATCTCAATGAGTGTCCATCGGATGAAGTTGTTGATAGAGCCGTCGAGGCTGCTGGCAATGCCTCCACGCCCTCCAGTCCGGGTGCCGGTTCAATTGTATCCATGACAGATAGCGGCATCTCACCAATGAGACAACCACCACCCTATAAAGCACCTCCCGAAGTGCAGCAGTCTTCGCCAGCGCCAGCTTCAACGCCTGCTCCCAGCACTGGCGTCGTTGTGCACCAAGATCAAGTGGATAGCTATCGCGATTGCGTCAGCGAATTCACAGCAGCCATGCAACGCATCGATCCCGCTCGCCTCGAGCTACAATCAAGCCAAGCGAAGCCAGATGTGGACAAGAGCAGCGAGCTCAGCAAGGGTGCTGCCAAGTCGGTGTCCCGTGGCAATTCTGTGGACGAGAGCAGCAACAAGGAGAACATACCACGTTTCTCCTTCTCGTCCACCACATCCACGGATAGCTCGACGGCAGCAGATAAGGTATCCGGCACGGAGGCTGAGTTGGCCGAGAATCCCATGAGCGTGAAGGAGGCGACACGCAAATTCAACCGGATGGCATCCGAGGAAGAGGCAAAAATCATTTCGCCACCGCCCAAGAAAAAACCAGAGAAGGTATGTCTTCAACGCTTTACTTGCAACTCAAACCAAACCAAAAAAAAAAAAAGAAAAGAAACCCATAAACCGGTTAACATTGACCCCCACCATGAAATGCGGGTGAGCTTTTTGCTTGTTGGCTTGCTGCCTCGTTGGATTGTTTTGGCTTGTCTCGCCAACAGTCTCGCATCGGTGCTGCCTGCCCAGCATTTCCAGCTAGTAGCTCTTGTAGCTATTCCCCCTCACTTCCTGTGAAAAGTATTTATAATTTGTTTGTACACACAAACAAAAAATGTGGACAGTTTTTAGCGTATTTGCGAATTTGTATCTTTTCTTGTCTTTTCGCATCTTTACCTATTGTGATGATTAATTTCCACAATTTCTATTGCAATAGAAGAATTTTGAAAAACCCCTTTCAATCTAATTTGCAACCAATGTAATGATGTGGGTATTTATTCTCACAAGCGGCGGCATTTTTGTGGCATATAACCAAAGCGGGTTCTTAAACATATATATATATATATATATAAATAGATATATACAGCTCCCACTCAAGTGGAACTGCTGGCTTCGTGGCCAAGACATCCCCGTCACGAACTGCCACCAGCACACTGGACTACCACTATGGCATAGTATAAATCCATTAATTTTATTCCGTGGACAATAAAATGTAAGATTCATAAAATTACAAGCAAAGCGCCCGCTGCAAAGTCGCTTTCAAGTCAATGTGGCCATTAGGCCCATTGTCAACAATGTCATTCATTCTTTTTTCTCTTGGCAATAAGTAGTAAATAACAAATAAAATAAAAGAAAAGTATCTTGTATGTGTTCACCCATGTACTTTGTGGACAAATATATTTATTTCATGTTTTTTGCAACATTTAATGCGCTTGTTGCAAGAACTTTGGCTTATAAGTTTGCTCAACATCTCCAAATAATTAGAGCGTAATGTGAAGAACAACAAATGCATTATTTTTGGACGGACGTTTATTATTTATTTTTTATCTGTCTTGTGACAGTAATCAAATTGATTGATGCTTAAAAATAAATACAGAATTAGTTTGGTTTTAATCCAGCTTATTAACGTATATATATATTCTTGATCAACATCAACAGCCAAGTCGATATAGCCATGTTCTTCTGTTTGTCTGTTTCTATGTAAACTGGTTTCTCAATTTTGATGAAACTTGGCAGGCAGTATAAATGACGGACTGTGTCAGATCACTATATCAAATAGCTGCTATAGGAACGATTCGGTCAAAATAAGTTTACCACATTTGGACATGTAATCGTTGAAATCAGATTATTATATCATATACGGACAACAATCACTAAATACGCGACTTATTATGGTCCCCAACAAATCATCGCCATCGGACTTCAACAAATACAAATAATCGACAAATTTGTTAAGTTCATAATAGTTGTCGAGGAGTTCTATTGTCCAAAGTCTCTGACAACAGAAAAGTACATTTTAATTAGACTAAACAGATGTGAGCTAGTTTCAGGGTCCGTATGAAAGACACCTGAGTGATATTCTCGAGTAGCTTCCATTAAGTATATCAAGTACATTTGAGTATTTGAAATGCTTAGAGGGATATGCATGCCACATATATGTGGATACACAATCCATTTATCTGGCCGACAATAAAGGGCGGCAACATGTTCAAAATTTGTCAAGCGTTACGAGAGAAGCGTTTCCAAGCTAAAGACGCTGGCAATTACCAATGCCCATGAATTGACAAACAACTGTCATCCACTCCGAGCTGTCAATCAACGTATTTGGGGTTTCTGGGCATCGGGGCATCAATTGTCGCCAGACTGCATAAATCATCCCAGGGCATATATCTGTGTGGATTCCGTACAAACATGCAGCAGACTCGCATTTTACTCAGGCGGGGCGACAGGCGCAGCAGTTAGATGTACGTCAAAGTCGGAACTCGGAATTGTCAACTGCATGTCAAGGCGCTATAAAAACCTCACTAGAAACGCGCTAGGATGGAAAGATGACTTAAGTGTCTATTTGTGCCGACACAATTCTCTTCCTCTCCACTTATATGCATGTTAAATTAATGTTTACATATATCGAAGCGTATTGCAGCGAGTAAGAATCACACAGTTTATGTTAAGTTTCTCACGTTTTTCATGTTTCCGGATTTATGTTGCCCAATTACATGCAACAAATATTTCAACGCATCTAGCTGCAAATAAACGGAATATATTCCTTGTGCTTAGCTCTATGTTTATTTAAATTTGATACAATTCTCAAACTATTTACTATTACCAATTTTGAAAGTTGACCAGGTCCAATGTGCAGCCGGACAGGTTACATTCATGCCCATCATTACTGAAGCTGTAAAACTGTAAATATTGTTAACATATCTGTTCGCTAACAAGCCAACAAGTCAACATCTAAAATGAGTTGAGAAGCAAGAAGACAAAGAAGTAAAAATTGACGGCGCCAGCAATCTTTACTTATCACAGACCCAACGAATTACTTGACGGATTTTGTTTAATAACAAAAATATTATTAATCATCCCAAAAGTCGAATGGAAAATGCCAAATCATTCACGAAAGAGTTTTTCGTAAATGGGATACCAGATCTTGTTCTTCTTCGTCTTCTTCTTCTTTGTCATAGATCCATCAATATGTATATGAGACCGTGAAATTTTGGCGCCGCAACTGTAATCACTTCGGGCTGATCTCAGCCTGCTAGCTGATCAATTAAATTCGTTTCGAGCGTTTTTAATTAGCTTCATGAGTTGGCATTTAGTCAGCACCCACTGTATCAAGGGATTGCTTTGCATCTTCTAGCCAACGATGAACTCCAATCGAACAGTTGTGGCAGTTGTGCATCTGCCCATTTTCAGATGCTTAACTTTATCTGAGTTTCTACGAAACTACCAAAAGACTTTGGCCATGGTTGATCATCATATTGGACTTATTAGACTGGAAAGAATTAGTATTGTTATCAACTTGGATAGTAAAGAGAATATTCATTTTTGAAAACCTAAACTGATATTAAATATTTGAATTAGCTTTAGTAGAAAATCGATTCACTTTTGACCAAATTGATGACAGTTCAAAATTGATAAGCGTCTCAAAGCCGATATCAAAATTAGCCGTGGTAAATAATACTTTTGGCTGGCATTGTTTAGTTAGTCATGTTAAAATCTCGAATTTAAACTGTGTTTAAAACTGAGTTGCTTAAAACTTTGCTGGGCAAACCAAGCACTGTTTTCAATAGGTTTTTCAAAGGGTCATTTTTGAACTGTTGGCAGAATAGTTGTTGCCTTAAAAACACTAGCGTTAAGTTTAAAGGGCTGTGCTGAGTGTTTGCTTTAAGCCAAAATGAAATGAAAAACCCGCAGTGCAGCATCAAACAAGCCACATATATTTTTATTAACCCACACGGTACTTTGGTGGCCAGTGCCAGTGTGTCCCAGTATGCATATTAAGGGCGGGCTGGGGGCGGGGGCGGAACGGATAGCCAAAAGAGGTGGAAAGAGAGAGGGAGAGAGAGGAAAACCCTTTTTTGGGGATAAAAACAAGTTGGTTGAAACATGTTAACATAGCCAATAAGCAGCAATAGAAATTAGTTAGGCAAAGCTATTCTCATCACGGCCAGGCGACCACAAAGGACCCAATTAAAAATGTAAGGAAAACAAACCAAAAGTTGTTATTGCTGTTAAACAACAACGCAGTGTGTCCCGAAGCGGTTAAATTTACAACAGCAACAACGGACGAGGACGAGGACGAGGACGAGGACGACAACGACGACGTTGCCGCCTCCTGCTCCAACTCGAGGCACTGTATTGGCAACAGTGATCCGAACGGACGGACAATGGCAACAGCGTACACAGAATACGGCAATGGCAAACATGACCATTTTGTGGCTTCATCCGTTTTGCACGTAAAAGGGAGCCAAAGGTAAGTTTCGGGTGCCACAAACGCAAAAACACAGCGCAGGACAACGGTCGGTTCAAGAGTTTGGGGTCGTCCGGGTCGGTGCATGGGGTTCTGATGTGGTCGGGTTCTAGTGCTCTGGACAACGGCTAGCCGTGTGATATAATATCTCTCCAGCATAAAGGGACAAGAGCAACAACATATACGCTGGGACATAAGAAAGCCAGCCAACAAACAAGCGATTGGGCATGGAGTCGGGGGCATAGACATGAGGCAGCCAACGAGCAGCAGTCGCTGCCTTTTTATTATGCCTGCCGTAAAAAGGAATACACATATATACACATATACACATATATACATATATATATATGTATGTATACCCCATTGGGTGGAGTCTTCTTTTGGGGGCGGGTGTGGTGCGTTGTACGGTTGGTTCTTTTGTTTAGCATTGACATGGCCACTTTGCCCGGAGCGCTTACTTTGCCAATGTTTGTCCTGTTCAAGCTGCTGTTTCATCAGTTTTGCCCCCGCCTCCCACTACCACACCCCCTTTCAGCTGGTCGGCGATTCGGCAAACGCGGAAATCGGCAATCGGCCTTCAACGTTCGCCAACATTCGGCATTTTGCAAATGGCGGCAATGTTGTCGTTCGACTTCATCGTCGTCCTCATCGTCCTCATCGTCCTCGTCGTCTACCTGAACATAACACGGATTATTCCGGGTGCGTTCGAGCAGAGCCGAGTAATTGGAAAAACGTGAGCACTCGCAAAGTCAAGTGGCGTGTAAATATATATATAAAGAGGGTGGAGATATTGGGGGTTGGCAATGTTGCATCCTGCGGCTAAATGCCATAAGTACACTCATCAAAATAATCGCCCTAAACTTTACAACAATTTTAATCGTAGTAAATTTAGATTATAAATTAAGATTAGAAGTATCAAATTAGAAGAAGTATTTAGAAATATTTAGAAATATTTTCCATAGCAAAGAAATGCATTTCTAAAGAGTAGAAGTGCAAAGACTGATTCTTAGAAAAATTCTTTCTGAAATTCAGAAAACTTTTTAGATGTTCGCTGCTATCTATTGTAGAGTCAGCGTAGCTCTACTCGCGAAGCGAAGGGTCTGTCGTAAAGCTCCAATCTTTAATAACAATATAAGTAACAAAGTGAACACAACCCACTCGATATTATAAATATTTTCCAACTCTTGCAAATCTTGGCTTTTTAGACATTTTTCTGACATTTATTGGCGATGTTTTTTTCAGAGTGTACGCATTATGAGCAGCAAAGGGAGACGAGTTTTGTGTCTTCTTTTTTTGTTGAGTGGGTGGTGGGTGTGCTTCAGTTACAGTTGCAGGTAAACAAATGTCGACTCCTTTTTATGCTGCTGCCACTGCTGCTTGTTAGCATCGCGAACATTACGCGAATGGATAATTAGTTGCCGAAAATGTTTTTCAGCGCTCGTAAATATAAGCCACACATGCTGCCAGCTATTGTTAAGCAGCCACATGTGTGTGTGCGAGTGTGCCCCTCGCTCATTAGAGTGCTCATTATCAGTAGGAATGCGTGCCCCATCCCCAGCCTACCCCCCCACCAGTGGAAAATGTGTAAATCACCGAAAACAAAAAATGAAGCTGCAGCCAAAGCAGCCAGAGCAAGGCAAGGCAAGTCAAGGAAGGATGGAAAGAGAACAACTTTCGCCGCGAGTGCTCTCGAGCTCTATTTCTAAAACACGGCGCGGCGCACACAACAACAACACACACACACGCACACACACACTCATAGAAGCTGCCTAAAGCACGCGCCTAATAAATAAAAATTATTACCTTCATAATTATGGAAAGAACATGGCGATGGCGCCGCCGAAATGCGTTGGCCATAATTATGCCAGCTTTTTTAGACCCCCAACCCCTCAATACCAACCCTCTCTATAATCTATACGCTGCCACAAAGATTGCTGCACACACACATGTGTGTGTGGGAGTGTGTGTGTGTGTGTGTGTGTGTGTGTGGGAGTGTGTGTTGTATTCTAAGACGCGCGTATGTTTGGCGTTAATGCTTTCAATGGGCTTTCTATGTTTTATGCCCGTTGTTTTATATATACACATATATATTTCCTTATATTGTATTTTTTTTTCTTTTTGGTGTGTGTACCATTTTACACCCGCCCACGCCTTTTTTGTAAATGAAGTGGCAGCAACATGTATAATTAATTTATGCCCCATGCTTTTTGGTGTATTTTCAGCAATTAATCGAGGAGAAGGATTCACCAGAGGTGACACTCTCGCATCCCAAGGCTAAGGAATGGATTGTCTCAATGGCCAAGGCTAATTACCAAGAGCTGGCAAAGCTGGCTAACGATTATCCCGAACTGGTTAAACTGCAGGTTAGTGTTAACCCCTTTAGCTACCTGTTAGCCAGCTAAACTAGCTGTTTTAGTTGAGTGTACAAGTATAACGAATTCATTGGCTCGAACAAATTAAAGACAAGTACAAACTATTCATAAGCATTAATTACGACAAATTAAGCAGCAACGCGTTGTTTTTTGCCATGTCGAACAACATTTAAAAATGCGAGAAAAAAAATCATTGTTGTTGTTGTTGTTGTTGTTGTTGTTGTTGTTGTTGTGTGTATATATAATGACAGTTGCTTGTGTGTGTAGTACGTGCACAGAGCTTGGCACGGCCCAGTTCCTCTGACAATTAATTGTGAAATATGTTTTTCTGAATTTTTAGCACTTGTAGTGCATGTTGGCAAGTGGGCGTTTCTTTCCTACCCCCCTCGCACCCCCCCTCCCACCCCGCGCATCCCTGCGAGTGGGCGAGAAAATTAGAGAGAGAAACAGAGATGGAGGCAAGGTGTAGGCGACTACTATAAAAATAACAAGAAAATGTGAAAATAACGCCGAAGATTAAATACATATCAAATATTATGTGTTATATGTTGACAATTTTTTGGAAATTTAGTTTTGATGGCTTAGTAAATAAAATATTGTTTCACAAACGAACTTATCGTTTGATCTATTGATCATATGGCAGCTATATCATAAACTGATGTTGATAATTGTTTGCTCACATGTGAAAAATGTACGAAATTGAAGTTCTCTAGAAGTGAGAAACTTAACAATTGCTCATCTACTCAAGCAAAAACAATATAAAAGTTTTAACCAAATACAAATACTCGACTAGTGATGCTGATCAAGAATATATATACACCTATTGGAGTCATAGACATTTGCCAAAATGCGTTGCAATTTCACGACAATATTATAATACCCCAGAGAAGAGTATAACTAGATTCTGTCTGCCCCACTTTGTTATATACATTTATTTATAATATATATAAATATATATTTTTTTATATATATAAATAAATATTTATGTTTTGTACATTTGTACGATGAGCTCAACATGCAATTTCCATTTTGGACAGACAACTGCAAACAAGCGTTTGACAGAACATATGTTTATATTTTGTACTCTCATCCAAATGATTTTAAGCAATGCTCTTCGCAACAAGACAAAAAAAGTTCTCTCTCTCTCTCTCTCTCTCTCTCTCTCTCTCTTGCAACAAACTGAAAAACACATGTTTAACCAAGTTATAAACTAGGTGCATAGCCAAAAAGAAAAATTTGTGTGGTGTGTCAGAAATATTATAGAAATTGAGTTGATGAATTCAACGATTTTGACAGTTGAGCGACGCAATTTTCGCCGTAACTTATTGTTGTAGATAAATGTCATATTAAATGGTCATAAATTTGCTTACACAAGAATTATGAACAAGCTGCTTTCTTTTTGTCTAATATATGACACCACTCAAAAACGAACTAAGGCAACCAACCACAATGCGAGGGGGGGCTCGACACGAATTTATCGTTGCCCCAAAATAAAAAAAAATAAACAGATATTGTTTTGCTAAAAGAGGCATCTTTTTTTTGGTGGTGTCTCTGCGGTGTCACTCAATTAGATGAAAATTTTCGGTTACACCATACATACATAAATACATTCATAATTTTGATGTCCCCCCGGTTTGGCATCGGCATCGGCACGGGCACGGGCATCGTCAGATGATTTATGCCGTGCCGCAAGCAAACATGGGTCCAACTCCGATGGAGTCGATGCTGTGTGTGGAAGCGAGCATAATGCTTCAACTTATGCGAACTAATTGCCGTACAAATGCAATGTTCCCGGAAATAATGGATTCCGCGCAGTTATATACACTATATATATATGTGCGTGCAAATCTTGAATGCCATAAGTGCAATCAATTAATAAAGCCCACAACCACCCGGCCCCACTGTTCGTACCCCTGGCCAGCAAGTGTGAACGAGTGGCAGGCAGCTCATTAGCGGCGCTTGCAATTCCGCGAATCACTGAAATCGCAACGAGACGGAAATAGCCATAAATCAGGGCGCAATTGTCACTTAACCTAATGTCTCAACTCGATGCTGGCTCCACCAAACTCGGTCCAAGATGCACACATTCAATTATTGTGGCAGCAGCGACTTGCACAGTTTTCATTTGCCACAGCCAGTTGGCACAATTGATCAGACAAATATTTTTTAGTTAGTTAAACAATTTTTTGATTTTAGGATTTAACTAAAAAACACATCAAAAGTGAGCAGAACAACAAAAATCGTTTACGAGAATAAACAATCAGGAATTAAGTATTTTTGTCCTCTTAATTACTCATTTTTTACATCACATATATATATTTTTTTAATTTTTAATTTAATTTTGCACTTAAAATATATTTTTACTTATTTTATTTTAAATTTTAGTTTGATTATTCTCTTTAAGTTTCAGCTATTTAAAATGAATTTATTGCTAAAAAATTGATATTTTTACAGCTCTTCAAAATTGTAGACTACTTTTAAGTTATAAGACTACATTAAATAAATAAATAAATAAATCAAATAAATAAATAAATAAATAAATAAATCAACTAAATAAATAATTTATAATCCCGAGTTGATCTCTGTTCAAGCCTTTCTGTCATCAATTCAGTGAACTTAACCAGTTTAGCAAGCAGCTTCTTCAATTAATCAATTTGAACTCAAAGTTTAATTTATCGGCATGTCGAACTGTGTGCATATGTCGATATTCAATATTTTAGCTATTGTCATTCGGCTTTCAAGTTATTAGTAATTTATTTAGTTGCATGTCGCCGCTGCAGTTAGAAGTGTTTTTTGTTTTTTTTGTAGCTTGCATTCCGAGTTTAATTAAATTTCTACATCTGTATATGGAGACAATCAGCAATCAGCTAACAGCGAGCCTAGCCAGCATTCACACTAACGGACAAACCGATTCCGTTGCACTCTCAGCCTGGCCAAGTGGAGTGCCTCGAATATATTCAGCTAGCTGCCGCAACATATTTGTGTGTGTATGTCTGCCACACACTCCTAATAGTCAGCTGCAGCGGCTTATAAAATGTTACATGTATTTGTATTAATTAAAAACTTTTACCTGTAGCAATTCAAAAATACCTTTTTCTGTTATTTTTCAATTCATATATGTAAATATTCGATGTCTCTGCCTCTCTGTCTCTCTTTCTCTCTGTCTCTCTTGCTCTCGCTTGGTGTATGTGAAATGAAGCGCAAGTTTGACTATTGTTTGCCGTCGTTTAATATACTTTGGCTGACCAGGCATATATATATATATATATATATATATATAGGTGGGGCATGCAACATTTTGCCATTTCAGCATGTAGCTGATGTTGTTGTTTTGGTTGCCGTTGTGCGTCCCTTTCATTCCAGGCAGCCATGCATCGATCCATCAACATGTTTGACCTAGCCGGCAATTCGGCTTGACATGCGAGTAAATTGAATTTTCCTTGTTTCACATTTGTTTTGACTTGTTTTTCCTCCCATTTTTTTTTCTCTCTTTCTTTTTTTTCTGTTTTTTTTCTTTTGATTTTGACTGTTGTTTGAATTACTTATTCAAATTAAAAATATTTTCGCTGCATATGGACAGTGACTGGGCACAAAATGTGGTCAGTGTTTCACCTTCAACTCTTTTCACTATTTACAAAGCTATGTACATATATATATGTATATATGTACAACATTTTAAACATGCTGGCTATGCTCGTGTTGAGTACAACAAAAATACATGCCACTTCAAACATATTTCCATACATAAGTTGTGGCTTGCGTTTAAACAATGATGATTTGTTGTTTTTCGTAGCTTCAAGCTTATATATTTAATTTGTACTATCACAAAAAAAAACACAATATACACAAACAACATCAAAACAAGTGGTTTTAATTAACCTTTTTTTTTTGAGGCACATGTAAATGAAGCTATTTACATACAACAGCGAACTCAATTGTAAACAAGATTTCGCTTAAGATAAGATAATTGTTAGAGACATTTTAATTAAATAGTTTAGCTGCAAAGATTCTTAATACAATACCCTTGAGCTATTTAATTATGAACCAACCAACCAACAACTGCTCCTAGTCAGTTTTACCTGTTTTCATTTATGTGCTCTATCCACTTTTGAGAAGGGTGAAAGTAATTTCCAGCAGGCGTCTTTTGATGAATGATGCCGCCTTGGTTGCCCCTGCCCGTGTCTTGTGACAGCGCTATGAACTCAAACGTAGCATTGTAGAAGTGACCATGAACTTTTCAACAGGTCGTCAAGAACAGCAATAAAACGTCTGACACCTTTGGCAGCAGCGGCAGCAGCAGCAGCAGCAGCCGCCGCGTATTATAATAATAAAACAACCCAAAAGCAAACAAAAAAAAAAAATGTCACTGGCAACGTTGGCGCCTTCAAGCGAGTGACTTGGCGATGAGTAGACATCAAAACGAATAGAACTTGTGCGTTGCTCCAGTCTGCCATTAAATGAAGGTGACAATTCAATCAGCGCATCCGACAAAGCAACAGAAGCAGCAGCAACAGCAGCAGCAGCAGCAGCGGCAGCGGCAGCAGCGATAACGACTGCTTTGGCTGTGAAATGAGTGAATCCTTTCCAGAAATCAAATCAAAATGTGTTTACGACCCCAATCTTGACGTCTTCACATCTTCTTTTGCCGTCGGCCCGCCTCGTTGGTGGCTTGACTCAATTTTATGCCTTTTGCCGTAGCTATTAAATTTAATTAGAGCTCGGTGCTGTCGCTACCGCCATTGGCCGACGTCAGCGGCACATAAATGTCACCAAAAATATTCCCTTGAAAACATATACACACATATATATATATATATGTACATATATAGAGATATATTGTTCAAATAGCGCCGCCTGCTGCGTAAACTCTTCAAGAAGTGCGTTCCCACCTTACCCTCCATCTCTCTCTCTCTCTCTGTCTCTGTTTCCCTCTCTCTGTCTCTGTTTATTTAGCTCCCTGCGGATATATGACTTACTCATTTAGTTGGGAGTTCGGCTCTGCCCGGCGTGTCATCAGGAGTTGTTCAAATTATGGTCAGTTGACATGCAAGAGGATTTCCCTTCGGGGCAAGCATTAAGTCATCGAAAGTGATATAATTGCTCAAACAGCCAGGTCATCAGAACTTTTTCCATATCAACTTATTCCACTGTTAATAGAGTATTTAAATTATAACTCAACATGCAAATTGCGCGATATGAAAAGTGATTTAATTGTCCAAGGAATAAACAATTATTTTTATATCTTGTTGAAGTTGTCTTTGTTGTGTCTTTTCCCCAATAAATGAGCTATAGCTCTTGATTATTCTGTTCCTGAATATTCCTGGCGTCGGGGTCCTCATTTCTTTATTTTTCAAATCGTAGATTAGGACTGCTATGGATGTATGCCAGAATGGTTTCTCGATACATCAGTTTTGCTTTCTTAGTATTTTTGTCTACTATATATCATAACTCATTGTATCCTTGTGGGATTTCCATTCTGTTCAAGACTAGTCATTAGTATTATGTTAACTTAAGTTATTTTTATCTCTTCTGTGAAACGCAGTCAAATTATATTTGCTGTGGGGAATCATTGGCGTAACATTCATCCAAGTCATTAGTTCCTCTTCGACTGATAATAGATACACTAATAATTGCTACTTTTACGCAGTTTATTGTTGAATACTTATATCCGATCGGATTACTATATCATATATCCGATAGCTACGTCAGCAGAAGTAATATTCAACCTTGCCACAAAATTGTGTAATTTTGTGTAGAATCACGATGAGTGATTGCGAGTCATGCTAATTAATTGTGCTACCATCGCTTCCATTTAACCATCGTGGTTGGAGTAGTCAATTAACCCCAGTCTCCTTGAAGTCCGCTCAAATATTGATGCAACCAATCTCGTAGTTAAACTTTACTTGAACTTGGTGATTTGATTAATGGATATCTAACACGATCAAGATCATAGATACGTGCGCTGCGATTGGAATAGCTTTTTGGGGCCAGCTCGCATGCTGCTGCTGCTGCTGCTGCTGCTGCTGCTGAGCAAGTTCTATCGATCCACCTCATCATTTATTATGGCACCACCTCAAACGTGGTCGGTGGCAGCAGTAAGTAGCTGGAGTCGATGCTGGGGTTGCGGCCACAAAATCAATTTCAAAGACGCCGGAGCTGCGCCTCCTACAAGTTGTGCGCCGTTTTCAATTCACTTTTAATTATGAAAAATCGATGCACTGACAGCAAACATGAATTAGGGCGAAAGTTATTAAATACGGGGCGTGGCGCCACCACTCAGAACTGCCCACTGCCAACGAGCCTGGCTGGCAGGCTGGCAGGCAGTTGTTTTCTGCCATTCGGGGAATGTTCTTCAAGATCGCGACTCTGGCCCGAGTCCTGTCTTCAAATTGACAAAAATTCGTCTGCGTTCTTTTTTTGTTGTTTGTTGTTGTTGTTGTTGTTGTTTCTGTTTTACTTGTTTGCTGTTTTTTTATATTGGGTGGCGCTGTTGGCGCCAACGTTTTGCACGTTCCACAGAATGGTGGCCGGTCACTGGTACGTCCACAGAATCACTCCGACCAGGCCCAACTGAATGTCTTCACAATTATTGTCATTCACAATTACCTGCGCATGCCTAAAGCCCGACACGAAAGTGGTTAAATGCTCGATTCCGTTCGGTTCGCAGATTTCGCAAATACCCTTTACAAATTCTAGATCTAGATGGATATACATATATAATAGTTAAAGAGAAAAATTGAAATTTCCTACAAGAGGAATAAACTTTTAAATAATGACGAATTCTCAGAAATGAAATAAATAAATAAATAATATTTGATTAAACACTTTGAAATACACCTAACAGTCTTTTGCGCGCTCAACTGTAAATACATATTTTTAGATCGTATCCACGACTATTTCGAAAAATTACTAACGACATAAGAATATATAAAAATCAGTCAGTCACACAGTTTTGTTTTTTGTCACGTTGCAAGCAGGCTGACAAAAACAAAAACAAAAAAAACAGAACCGTCGCAAGCCTGAAGAAATACGAATGGAACCAAAAACTTTGCCTCCGTGACTTTGGGTAGGAATTTTCATTTCGAAGCCCACCGAAAAAAAAAGTAAGGAAAAAACCAAAACAAAACAAAAAATCGAAACGTGCAACAAGAGTAGAGACGACACCCCCGCAACCGCAACCGCCGCCGCACCAATCCAATCCAAACCCTACCCAACTCGGCCCAATCCAAGGAACTGATGATCCGACGATCCGCAAAAGCGATGCCCGGTTCGCTGTCTGTGGGCCCCGCCGCTTAAGTGTCAGCAAAAACGAAATTGAGCTTATCTGTAAATGCATCGGCGGGAGCTCGGTGCCAAGGACCAGCTCAGCTCAGCTCAGCTCAGCTCAGTTCAGTTCAGTTCAGTTGGGTTCTGTTCAGCTCAGCTCAGCTCAGCTCGGTGCAGTTCACCTCACCCAATGCGCTCCAAGGCGACTCTCGATGCAATCGTGCAGTCGTCAAATTAGCGACATTCGAAATACTTCCCAGATAACTACGAAAATCGTAAACAAAATAAAAGGCTCAACTTGCAAACGGCAGTCATTTCCTGCAGCTCAAAAAAAGACTGGAATATTGCCTCGCCCACCAAATACGCTTTCAGAGAGTTCTGGATAGTGTAGAAACCAACTCTGACTATTTATAGAACCCATTTGATATATCTAATATGTGACATTGCTGTCATAGCCTGATTAACCCACTGCCAACATTCGGCTACAGGGCATTCAAAGCTAAGCTGTGGCGACGCTTCACGATCAACAGTCGTCGTTCAGCGTGATTTATTCGCTACTCCAATTGAATTGTTTTAGCGGATGGCCGCGGCTGAACAGTGGGATCCGGATGGATGGATGGTTGGTTGGTTGGTTGGTTGGCTGGATGGATGGATGGATGGCCGAGTTACCCTTTCACCTTGCTACCCGCGCGGCTTGAGTGACATTTCATGTGGCATGGAATGACGTGCATTTGCAGACACCGCCAACAAAAGAAAGAAGGAAGAACAAAAAAAAAAAAAACAATGACAATGGTTTGAGCGCATCAGCATCAGCGTCAAAGTCATTGATGATCATCTGATGCTGATGATCTGATGATACCAATTCCCAAAACGACAAACTCAGGCGCCATGTTAACCACCAAGAAGTCACTGACTAACTTACTGCCAGGCAGCTCCAGCAATTTCAGCATTATTCAGGCCACCATCACAATCACAATCACCACAATCCACACAGTGACGAAGATGGATTCATGATTGACTGGCATCGCATTCTGGCCATTGTTAGGGCACAAAAATGATTACAATCGCTGTGGAGACGACGACGACGACGATCGACGGCGTTTGCATTTTATTGAACACGATCCCTTTTGATACATCCAGCGCATCCTCGTTCTCGATTTTAAACGGATCCTTTATTTGGACAAGCAACTTGTCACGTTTAATGGAATGCAATTCTGATTGGATATGCAAGATTTCCGCACACAATCTAAATCACATACTGTAGTTATTAATGCGACTCTCTCTCTCTCTCTCTCTTTATATATATATATATATATATACATATCTGTTTTTAACTATGCAAAGCAATCAACACCGCCAAGCACACATAACGCGACCCCACTCAACGAGTCGCAACGACGACGACGACAGCTTGTTGCAAGTGCCTTTGGGTCTTTAATTTGAGTGTATATTGATTAGGTTTCGCTTTTGGCGAACTCATGTTTCTGTCGTCCGCACTGCCACCGTTCTGTGTACTAGCGCCAGCTACTGAAACACGAATGTCCTGAACACACACACACACACACACACACACACACACACAACTATACACACACGCATAATCACACACACTCAGACACAGAGGATGCTGCAGGAAATTTGTCAATATGTGAATATGCATTTACAGCTGCGGTTGAAATATTAATAGTAGTGCTTCAAATAATATACAAGCCAAAACGTATATCGAATATATATCGAATATTTATTCTGAAACTTTTATTTGTGTCTCGGGTATGCTTCAAAGTGCTTCAAATAATATACAACCCAAAACGTATATCGAATATACAAAACGTATATCGAATATACATATCGTATATCGAATATACAAATCGTATATCGAATATATATATACAGCTTCTACTTTTTGGGAATATATTTTAACTACCTTTAATATGATAATAAATGAAACTGATCCTGGCAGAATAATGTTCGAAGTACGAATTATTATTAATCTCAAATCTTTGATCATTTATTCCTCGAGAGTCCTTTTCACACTCTATTTTAGGCAAGTTGGGAAAACTTCATTATGTTCCATCATTATTTTAACAGACCTTCAAATTTCTTCTTAATATTTAGTAACTATCCAACATACTTGACATATTTTCTCTTTTCTTTTTTTGTTAATATTTTTAAAACAATCTCAAATAAATATGTTTACTTATGTTTAAAAAGTTAGGATCCCCCCGAAATTGTGTATTATTCGCAGTTTTTAAAAATAAGACTAGTGAATAGATTTATTTGAAAAGCTTAATTTCATTCCACTACCATTATTTTGACTGACTTATAACTATGCCAGTTGTTTTCGGTTATATTTGCACTCCCATTATTTTGACCGCTTCTGTAAGTATGCTTGTAGTGGATGCAGTGCCCCAACGTTCTGGTCATAAATTTGCCAAAACAAATATAAACAATATTTCTCATTCGAACAATTGCCAGCGGCTGAGGCGTATTCTGTTTGTTTTTTTTTTTCTTCTGTTTTTTTGTAGTTGGACTGCAGCAGTACAAGTACAGGTAGAGAGGTGGTGTCGATGGTACTGGCCAACCAGGCTGTACCCCACACATGGTTTTGCACACCTCTGGCATGTGTGTGTGTGTGTGTGTGTGTGTGTGTGAGTGTGTATATGTGTGTGTGTGTGTGGCGAGCGAAAGGAGGTGTTGCCAGGTTGTTATGAGTTTTTAAATCTGCCTAACCCCCTTCATCCTTCAACATTTATTCGAATTTAATCGATTTTTCAAATTGACTCCCCGGCTTCCTTCCCCTCGGTGTGTTTCGCTGTCTTCTGGTCACCATGCACAATGCCAATACACAACATTTGTTAAAACGCCCACAGACACGCCCATATTTGTTTTGCAAACCACGCGTTCTGTTTGTGCTTGTGGCTTATCTTTAAGGCTGCGCTTGTAATTCGTTTTCAATTTGCTAAAAACACAAATGCAAAAAACAGACACGGCAATATACAAATATTTATTAATTATGAATGTTAAACAAACGTGAGAATTACGTGAGTGGTAACCCGAGAATTACTTAACATATTTTGGACTCCATATTAAATAATATGCCTGATGAAAAGATAATTGAAGAAAAACTTGCATGAAATTGCATCATTTGTCTGATGTCCCAATATATTAAGTATTTAATGAAAGGCTTGCTGATTGCCAATAATTGCCAATCTCGCTCATTAATTTAACTCGGATACATAATTAGAGACCTCTTAAGCAGTTTCTACATTAACTCAGATACCAAATTAGACTTGATAAGCACTTTTTCAAAATTGCCTTAAATGCGGGCTATAAATAGTTTCTCGTATGCCAAGCGAGAATTGCCAGATATATAATTCAAGTATATTACTTGTTGTACTGACAATTGAAAGATATTTATATTTCAAACTATTTTTATATATTGTATATAAATAAATACAATATACAAACTGCCCACAAAGAAAACCAAAAATAGTTAAGCACAATAATTATTGTGCGCAACATTTTATATGTGCATTTTTATGCCCTGAACTCATTCAAAATTTGCAAAAAGGGATTTAGTCAAGTCCTTCAGTCTTCAGTATGATCAAGTTAACAGTTACAATATAAGTTTTTATGTTATCGATAACTTCCTCCGTTTACCAAATATCGATCAGAATCGTTTACCGATATCTCTCCTGCCTCGTATATACTAATAACATTTAATTCAATCATCTGCACAAATTTAGTCAAGATCCGTTAAGGAACATCGTATAAGGCAAACATAAGCAGTTGACTGATAACTATTGAAAATTCCTAAAGTTATCAAAATTGCACAACTTGAGCTAAATACGTGGCAATATGTATAAACTTATTTGAAGCAGAGACAACGAATTGCTAATTGTGAATTAAAGTTTGTTTCGCAACGCAACGCAACTAAATTTTGACGTGAATTTATGCATAATTAATGAGGGAAACTGAACAGGTGCGTTTTGGGGCGACAACCGATTCTGTCAAACACGATGACAAAAGATTACATTTTGCAACTTGCGGCTGTTGCCACCGCCAATCGACCCCAGAAACTGTTAGGCAGGCAGGCAGGCAGGCATCAGGCAGCAGGCACACAAGGAGGTAAGCAGCAAGGAGGCAAAGCAGGCAAAGCAGGCAACATGCTTAAAAATTAACATAAAACTTCTGATAATAGTAGTTCTCCATACGATTTGTGTGATTGCCAGATGGAGGCACAGGCAAACGTCCCACGCACTTTGGGGGCCTTTAGCCGAGATCGTTGCCTAAAATCTGTGGAGCAGCGTTCGCTGGGGACAGCGACATCATAAATTACGAAAATAAACTTTGTGCGCAAAAGGGACGACGAATGAATGCGCTGCGCTGCGTTGTGCCTGCCTGCCTGCCTCACTGCCTGCCACACTGCCTGCCGTCCTTCCGTCTGTCTCTCTGTCTATCCGTCTGTCTTTCCTGATGCGGCAGACGTTCCGGCCGAGGTCCAGGCAAATGCTACAAGTCGCGCCTGGATAAAAATGTATGTAAGATTTCGCGCAGCAGCCGCAGCTCAAAAAAAAAAGAAAAATAATATAAAAAAAGCCAAAAGCATTGGCGGTACATATTCAACTTGAGTGCATTTGCTTGTCAATAAAAAAAGGTTCCGGTCAAAAGACCAAAATAAAACGAAAATAAACACACACACAAGAATTCAAAAAGGCAAATCATCATCTGCAGCAACTATGTGAAAGACCTTGTTGCAAGTCTTCAATTTGGCACTCCTGCAACCTTGTAAGCCCTGGTTTGCCTCTTATGTTGCATTTTTGCTTTCATTCAATTACTTGAGGCTGGCTGGGCTGCGACAGCGACTGCGACTGCGACTGCTTATCGAGAATTTAATAATTAATTAGGAAAATTAACAAACGATTATCCCAGGGCGAGTAAAACGCACGACTTGCCAGCCAAACGAGTGCCAGCCCGCAAAAGAGTAAGAGAATAACAAAATTCTGTTAGTCACGCATGCTAATCTTCGTGTTGTCGCAAAACTTGCAACCGTTGCAAAACAGCAGCAGCAGCAGCAGCAGCAGCAACAACAGCAACAACAAAGACCACAAACAAAGTCGACGACAGTCCGCAACGGCGGTGGCCGCTCGACTTGGCCCTGAGAGGCTGCTCACCATCTCGCCTCCTCATCTCTCCCTAACTCCTCAACATCCTCGTTGCATTGTTGGGGCCCCCGAAAACAAATGATTATTGTGGGGCCTATTTAAGGCTAATCGTGTTCCTCGGAGCTCGTCTTGCGGCCAGGCGCTCGTGTTGGTGTCCACTTCTTCGTGATGTTGTGTAATATCCTGCGCCTCAACTATTGCTGCTGCTGCTGCTGCTGCTGCTTAGTTACCGACTTCAGATTTATGGTTTATGCCACACTCAGAAAATCACCATAAGTTTCGAAAACAACATATTTACATTAGAAATTAGCAAATTATTCAATGTAGCAATCAAATTTTCAATTACTTCGTCATTTCAAATAATTGATAAACAGAACTCAGAAAATCACTTAGGCAGCAAACTATATTTTTTAAATGAATTTCCAAAATCACTGTTTGCCATTCTAAAAAAATTTCTACTTTACAAATTAGAATTTAGAATCAATTTTTTAATTATTTCTTTTATGAGTTTTGGGTTTGAGTTTCCGGCTTAGTTTGTAAATTTTGAAATACATTTTTAAATACCAAAAATGGCTCTGCAGAGACTAAAATCAATCTGATATCGAGAATATATTCTAGTTCAACGAACAGAGCAAAAAAAAACCTTATTTTTAGATGAAGTATTTTTGAATAAAGACTTTTTGTCTTATAACTTCAAATATTTGGCTTTTACACTATAGTTTTATATTTTTTATGTCAAAATTCTTAATTACCTATTAAGAATACATTTTTATTCCGGTCTCGATTTTCTAACTGCTAGCTCAGTCTTTTCTCCAAGTGTAAGCACTTGGCCAAAGCTAATAAGCAATTTATAATTATTTTTATTTATTTTTTTTTTGGGTCAATTATTTGTGAAGGGCTGACCCGCGAGGCTGTCCAGTTGCCAAAATTAAGTGTAGCATTAAATAAATATTGTGGCCATTATCGGATAAGCTTCTGGATCATTTACTTAAACATGTCACTTCACATTAATCTGGAGTCGCCGCGACAAGCCAGCCAAACGGAGTCGAGTCGCGTCGAGTTGAGGCAGGCAACAGGTAGGCGAAGTTGCCGCATCCAAAGATACCAAAAGGGCCACACACAGAGCGATTCGTGTGGCTCCGTTTGCCCCGCTTTGCATGCGCCGGCGGTGGCAGCGTCAGTAGCCTCGCTGGATTCGCTGAGTTGCTGGACGGCTACCACACAAAATCGAGATTATCATAAATAATATGGAGTAACAGTTCCACGCGCGTTTGCTGCCTAGGATGCCCATTTGTTGCACGTACCTCTACACTTACTCACATACATATATAAATATATTTATATATATATATATATGTATGTATATATATTCTGAGAAAGGATGAGGTCACAGTCGGACAACAGTGTGGCAGAGAGTGCCACTGTGAGTGACTCCACTGCGGCACCGGACAGGAAAGAGGCCCCAGTCAAGTCTTAATGACGTCTAATTTGTCATCGTTGAGGAACTAATTTTTTAGCTCGCTGATATGGGCCCAATAGAGCGCTACCTGTCTTGAGATTTCTGCGTAAGTTTACAAAACAAAACAAAAAATGTAAAAGGAAAAAAGCAACCAGCAACGACGACGAACGATACTATCGCAGAAGATGGAGAGCTCGGTGCATGGTTTGGGGACTCATGTGAGAAGTGGCATTTACATACATACATATAATTCCGGGAATATCATATGTATTTAATGTATTCGTTAAAGGGAAACCTCAAAACTCAACTGGCGATAAGATAAAGCTGTCTACGCTTCACAAAAAAAAAAATACAAAAAATAACAAAAAATTCGCTGTAAAATTGAAATAACTCTTTTTGGTTGCTTTGCAAAAGCAACCTTTTTGGGTGTGTTATCTTTTGGTCAGGCAGTCAAATGTTGATTTACTTGACGATCTCAGATCTTTCAACGAAATGAAATGAACTTCGGTTGCCACTTGACACGAAACTAGACCATAAACCATTGGCCTGGCCCAATGCTCATTAGTCAACGAAATAAACACACTTAAAACACAATAAGCGACTATCTTTGACAATATTTACACAAATCTACAAAAAGGGATTTGATCGTGAGAAATTCGAGCACATAACAAATGTATTTAAAAGTTGAAATTAATATTATTTGGACTATTTAGCTTTTAGGCTTCATCATTGTCAAATTCATTCATTTGATTAGCTGAAGATTAACGATGCTGACGAAAGACCTTGTTGCAAGTGTCTACTGCAACCCCTTGTAAGCCCTGTTTGCCTCTTCGTTTTAAATATCGAAAATATCAAATATAATCAGCATTTAAAGGGCAAATCAAGAAAGCCAAGCCATGTCCATCAGTTGTTGGTATTATGAAGTTTATTGAGAACCAAAGCTAAAATCATGGGCACATAAATTTTGCATTTCGGGCGATTCACCTGAACCGGTTAAGAGTGGGGGGGAAGCAAGCAACGCATTCGAATCATCTCATGCATCTCATCTGGAGTTGAAGGAGTCGATTGCAGCAAGTTTGTGTGCATTAATGTTGCAAGACGCATGTCTTGGCAAAACTTAACATATCCGGCGCCTAAGCTAACTGAGAGTATCGTGTGCCCAGCTAGCGCCTCCTGGCTGCCATCATGGCGATGTTGATGCTGATGCTGATGCTCATGCTGATGCTTATGATGATGATGATGGCCAGGAGGTTGCTTGGTATTGTTGTATGTAGTAGGCTGCATGTCTGCCGGCCATATTAATAATTTCTTCATTTTTTTTTATTTGTTTTTTCTTTTTTTTTTTGGTTGTGTGTGAGCGAAACGTTCGTTGATTTAGGGTGCATTTAAAGCGTGAACGACTGCATTAATAATTTCGTTTGCAATTTTATTGTGCATAAATTTCATTAATTTATAATTTTTGTTTGATTTTTACTGCGACTAACATCCAACCCGCTGCTATTCGCTCCAAGGAGCATGTTGCGCCAATGTGTTGCTGCGCTTCACCGACTCGAGCATAAATTATTTTGCCGTAGTTTTGGCAGGCGCCCGTTGACCGCGCAACTCTCTGCTCTCTGCTCTCTGCTGTTGCGTAGATTTTGCGATTGTGCACCAAAAACTGAGGGCTTAGCCATTTTGGCCGGCCCAAGTAATCGTCGTCGTCCTCCTCCTCCTCAGCTCAGCTGCTTCGAACGGATCTCCAGCACAGCTCGATGGGTTTGCTGTTTGCTGTTCGCTGTTGTTGTTGCTGTTGTTGTTGTTGCTGTTGCTGTTGGGATTTGTATTTGTTGCTTTTGATGTTTGCTGGGGCTCCATGCTTCATTGAGAAAACTTATGCGGTTGTCGTTGTTGCCTGTTGCTGCTCGGTTGCTGCCTGACTGTTGTTGTTGTTGTTGGTTGGCTGGTTGCTGCTGCTGCTGCTGCTGCTGTTGCTGTTGCCTGATGCTGGTCTGTGGCAATGCAAGAGAGGTCCTGCAGCTGTGCCCGGCATGTCGCCTGCCAATGTCTTCAGTTTGTGGCCGCGCAGTTAATTATAAAAAGCTTGGACATTTTCGCTTCGGTTTGTTTTCATTTCCAGATGCAGATTACATTATGATTTATGCAAAATAGTAAATGCGTCTGATGGCAACATGCGCCAGCCTCCAACTTTGTGCTCCCTCTCTCCCTCCACCCTCCTCCCTGCTTCCTTGTCCCTCCTCCCACATTTCGCTTACGTGCTTATGTGCTAAGCAATAATAATAATGCCTGAGTTACTCTAAGGAGATCACAAGCATTCATATATTTATTTGGTTGCAGCAAGTGACTGGCCGATTGCGCCCCTACCGCGTCCAGTTCTTCAAAGTCCCTAATTTCCATTTATCGCCCAAATCATAAAACCCTCAACTGTACTTGGCTCCGAAACCTCTTGCGGCAAATTCGTCGCACGGCATTAATGCCAATAAATCAGCAGCGCCATGAAGAGAGGCATCGTAAAAGTGCTTAAATTAATCATCCCACATACGTGTATTTGTTATTCAGACTCGTTAGGTTTTTACGAGTGCCCCTGCCCCTGTCCCTGTCCCTGCCCCCGGCCTGCAACCTGCCCTGCGGGTGGCAAGCATAGGCTCAACAGGTTGCCACCGCCAACGCTGACGTCGTTGTGTGTTTATTGTTTTTCTTTTTTTTTTCTCAGTTTTTTTTTGAGTTTCTTTTTTATTCTAAGCGCCAGCTCAGTCAATGGGCAGTTAGCAAACAACAAACAAGCTCACGAGCAATATATCAAATTGTAAAGTTAACTGTGCGAATATTATTCTCAGGTATTTTGCATAACGAGAGTTCTTTGTCATCGACAGACTATTCAAACATGCCGAGTTAGTTTATCAACTCTTGCAATGTCTGTGTCTCTGCACTCGAAAAAAAACTGAATACGAAAAATCCCAAGTAGAATTTTTTTTTTACTTGCGTACAATTTTGAAGATTGCTTCATCAAATTTTGAACGGAAGAAAATATATTTGTGTAATGAAATTAATAACCAGCTTTGAGCATGTCAAAACCTTGTTAAATTAATCAAAAATAATAATGAAATAATGAAATAATTCTACAATTTTAATTGTTCAATGTTACAGGAAATTTGGCAATTTACATAAACATCAAATATGATGAAATTTATTAAAAATGTTTTTATGAACGGTAATTTCAGCTGCTTTTGACGATTTTCTAAAATGTAGAGCACAACAGTTTTTTTTTTACTGAGTGTAGCATGCCACAGCGTTGCACCATTTGCACAGCACAGTGGTCAACTGGACGCTATTAAATTGCAAATGAAATTGCATCGTTATTACATGTTTCGGGGCAAATGCGCAAATTAAATTCCATATGGAAAAAGCAATCTTGCCAAGAGCCACACATGTGTATTATGTATTTATTTTACACACATAGAGATCTACACTGATGACCACATTCTACAGTACGTGACAATGCGTACGGCTGGGCACCGGACAACATGTTTAACAGCCCCAGACTTGGAAATTCTATCGCCCAGTGAGGCACTGAAGGAGAGAAAGGGAGCCGGAGGCGAGTGCAGGCGGGAAAGCTTTTACAATCGCTTTTAAATTAGTTTAGTGGCATTTAAGTTAATCGCCTACAAGGGAGCTAAAATTGTCGAAGTCTGCTCGCTCCAAGCTTAAATTGGGCGAACGTGATTCGATTTTCAAGAAACAGCAGCAGCAACAGCAGCAGCAGCAGCAACCCGAGGTTTTCCCTTCATAGGTTACGCTGTACCGCCTGGTCTTCTACGTAGTATACACACTATCCTCACTTACTTATGAGTGGGTTAACTGCCGACAACCAGCAAATTGAGTTGTGCATCAGCAAAAGGAAAACGCCAACATCACCAACAACACCAACAACAACAACAACAACACCAACAACAACAACACCAACAACAACAACAAACAAAAAGGATGACAAGCAGTCATCGTGATATCATTTGAAAAAGGAGCCGTGCATCTGTCCAGTATAAGCATCTTGTATGGTCTTTGCATAAATCTTGCTGCCGCCTTCTCTTTATAGATAGCGAGTGGCCCGATGACTCCACTTGTAATTAAATTGCGACACGGGCCAGCCAATGGCAGCTAATGGCGCCACAACATAGATACCCAAGACAAACAACACACACACACACACACACACACACACACACATACCGTGTACATGTGCAATTCATGACAGAGCGATGGGGACACGACCTGCGCCGCTGTCTCACAAAAGTACAGGGCACGTTTCTCAATGAAATTCCAGAGCGGAGCTGCTGCTGCTGCTGCTGCTTCTGTGTGTTCCCGCGTTGTCTGCCCAGCCATCAAAATAACAGCCTCTGTTCAAGAACTAACAAAAAAAAAAAAAACCAATGCTGGTCACAAGGGCGCCCGCAACTTGGGCGGCTTTGGGGCAGCTACGGCTGCGGTTGCATTCGCTCTTTGCCACCACCACCACCACCAAGCAGTTAATTAATTCTGCATGAAATTTAAGGCTTTTTTTTGGTTTTTGTTTTTGTAAAGCCCAAGCTCAAGCCTAGTGCATATATGGCAAGTCATTGTCGTCTTCGTTGTTGTCTTTGTCGCGTTGTTGCACGTACAGCTCGTTGCTCGCTCTCCCTCTCATTCAATCTCTCTCTCTTGCCAATATACTACTAATCAACGGACTGCAATCTACCAACTCTGGCCGCTGAGCAACAAATCAGCCTCCCAAATCAAGTCATTAAGCTCGCCGTGTGCCAAATGGAGCAAATAACGCTGCAACTAGGTCGTCATCTGCGTCATGGGAGTTCACAGTAAAAAAAATCTCTCAATTAGTCAGACAATTAAATCAGCAATCGATGCGAAATCAATCCGATTCCATTCATTTATTTCATACGTCAAATGCTTGCGCATCTTTCGCATTTTCCTTCGTTTCAATGCATTCAAGGAATTGCTAATAAAAACGGTTAAGAACGATTAATACGGTCAAACTCCCATCGGTGCGATTTGTTATACCCTTGCCGAGGATCTTACAAGTTTATCATTTAACATGTGACACATTTCATATTATATTAGTTGGAGACTGTGGCAAAGTCGTGGCATTTGAGCCATTTCTAATTGTCCTTTATTTTTGGTTATATTTTTAAATAAATAAAAATTAAATTATTGTTTTATATATGTTTTTCGTTTTTATTAATATTATTAATATACTTTTCTTTTATTTCTTTTCAGGACCCAGCAACGGTAAGTTTTTCGCGTTATAATATCACCTATTATAGGGCTAATAAAGTTGTGCAAATCCGTCAAAAGCAGACTTGAAACAAAAGAAAACATAATTCATGCTGGAGCAATTAATCCTTGATCGAGAAACTGATCATGTTGCTGTGTTTGTTTGTTTTTTGAATACGGGTCTGTTAATAAGATATATACATATGCATTATAATAGCCATTATAAAAGTTGCGACAGGTCATATAAATGCATGAACTGTTAAATGTCGCCGATGGCCCTAAAGGAAGATACCAGACAAAAAGAGAAAAGAACAATAATTTAGCTTAACAACTTAATAACAAATGAAAAACACGTCACCTCGATCAACGATCGGAGATCACCTGTTGCTGACCAGGCGACGAGGAGCGTCAGCTCCGAAGGCGACACCGGTATGACAGAAAACAACCCTCATCATCATCAAGTAGCAAGTTGCAAGTAGCAAGTAGCAGAAGCAAGTAGCAGAAGCAAGTAGCAGGAGCAGCAGCAGCAACGTGGGTTGCAAAAGTGCAGCCAGAGTGCAGCTATTGGATTCCACCTGTCCGCGAGTTCATCGATTGCCCCACTGACAAATGAGCCGCTGTGAAACCAATTAAAGCATGGATAACATAATGCTGCCGATCAGCAGGACAGCATGCAGGGCAGCATTTATCACAACTTATAACGTGGCCAACTCTTTTTCATTTTGGGCGATAACTAATTGGGTCACAAGGCAGGCAGCTTAGCAACGTGCCAGAAAGTCGTAGTTTCTATAAATCATGATCGCATTGCATTATCACAAACTAATGATCAAATGTCAATGGCGAAAAAAAAAAGCAAGGCGAACGAGCGAGGAGCTCAAGTCTGGGACTGCTGGCTAATTAGAGAAACTCCCCACGAAGCCAGCTGGAGCAGCTGCCGACGCACTTTGCCCAACCTCCAGGATCATTAATAATTCAGACAGAGAGAGGCAGAGAGAGACAGTCTGTTGGCAGACTTATTCAGTCGAATGCATAATAACCACGATTAAAGCAAACAAGGCTCATTGTCGGTTAAATGACAAGTTTTGACAACTTGTGAAACGACAAGTGGTCAGTGGCAACAACAACAACAATAACAACTTGGCTAACGCACACAGACAGACAGAACTGGGGCGGGAACCTGGCTCTAACCAGCGACCCAGTTAAATTAATAATCCGCATAATTGGAGAACTTAACTCGCCAAGGGGCAACAAGGAAAAAGGCAACAAAAAATATATACAGAAATGTAAATGTAAAGAGCATGGATGGTGGCGACAAAAAGAGCGTTATTTGCTTTGCGCTTAATATATCATTTAGATTGTTTGCTCCAGATAAGTCACGTAGCGAGGACTTTTGCTGTCATTATTATTGTTTTCATTTTTATCATCAAACAACTGCCCGATTATTATTGTAGTTGTTTGCCCTGTTTGCCCGGTTTGCCTGTTTGCCTGTTTGCCTGTTTTTGGCCCTTGTTTTATGGGGGGTGCGTACGCATTTCAAGTTAACATAGACATAGCTGGAAATTAGCCGGTGTTTGTCGATTAGGTCAAGGCAAGTCTCTCTCTATATATATATATATATATGCGTGCTTGTACACATAGTATAATTTCTAATCAATTTGGTTAATCTGCACTTTAGATACTACATTCATAAAGAGAAAATAATTGCTTCGGTTTCACATTCGTGTTTGGTGCGCTTGTTTTCATTACTCTGGGAACTGATACACATTTTCAGTAGCATTACGGCTAGAAGATTGATACACATTTTCAGTAGCAGTACGGGTATAGGATTTCAGCTTATTAGCTACATGCTTCATTTATTTGATACTCAAGTTGCGTGCCTCTTACTCTTGGGGTATGTTTGACAAGGTGTGTCTTGTTCGTCAGTTTGTATTTGCTTAGATTTGGGTTTCTTCATTCTTGCTGAGCAATATTAATAATACTTAGAAAGTAAAGTATCTAAAATATATATTGTATTTGGTATCCATCATAATCCATGAAACACAGACAATGAATTGGTTATGATTAGTTCAGCTGATTTAATCGGATCATTAATATATATAGTTTTAGTTATAGCCACAGATATAAATATATATATGCAAAACTTTATTATACCTATTTCTAACATTATAAAATCACAGAGTAATTATTTTATGTTCAAATTTTTAATTTATTTGTTTAATTTATTATTTTATTTGTCATCTTTAGTTGTTAAAAATTTATTTCTAAATTCATTTTCAAATTCAATGATCGCCATTAAACAATTATAATTGAATAAATATTATATAAATAATAGATTACAAAAACTCATATTTGTAACTATTACGGAAGACTATGGAAATACTCTACTTATTACTGCTTCTTTATAGCCTCAGTCACCTAGCTGCTATATCAAAACTAAGCGATAATAATCTCTAACAATTAAGATCTAATTTTTCATGTTCTTTCTCTTTTTACATGAACTGCTCAACTTTAATCACAGGGTGTAAGTATTGAAAATTACTTTAATAGTTGAATTCAACATTTTTATAAAAACAAACATAATTAAATTCACATTAAGAGCGAAAAAAGTCGGTGCGTTTTCTAACTGCTGTGCTGTTCTTGTCCTTGAAACCTTAATGGATAGTTAGAAGAGCGAACCGGAGCATGAAATTGCTGTTGACTGTTGTTGGCTGATTGGTGTTGTGATAAATGAATTTCCATAACAATTGTCACTTGCTAAAAACATCTTTTAGAGTTCGCGTCACACACTTTGACGATCTGCGGCTGGGCTCGATTCCGAGCAGGCTTAATTACAACCAGCAAAATACTTGTTAAACATGACATTTTTCATGTGCAGACGATCGATCAAAACGACAGCTTCTGGAGAGCACCGCCAAAAGATTCCAGCAGGTCTACAAAGGTCTGTTTGGCTGGCAGCCCTCGTGTCTTATCAACGTAATATCGAATTTCGATCAAAACGCCTTCGAGCGACTTCTTCATGTTGCTGTTGTGCCAATGCCACTTCGCAGACGCGTTCAACATTTTGGCGCAAAACCTTAACCTGAACAGAACCGAACCGAACAGAACAGAAGTGAACTGAACTGAACTGAACGTCAGGCTCCGTTGCCAGCCCACATTCCAGCTCGGATGACCCTCATTATCATAGTTGGCACCATTAGGGGGAAATATCATTTTTGCGAGCAGTGCGCAGTGAGCTCGTCTAGAGTCCCACGAGGACATTCACTAACTGAACTGAACAGAACAGAAGAGAACTAAACTGGACTTGACATGCATCTGCCAGGATCGTAGAGTGTAATTGCCGTTGAGACTTGCCAATGTGTTATTAAATTGTTAAGGCGAAATGCCAGCTCGCTCTGTGCACTATACTTAACAATTAATAACAGCTTTGGCTTAACTAGCTAAACAATCGAGTTTGACTATTTTTGCACATTTGCTTTCCATCAACTCATTTTATCAGTTAAACTACATTTAATTGCCAATATTCATTTGATTTTTATTCTCTTTTTTCATATGCTCTCCTCGACGTCTGGACGACAGTATGTAAGTATTATATTTTACTTTTTTTTAATTTTAATTTACTAATTTAGAATATACACAACGGGAGTTTACTTAGCCCTTATCACAAAAACAATTTAAGAATTTTAAATTTTCTAAAAGGCCGAGTCGTTAAAACTGAACTCATCCCATAAGGCAGGTTGTTACAATGCTAAGATAGAGCATTCATATATTTTTAAGTACTCTAAGAAGCCGAGTCTGTTAAACTAAAACTGACCCTAGGAAATGCCAAGCTAGGCATAGTTAGATTGACAGATTATCACCCAACACCGATTGCTCACATCGACTTCTCTAGCACGTATACGCTCCGTAGTCTCTGCTAAACTTAGCCTCTAAGTTGACCAATTAGTAAACGCTTTGCTTTCTATAATGTTGGATTTAGCACAGTTTAGCAGTTGTCTGAGCTTTGTGGCATTGATGAAACTTACTCGTAGTCAGTGGCACAATGGTAGTTTGGCAAGTGTTGTTGTTTGCTTTGTGAGATCGAGATGCTTATCGCCAATCGTTATCTTCGTTTTCAATCATCTATTGTCATGATCCAGATGAACACATACCATCGCATTTTTACCATATCGAATTCCAGCTGTGACACCTTCACTACTACTATCCAGCTCAGCTCTTGTCTGCTCTGCTCCACAGTGGACCAAACGAGTGACAAATATTTTGACCATCCTTTTATGATCGTGAGGCAGCAGTGCTAGAAGGAGGACCATGGCTGTCTCACGACCTGGTCTTTGGTACTTGGCTCCATACTCCTGGAATTCCTTCACAATGCGTTTACAGCAGCAGCTGCTGGATTCCCTCCAGCCGCGATCGCCAACACCGTCGGTTGCCCCCACGACATGGACATCACCCCGATGCCCTGAGCCCTGAGCCTCCGAACTGTAGAGAGCAAATCGCTCTGTTTACTTCCCGATGGCAGTACAATGCCACAACTGAAACGAGACGCAAGAATTTATGGCATTTCACTGTCAGAGACGCAGAATTCCTGTCCCTTGCCACCATTAATGGAATGGACAATAAATTTAAACGTGCAGACGGACAACATGCCATATGTAAAGTGTCTGAGCCTAAAACCTCTGCCTCAGCCTCAAGCCTTAAGCCTGAAGCCTGAAGCCTGAAGCCTGTGTGGAAGCGATATTCACGAAATGGCCAAAATCGCTGCTCTTACTTTGCGCGTGAGACGATTTGTAAATCGCAAAACCAGTCCTTTTGCTGCCTCCCATCTTATGACAAAGCGATAATCATTTTCATGATTTCACGCCTCATTTAAATGCCTATCAGCAGCTAATTAATCACAGCCATCGATTGTGCACTGTCGGTATGGCCAACTGTGCTTCTAAATGGCCTAAATAGAGGTCGATACTAGGGATTTGAATCTTTCCGTCCATTTTTTTATGAATTACTTTACATTTGTCTATTTTTCGTATGAGAACAACTTAAAGAAAAATATGATTGATGAATGAATAATATGCATAAACAAATGATGAATGAATAATATGAATAAACAAATGCCTATTGAAATGCTCGGCTAGTAAATACCCTGCATCCTTCATAATTACATATTTGATTTATTGGTCTATATTTAAATAAAGAAAATTAGTAAAGATGAATGATTATTTTTACGCCATTTGAAAGTGGTCGATTATAAAATCAGCTTTCATCCAAAATTTGAGAAACATTAAAACTCAAAATTACTTATGTAAGCATAGACCAACCTATCTACCCTTTTAAAGCAAATATATTCTTGAATTAAATCAATTTGTCCAAATGTAATATGAGAATATCGAATTTTTAGTCGATTACACTGGATAATTGGATATTTTATTATATATCCAATATATTATACATATATATGTATGTATACTCTATCAAGTTCAAAGCGTTTATTAATTTTGAAATGTAAATAATTTGATTATTCCTCTGCAGTTGCATACGATAAATATAAAGGATATCAGTGAGACTGCAACTAAATAATACATATCGTTAATCGTTAATCGTTAATCGGTTGACATTGCTGATAAGATAAGTCCAAGCAGTGTTTTGCATTCGTATGCAGCTTCTGTTCGTGGACATTTCTCCACGAAATGCTAAGACAATGGATGAGATTAAATGCCAAAGAGTGCAGATTAAGATGCATCGACCAACAAATAGTAGCCACATATGTATGTCAGCCCGCATCCCCCCTCTGGCAGACCTGGGAGACACTGAACAAATTTCCCTTGAAAAGAATTACATACCGATCCGGCAGCGGGAATTGCCTGAAACTCTATTTGTTCTGGGCCGATTTCGTTGTGGCTCAGCTCTGAGCTCAGAGCTCAGAGCTCTCAGAGACTCGGCTTGTTTGTCGTTGCTGTTCAAAAAGTGACCGTCTTCATTGTCAACACATACGTTGCTGGTAGTTTGTTGGCTGTTGGTCGGTTGTTCGGTTGTTGCTTAAGTTGTTGGTTAAGTTGGTACGTAGCATTGCTGTGGCAAACAATTCTATAGAAAATCATCGTGCACTCGCGGCGATCTTGCAGTTCCAGAGCTGGGGCCTTATCTGAGCGGCCCGAATCGTTGCGCCTTACTAAATTATTATGTTAACATGAAAATAATTGAGGCAAAAGGCATTCGGCAGTGGCTGGCCAATTTATTTATATATATCGTATAATCTCGGACGCAGCAGCAGCGGCTGCATCCTTTTTTGTTTTTGCTTTTGTTGTTGGTGTTTTTTTTTTGTTTTTGTTTTTGTTTTTTGTGGCCAAACGACAGCAATTGATGGTCGAACAAATAGTTCCAGAAGTGCAGCATATTGGGACATCGACGCCCTGCTGATTGTTTAACTCGCTGTCCTTCAGTTGTCCCTTCACCGATTTGTTTAAAGCTAATATGCCATTGTGTGGATAGCTCAATATGCCAGTTTTGCTCTCATTTGGCCCGCTTACTAATTAAAGCCGTGTTTTACTCTTTTTTTTAAGACCGCTCTACACTGGGCTGCCAAGCACGGCAATGAGGATGTGGTCAAACTAATTGCCGGCACCTATAAAGCGGATGTCAATGCCAGAACGGTTAGTTTCACAATGCTCTTCAAATATCTATCTATCATTTTAAAATATTTAAATTCTTTTACTTTCCTTCCATGTTGTTACCAATTTGCCAACTGTCGACATTGTCTCGACGTATAGCATGGGGTAAGTGTATTATATTGAAACACTTTTAATAATATACGAATCGACTGATTGCCTTGTCACCAGCACGCGAAAATCTGCGTCACATGTCACACGGCAAGAGCAAAAAAAAAAAAAAAAAACACTTCTTTAACCCTTCCCATGAGGCATGCGGTATCTGAGGCAAGCTGTGACAAATCGTGACGAGCAAATCCAATTGTTCCACACACACACACACACAACAGGCCCAACCTCAAATCCTTTGGTTTATGCATGCGAAGTTTACACAATTTTAAATTGAACCGTGCCTTGTTCCAAACAAATTAAATTCTCACTCAAATGTTTTCAAATGTCGCTTCTCAAAAAACGGAGACAAAGTGAATTGTCAATCACGACAAATGTGTTACATTCAATTTAATCCGACTTTCCAACTGATTGGATACGCATTTTACAAAAACCGCATCAAAAAAGGAGTCAAAAGTTGCACAGATTTTCAGTTTTGATTTATGCAAATTAGAGTTTAGTTATGGTGAAACATTACAAATATTATTTATATTCGATATATAAACATTTTCTATAGGGATATACACCGCTTCATTTGGCCACACAATTCGGTAGGGATAATATATTCGAACTGCTCTGGAATGTTTACAGTAAGTTTATCTATAGTATTATTTATTATCAGGCAAAAGCTTTTATTAATTTAAACATTTACTCTTGCAGAGGCCAATCGCGACATTATGGATTGGAGTGGAAATAAGCCGCTGGATTATAGTCGGCAGCGTGCCAGTGTCTCGGCCTCAACGTGCAGCAGTGAGTATCAAATGTATTTCTTCAATCCGGAGCTTAACAACAGCCGCCATCCGGGATACCAACAATTTGAGGGCACTTTCTCAAGCGGTGGCCATGAGATCAGTGGCGGTACACTCGGCAGCGCACTGACACGTCGCAAGAAACGCTCTCAGCTGCGCTATGGCACTGTTAGTAGTGGCACCGGTGGGGGCACTCTGGGGCGCACCCAATCCCTGTTATCGGCATCGACGCGTCGCTATAAAAAGCCATCGGTTCGACCCTTACTATTTAAAGCCCCAAATGACGACAGTGATTCCGATCAGCCTGGCGAACTGAAAGATGAGCTGTTGAAGAGTGAAACCATTGCGGGCAATAGTCGCGGTGCCCCCCCTCGTCGCAAAGAGAGCTTTCTGCGTAAAACTTTTCGTTCCGCTGCCGGTGCGCGCCGAGGCTCTAACGATGTCGTTACTAACCCAACCAACTAGTTACATAATCCAAGCATGTGATTAATAACTAACTATATCTGTACTATCCAACTTTCACAAGGCAACATAAAATCATTGTCCGCTTGTAGATACATCTTGTACTTTACAAAGATAATTTCTGTGCTTATTTGTTGCACACATGTTCGCATGTCTCATTGATCAAAGGCATATAATTATATTATAATATCTACAAGATGACAGTTATTTTATATATGTTGCCTTTCACAGGATAAACAATTATATTATGTTTAACCCACAATTATCGTATTTTGTAAACACTTGCTAACCAATTAAGCCTTGTACAATATAATAGGTGTTTTTAAACTAACATACAATATGTTAATTGGTATTCAGAGTGTTATCTTATATTTAGTATATAATATTGAATTATTATCTGTGAAAACCTTTTTAGCAACACTAATGAAATTTGTATCTTTAAAGTGTGAATATATAAAAAAAGAAAATGATTGTGCTCGATGTCAAAATGAAACTTGAAACAGCTCAACGCAAATAAACCAGTGTATTTAGAAATAATTATTAAGTATACTTTGTGTGGTCCGAAAGCTTCAAAAGATCTATAATTAATTTAAATCAGCTAATTTTATGTATTATGTGTACTACTGACTTCATTCAGCCAAAAGCTACGAAGAAATAGTCAATGCATAATTATACTAATTCAAATTTAAAATTGATTATAATTTGGTGGATCACATATATGATCTTTAATGCTTCATAGTGGTTTTGCAGCAGTTAATTTGTTAATTAACATATTGACAAGCTAAATTACTTCATTCAACGAGATTGACAAATGAATTTCATTATTAAAAATTGCATGTCTAAACGCTTCAAGCTGATCAAATGCAACTAAACTATGTCTTCAATTAAAGTCTTACATATGTATTTAAGTTCTCCACTATCTAAAATGGGAACCTCTATTTATTTTCATCATTGCAACTTGTAGAGATTCAAGCGATGCGGCACTATGGCGGACTCAATGGAACCTGGAGGCAGGTTGAACTAACTAACGAGTTTGAATGTTTTCAATCGATTCATGTTCAATAAAATGTTTATTCGTTGCATAATTTCCGCTTGCTATGTATATATACATATATATAAATATATACATATATATAAATATATACATATATATAAATATATATAAATATATACATATATATAAATATATAATTATAATTTCTTCAATTGTTCTTAAGCATTATAAAAACGCTTTTTGTTGTATTCTTCAATATTTTGATTTAAAAGCATTTGATTTTTGATGCCTGTTTTACTTATTTTATTATTTTGGTAAGTTTCTCTTTTAATGAATTCCTAATTCGCACTTTCATTTGTCCTTTTCGAAAAGTTACTAAACATTTTATAGGTTACATATTTATCATTTAATTGTTAACAGCATTTTTGAATGCGCATGTGCAGTTGTAAATTGACCAACAAATAATTAATTACATAATTCTCTTATTCAATTTTGCAGAAATCAAAGCGCGAAAAAAGAATACAAGTGAGTCATAGAATAATACATTTTATTTTTACTTATTTATTAATGGAATTTCATTTAATTTTATAGTCGAAAAAGATTTGGGATTCCTGCGGATTGGTTCACTGAATGTCCGAGTAAAGAAAACAACCGAAGCGTTCAGCAACTTCTTGGGAGTGGGCAATGGCAGTGGACCAGTTGGACCGATGGGGTCCGCCGAAGTGAATCGCCATCACCAGCGAACTCACCGTCACCCTCATCAGCGTCATCATCTTCATGCCAATGGTACGACACGGAATCGTCCTCCGAATCAGAGAGCATCGGCGACAATACCATACGGAACGAATAATATGCTCGGCTCTCGCGCAAGTGTTCCACTCAATATGAATATCTATGAGGCCGTTCACAAGTCCTGGGGCTCAGCCGACAATATAACGCAGCGTTCCGAAAATCTAATGCCACCACCAAAATGCGTTTCAAAGCGCTACAGATCCTCGAAACGTTCATCATATGCCTCCAATGCCACCGATTCACCACGGGACTCAATCTGCTCATCCAATTCCAGTTCGAATCTCAACACTGGCTACAGCAGCATGCCCACAACTCCAAATCAAATACGTGTACCCAAAAGCATTGGTTCATCTCTGGCCGTCGATTCAGATTCCGATTCGGCTTGTGGCTTTGACTCCAACTGGTCGGTTAACGATCGCAATTCACAAAACACTAATGTGCTAAAATCCTAATCCAAACCATACTAAACAAGACGAAATTTTTCGGTTAAAAATCCCCATAACTCTTGGTAACGTTTTGTAATTTAAGACACATTGAGAATGTGTAATCTTCATGGGTTCTTTGGTTAAAAATAAGTTCGTAATACATGCAATTTAAATTTGTATTACTCTATTTGATAGTTTGTCTTTTAAAATCGACTCAAGAACTCTCCTCAACCCTAAGTTAATTGTTGATTTCCCTAAATGTTTGTGTACTCATTTTATGTAACGCCAATTTATCATTCTCGATTCGTGTAATAATTTAAATACACACAAAATTGTGCCTGTAAATGCAAATTGACAAAATTAACAAATTTGTATTGAAAACAATATATTTTTACATTTATTTTTTACAAAATATACAATGGATTTTTAATTGGAACTTTATAGAAGCACATGTATGAAAGTAAGTCAACTTTTCCAGACATTAAAGATTTAAAAGCTCTGTAAGTATTCGCATCGTATCGTCAGGTGTTACAACCTTATGGCCGTTAAGGCGAGGATCTCTATAGATCTCGTAATCATTGCCGCCCGGATCCGTTTTATCGCCAAAGAAATGAATCTCTTTAAACTTGTAATGAGCTTCGATGTGACGCAGGCAAAAGGTTTTGTCCCAACCGTGCGGGAAGACATCAAAGCTAATTTGTCCACCAATGCTATATGTGAGATCGATGTCAGCGAACTCTTCCTTCAGCTTAGCAATCATTTTGGATCGTATCTGATGTTCGCCATCATAGGCGGCGAACATGTTACGTTCTTCCCGGGTGCACTGGCGACCAATGGGGCAGACGTTCATCATTCCGTTGCGAAACTCGATGAACGTTCCTCGCTTAATGGGCAGCTCCAACTCGGATAGATAACGTAGCACATAATTGATAAATCGCTGTAGAGTTTTCTCGCCCAAATGCTGTATTATATTTTGTTTGCCCACTTCCTTGCCACCGTCAATTTGCACCAGGCCATTTTCGGGGAAGATGAAATCAAATTCAGTCAATATCTTGTTGCCATTTAGCTGCTCAAACATTTTCTCTAGATCCGATCCACCAACGATTCCAATTGTCGCCCGCGGCTTCACCTTCGTATAGAAGAACTCTTCAAACTCCGGTTTCACCATCGAACGTGGCATTGTCAAAGTCCCATCCACATCGAAGAGAAGCAAAATATCCTCACGTTTTAAAGTGGCTCTCGACATCTTATTAGTCTAGCACAGAGAAAACCAACTCAGTCATATGAATATTTCCACGTATGTGATTGTGTACACAAATTGGCTGGAAATCAGCTGATTACGAAATTGATAACTTTTGCCGGCAGTGCTGTGAATGTTCCACTGTCTTTTCAACCAATATGTAACTTATAAAAATATTTAACACACGCATAAAAATATAATAACAATTAAAATATAATAACAATTAATCTGCACTCCCTTCTGCGTGTAAAATAATTAAAATATAAGCTCCGTTCTCTGCAACAATTGCTCGCTTTTATTGCTTACAATATTTATATATTAATTAAACAACATACACAATTAGTATTAGATAAATTTAAAACACATTGTTTTTTCAGGTTTCTAGTTATTTTTTGTGGATTGTTTGGTCTCGCAGCGATTTGTATTTTTGGCTATTTATCATGGGATCCACTATTACTGGATATAAAGTTAGTCCAACGGCACCAATTATGCAGGACACAAAGCCCACGAATCTCCAACCGCGCAAAACTGCCATTGTGCTGAAAGACTGAATTTATTCTTCTTAATTCTTCAATCTGTTCTATATTTTACTATTACAAAACAATAACAACCTGCTTGCTGCATGCAAATGGTCTAAAAAATCCGAGATGCCGACAGAAATCATTGCGTGTTCAACACTGATTTCTGTGTGTCATCGATAGGTAACGATCAATCGCAATTACTATCGATAGTGCATGCTGCGGGTGTGTCGCCGTTGCTTGGTTCATTTTATTTGTAATTTTTTTTGTTTAATATCTATTTAAACTAAATGTGTATTGTTTTTTGCTGTGTGTGAAAATGACTAGAGCTTTAATAATTATATGCCTATTAAGCGCACTTGGTTTTATTGTAACGCATGGTAAGCACAAATATTGTTTTCCTCAAGTCGCTGACTAAACATTGGGCGTTGTTGCTTCCATATGCGTGTATGTGTGTGTGATTGTTCGAATTAAATATTATTTTGGTATGATTTATTCTAATTATGTGTATAAATATGATTGTTGACTGAAAATTCCTTTAAATACAATAATAATAAAAACGAAAAACTTTTTCAATATAAAACACTTCATTTAAATGTTTACAATAAGTTGTTGAAATCGTAATTAATTAATTATACTCCTTAGCACAACATCACTACAATGAACATAAAGTAAGTAGTATTATCTGGTGCACAAAGAGTCTGGAGGAGCAGTTCAAATGTCAAAATCTGACTGTGGCCATCGAAAGAGATCAGGCGCTCTTCGACGATGTATTCCTGGAGCTGAGCTGTTTGATGGCATACAGTGCTGATGAGTGCATCCACAATCTGGATCGGGAGAAGGCACACATCACATCGCTGGATGCCGGAGATGTGTTCACCGCTGGCCGTTACAGCTCGCTGATTCCAATCATGCAGGAGAAGCTGGAGGGTGGCTTCTTGGAATATAATGCGGTTGCAGTTATCAAAAAGAATTCCCTGCCAGACGTGACCGAAATACGACATCTGCGCAACAAGCGCGCCTGCTTCCCCTGGGTGGGCAGTCTGGCTGGCTGGATTGTGCCAATACATACGGTTAGCTAATCATCCAAACTCAAGCTAAACAAAATAAATTAAAATGGTTTTTTACAGCTGCAACACGAGGGAGATATGGAAATTGTGGACTGCAACAATCAGGTTAAAACTGCTGCCAACTATTTTAATAGCTCCTGCGCTGTCTACTCACTAATTGATAGGTACAATCCCATCGGCGACAACTCGGACAAGTAAGCATATGAAAAGTTATGTACATCTCTTATTATTATTAACATGTAATTCTTACAGACTTTGTGGATTGTGTATTGGCAAAATTCCGTTGCGCTGCTCGTCGTCGGATCCCTATTTTGGCTACGATGGTGCATTTAGGTGCCTCCTCGAGGCGGGAGATGTGGCATTCTTGCGACATTCAACTGTCTCCGAAATGCTGCAAACCATCGAATTCCGTGAGTAGACCATTGGATTTATTTTTTCAATACGTTATCTTGTACTAAACTATATTTAACTGTAGAGAAAATGTCACCGGATACGTTCCAATTGCTGTGCCGTGATGGTAGCCGTCTGCCCATCGCCGATTATCGCCAATGCAGCTGGGGTCAAGTGCCTTCGGATGCGATTGTTACCTCGTCAGCGCGTAGTTTCCGCGAACGAAAGCAATACCAGCTGTTTTTGAAGCGCATCACTGAGCTGTATTCGGATGGTGTTCGCGAGGACGCAGCTCACAGTGAACCGCAGACTGGTGGCGGGTTTGGCACATACGATCGCAACAACAACTACAATGATCCGAGTCGTAACAATCCCTACGACAACTTCAATGGCCAATACGACAGCAACATCAACGCCTACAATAGGAATAGGAATCTAAACCAGAATCAATACGATAACTCTAATTACCGCAATGACCGATTGGACAGCAGTTTCTCCACTGAACGCAATCAATTGGATGGTGGCAACACATCGGTGCCTTATGAAAAATTCCGCATTTTTGAGTCTCGAAGATATGGCAAATCCAATCTGCTCTTTCAGGTATATAAAAACGAATCATTTGTAAAAATTATATTACAAATTTAATGTACTTTTTAGGATGGATCCCGCGCTTTGCTTTCCATACCGGAAGACGATCAATCATTTTCAAAATATTTGCAAAAATCCATTGGCTATATTTACGGGATCCGTGAATGTCCGGTGCCGTCAATGACAATGTGCGTCACCTCAGATCCCGAGATGGAGAAATGCATCAAAATGAAAGTGAGCTCAATTTCTATACCCGTCTCCCAATTTCTCTCTGACTTATTCTCCCTTTTCAGACCGCACTAAAGGCGCAAATATTGAAGCCCGAACTCATCTGCAAAAAGATGCATTCGCACATTAATTGCATGCAATTGATTCAGTCTGGGAAGGCTGATGTGTCCGTGTTCGATGCTGGCGATGTGTACACTGGTGGATTGAACTACGATTTGATACCGTTCATGTCGGAAATATACAATTTGGGTGAGCCAGAGTACTATGTGGTTGCCGTGGCCAAAGAGGAGGATCCCGACACTGAACTAACATATCTAAAGGGAAAATACACCTGCCACACGGGCATTAATACTGCCGCCGGTTGGACTTATCCCATGGCATTCCTCATTTCCAACGGTTGGATTCGACCATATGGCTGTGATTCGATTCGTGCCGCCGCCGAGTATTTTACCAAATCTTGCGTGCCCGGCGCACTTAGCAGTGAATATAATACGGGTGTGCCATACGACAGCATGTGCGATCTCTGCCATGGAACCAGCTATAGATACTGCCGTCGGGATGCTTCGGAGGATTACTATGGGCATACGGGTGCGTTCCGCTGTCTCGTCGAGGGTGGCGGGCATGTGGCGTTCATGAAGCACACCACCGTCATGGAGAGCACGGGTGGCAAGCGGAAGGAGTGGTGGGCCAGAAATGCTCTCAACGATGACTTTGAACTGTTGTGCACGGACGGCACTCGGGCCGAACTCCAAGATTACAAACGCTGCAATCTGGGCAAGGTAAAGGCCAATGCCATCGTCACACGTGGCGGTGTCAACTACAATGAGACGCAGCTGCATGCCTACATCAATCTGCTGACCTATGCCCAACAACTGTACGGCCGTAAGGATGTGGATGCATTCAGTTTTAGTATGTTCTCCTCACCGCTCGGACACTACGATCTAATCTTCCAAGATGCCACGCGGCAATTGCAAGTGATACCGCAGCAGCAACGCCATTATGCCACCTATCTGGGTGGCAATTTTATGCGGGCTCGTCGCATTACCGATTGCTATGCGAGTGCTCCGCATTTAACATTATCCGTATTCTTAATACTGGCAAATATGTTTGCTTTGCGAATATTACTCTGATGAGGATCCTCTCGCTTTTTCTCTATTCCATTCCAAATAGGGTGAGAACTCATCCCGAATGATTCTAGACTCGTAATTATTTCGAATAAACCACTACGAATCTCACACAAAGTACATAAAAACATATCAAAAAATTCCATGAGAGCAATATTTCAATTGCTGTAACTTTCTTGAATCTAGTGCCTTAAAAAAAAAAAAAAATAACAATCGTCAGAAGCGAAATAAGCTATATTCCCTAAATGTACAATAATTTTATCTTAAGTCATAAAGATCAACAGCATTAGTAAATAGAAGTACAATTTTTGTTAAACATAAATTTTATATAGTAGACATCCGTCCAAAACGTCGACTCGTACAATCTACAAATATATATTTATATATATATATCTATCTATATAGTCCGTCCACAAACATTTTTATTATATTTCAATTTACACGTATATTTTTAAGTTGAATTATTTTTATTTACTATCAAATTTATACACTGGCATAGAAATATTAAATAAACATTTTTACAATGGAGCTAAAATTTAATTTAATTATGGTCTAACAATGAAAGAGTCATTTATTATTTTTTTTAATTTATTAATAAAATTGGTAAATTTAAAATTAAACTCACCATAGCGCATGCATAAAATGGACAATGCTGACGTCACCCGCGTGGTAAATGTGAGTCTGCACACGTTGCACTGTTACTGGCGGTTGCTTCTTCTTGCTAACATTCAGCTGACACGCGTTGCTTTCAGTTGCTTTTCGTATATGGGCTACTTTTAGTGCAACAACAACAAAAGCAGCAGCAGCAAAGTGAGAACAGAAAGTAGTTTCGCGACTTCAACGTAACAGCTGCAATCAGGATTTTGAGTGCCACATCAGCCGAGTCATCAGTTAATTTACCATTATGTCCATCAATTTGAGAACCGTTTACGCCTTTGCGAGGGAAATGTACCCAAAAATCTCGACGACACCCATTCAATATGGAACAGCTGGATTTCGCGGCAAGTGAGTTGACCAATGGAAATTAATCATAATTCTGCACATGTATGTGTGGCTGTGTATTTATATAGGTAACTTCATTCAAACAAATATAGCTGCATTTGTACATCTGTTATGCATTTACTTCCACCCACACCCACACATACACATACGTAAAAAATGTTACATATATATTTGTTTAGGGGTGTGGTGAAGATGAGTAAGACTAAAACCGAGTGCACTATTTTTTTTGGCATTTGCAGTTATTTTTAGAATTTATTTACGCACACACTTTATCAATGGACATGCACCTTTAAAGCTACACAAATACAAATGCATTACATACATATATGTATGTATATGTAAGAAGAATATGTAAGAAGTTGGGAAGGACTATTTAAAAAACATGTTTAATTTTCCATACTAGAAGAAGAGACAAGTTGTTAAATTTGGAAAAGGTCAAAGACGAAACTCGATTTTGAACATTATTTAGAAGTGGAAATGTTATAGTATAGATAGACGTAAACTAAATTTAAAGTAAAATACTCTTATATGGGAAAGAATTTTTTATCTTTCAACAGCAAATAGCTGTTGTTGTTATCAGAAGTGAGTGTTCGTAATATGTCGGAATGTTTGTACAAGTAAGTGAAGTAAACAGAACCACAAGAAGAAATACTTACTCATATATATATATATGTATACTCGAAAACATAAATAATTAGTAGTACAGCGATTAGGAGGGAGTGGGATGAAGTAATGTTGTGTATTTTGAACTACAAACATAAAACCTAACATTAGCCAGGGAGTAAAGGTTGTTCAGGAGGAGCCTATCGGTGTTTAGAATGGTGAATCATATGTTTTCATATTTGTGGTCATCTTTTCACTAACCAATTTCAAACTTGTTTTTCTACTTGAACAGAGCTGAATTTTTGGATAGTGTAATGTTCCGCATGGGCGTTCTTGCCACGCTGAGATCCCGTTATAGAGAAGGTGCTGTGATCGGAGTTATGATCACTGCCTCACATAATCCGGAACCGGACAATGGCGTCAAACTGATCGATCCCAAGGGTGAAATGCTAGAAGCCCGCTGGGAGGCAATTGCCACCGATTTGGTGAATGTCAGCGATCAGGAACTAGAGCAGCATGTGGCCAAAATAATCAAAGACAATAATATTGATGTGACGACGAGTTCGCATGTCTTCGTCGGCATGGACAATCGTTATCATAGTCCGCGTCTACTTAAAGCGGTCGCGGATGGTGTCATTGCATTGAAGGGAAATGTACGTGAATTTGGCATTGTGACAACACCCATGATGCACTACTTTGTGGTGGCGGCCAACACAAAGGAGGCGTACGGCAAACCCACCGAGGAGAACTATTACGAGAAACTCATTTCGGCATTTGAGAAACTGCGCAATGGTCAGCTGGAAAATGGCAAATATCGCAACAATCTCATCTTTGACGGCGCTAATGGCGTTGGGGCACGCAAAATGTTGCAGTTCCTGAAGCGCATGAATAAATCGCTAGCTGTGACAGTGATTAACCAAGGCATTGGCAGTGGCAAAATCAATGAGGAGTGTGGAGCTGATCATGTCAAGGTGCAGCAAAGACCACCGATATCCATGCCAATTGTGGAGCCCTATGCGAGATGTGTTAGTGTTGATGGCGATGCAGATCGTGTTGTCTACTTCTTTAGCGATGAGAACGGACAGTTCCAGCTGCTGGATGGGGATCGTATTGCCACCTTGGTTGCTGGCTACCTCATGGATTTGGTCCAGAGTTGCGAGCTAGATCTGCGATTGGGCCTGGTGCAGACTGCGTACGCGAATGGGGCATCAACGGATTACATTGTCAACGAACTGAAGGTGCCCGTTTCATGTGTTCCAACCGGTGTCAAGCATTTGCACCACAAGGCCTTGGAATATGATATTGGCGTCTATTTCGAGGCCAATGGACATGGCACAATTGTGTTCAGTGATAGCGCTAAGCTCACGATTAGCGAAGCGGCCAAGACCAAGCCGAATGCCAGGGATTTTCTCTTAATAATAGATCTCATCAATGAAACTGTCGGAGATGCCATCTCCGATATGCTCTTGGTGGAGACGATTTTAAACCGTAAGGGTTGGGATGTTAAAGACTGGATTTCCAGCTACGTTGACCTGCCAAATCAACAGCTTAAAATACATGTTGAGGATAGAAACGTCATCAAGACAACAGATGCGGAACGAGTTTGTGTGAAGCCAGAAGGATTACAAGATGAGATTAATCAAGTTGTAGCTAACTATAAACGCGGACGTGCCTTCGTTCGTCCCTCCGGCACAGAGGATGTTGTACGAGTTTACGCTGAGGCTTCAACGAAAGAAGTAAGTGCTCATAATTGAAAGAAGATTAATTATATTGGAAATAATTAATTTGATTTGTTCATTGTAGGATACCCATCAGCTGGCATACGAAGTGGGCGTATTAGTTCAGAAACTGGCTGGCGGAGTTGGACCGGACTTAGTTAAGCCAAGCAATTCTCATTTGTAGTCAATATATTTGTAATAGAGCCTTCCATTTGTGCAGCTAGAGGTGTGTTTAGACATAATCTCACAGATTCGCATTTAACCAGCGTGCCTAGTTACCACGGGGAACTGCGGAACAATATACGCATCCTTAAACTATACACTTTCAAACTATCACCTGCAAATGCATTTACAAATATTCGTTGCAAGTGGTTAATTTGTTGTGTTTACAAAAAAAAAAAGAAACTATCAAAATTTTCAAGCAAGTTTTTACATATTATTTACAACAATTTCGATTATAAAACCAATCTTAAAACATGTAAGAAAGCTCTAGTCGTCGGTGCTCAACTATCGTACTTTTAAATATTTCTACATATAAACAGATGAATATTTACATAAATATACTTGAGATTTGCAGATATCTAAGCGAAATTCTTGCCTCAAAATACGTAGACTGCCATAACAAGATCGAATTTTTGTTAAGTCGTATGATTGTAGCCCTTACCCCTGAATCTTCTATCTGTAAATCTTTTATAGTTTTGTATATCCCATTAAATGTTTTATGTATAATTTTGCATTAAAAAAAAAGGTTTAAAATTACTGATACCCAATTTATTAAAAGATCGTTGTTCAAAAATTAAATCATTAAATTTAATGAGATTTTTAGATTAACTATATGTATGTATAATCTACTTTCGGACTATTAATAATTATCTGATTGACTTACGAAACAGGAGTCATTTTTATTAAATTATACAAATTCTATATTTTGTCATTTTATTTTTTATTAATTGATTTGAATTGCACCACCTTTGTTCATAATATAGAATGTTAAAAGACCGCATAGTTTTTTATAAATTAAATTATAGCACATTGAATTGTATCAATATTTTTGTATTTTTTTTTATAAAATTGTTAGTCAGCCACAGCCTGAAAATCTAATGAATTTATTTCACGCAAAGGATAGAAACGTATATTTTTAAAGATATATATAAAAAATTAAGTAACACAAGCAATGCAAATTATAACAATCACAATAATAAAAAAATTAAACAAATATAAAATATTGCATATAATAAATCACACACATTTTATGAAATTATATTTTTTGTGGTTTTCGTTTTGTAAGGTTTGTGTAAACCAGGAAATGGTTTTGGCGTACATACAAACTGGTCACCAGTTAAGCTTAGTTTTATTTATCTGTTGCAAAATAAAAACAACATTAATTTAAAATAAATATTTTGCTGCATTAAGTAATTTAAAATAGTGCTGTATAACACTAATCGAAGACTCGTGCTCGGCAGCAGTTGTTATCGTTTGATTTATCGATACGAAATCAACATCCCCTCAGCAAAGCCGTCAAACTGCCCTGCTGTCATTAAATTAGAAATTTTCTGATGCAATTCGCTCTAGAAAACAACTGAAATTTCCAACTCTTTCTTCAATCAATAAAAAATAATAACCCAATATGGAAGGTGAAGACGTAAGTGTTAAAACAGGTGTTGCAATGCAAGTGTTAGTCGCATTTGCATTCAGAAGATGAGTACATTGTGAATTCCAATGTGTGAGGTTATGTTGTACAAATGAGGCTCCATTCACCAGTCATTTACCCACACACCCACCCATTGTATTTCATGTGCGAACAGTGTTCAACAATTTGTGCTTTCCATATGTTTCTTTTTAGGGATTCGATCCCAGTTTATTGAAAAAGAAGAAGAAGAAGAAGACCACTTTCGATTTGGACGCCGCCTTGGGTCTCGAAGATGCTGCCAAAAAAGAGGATCTTATAGATGAAAGCGCCATAGATGCGACAGCAGCCGATTTGGATGATAATCTCGATTTAGAAAGTTTTGGCAAAAAGAAGAAGAAAAAGAAGAAGCCTTTCAATTTGGATGAATTAGAAGGTGCGTTGCCCGATGGAGCCGGCGCCGACGATATTGTAATTGCTGATGATCCGGAGGAGGAGGAGATCAACCTGGACATGGACTTTTCAATGACGAAAAAGAAGAAGAAGAGCAAAAAGAAAGAACTCGACGAGTTGTTTGCAGACAAAATGGATGAAGACAAAGGCGAGGACAAAGAAAACGGTAAGCTAATAAAAATTTAAAATATTTGAAATATGTTTATAAATACTATTTTGTTGCAGTGGAGGACAACAGCTCAACCTGGGCAGGTTCTGATCGCGATTATACATACGATGAGTTGCTGAAGCGCGTATTTGAAATCATTCTGGACAAGAACCCGGATATGGCCGCTGGCCGCAAGCCCAAGTTTGTGATGAGACCGCCTCAGGTGCTGCGTGTGGGCACCAAAAAGACTTCGTTCGCCAATTTCATGGATATTGCGAAAACGCTGCATCGTTTGCCCAAACATCTGCTGGACTTCCTGCTGGCCGAGTTGGGCACCAGCGGTTCGATGGACGGCAACAAGCAATTGATAATCAAGGGACGCTTCCAGCCGAAGCAGATCGAGAACGTGCTGCGTCGCTATATAAAGGAGTATGTCACCTGTCACACCTGCCGATCGCCGGAGACCATATTGCAAAAGGACACACGTCTGTTTTTCCTTCAGTGTGAATCCTGCGGCTCCCGGTGCTCCGTGGCTAGCATTAAGTCTGGTTTCCAAGCTGTCACCGGCAAGCGTGCCGCAATTCGAGCAAAAACCACATAAATTCTGTATATCTATTTTTAAATTTGAATTTTTTATTGAGCTAAAATTTCGATATATACTTATATATATACAAATACAAATTATGCGGCCTTATGGCTCTGGTAAAAGTCGATCAAATTGTCATTAAATGCGATCTCCAGCTGGCGAGATCGTCCATTGTCCACGGCAAATGAGATAACCTCCAAGGTAATTTTATCCCTAAAGCGGTTTGGGCGTCCAAATAACAGAATATTGCTGCCGGGTAATATTGCGGAACCATCAATATATTCCATGGCCTTGCCTAGCAATCGTATCATACAATCCGATACCTTCTCGTACTGTCCAGATCCAGCGGTGCACACCAAGTTCTTTGCTTCATTGTAAAGACCTCGAATAATTTCCGACTCTTTTGGCTTGGTAAAAATGCTGATTTCAATTGTGCCAGTTCCATCATCAACGAGGTATTTGTAAAAGGATTTATTGTGAACACCCCGGCCAGCAACATAACCGTACACCAGACAACTGCGATACTTCAGAGTGGCGGGATTGAAAGCCGTAAACACATTTTTATAGTCGGCGTCTAGCGACGATTGCAAAATGTCTCCCACAAGCAGCGGAATGTGTTCAAAAATCTTTTGGCCATTCTTTGTTTCTTTGCGTGCTGCTGTACAAACTTTTGCCTGATCTCGCGGTTTTCGAATGATAAAATGATCCAGGTGATCCTCCAAATCCTCTGAGGTCAGGCTTGTCATTTCAAACACGCATTCAGCATTTATTTACTTTTGCGTATATAAACAATTTGCTTTCGACTGTGCTTAAATTGTAGATTTAAAATCGATAACGATAGTTTGATAACGATACAATCGCTGCTCATTTATATGTGTGTCATTCACAATCACTCGCTGGCTGAGCTCATTGAACTTAGTTTGAGTTCATGCTAATTTGCCATCCAGTTTGGTGTTATATGGCGTGAAAATAAATAAAATTATTAATTCATTAAAATTGTTTTTTTGTGTTCGGTGAAGCATTAAGTACATTGACAAATTTATTTTAAATTTTATTGATATTCGCCATCCCTTGGTACGCAGTCGCAGTTATTGCGTTATTTCACCATCCCTCGTTGGCATTTTCTCATATTGTGAAATTTTGAGCATATATATAATAAGTGAATATATATCGCAAACAAAGGAAAATCGAAGGCATGTCTGGTGGTCCTGCAATAACACTGAAGAGCCAACCAATCGATGGAAGCAATAGCAATAGTGGCAATGCAGCTGCCCAACAACAGCAGCAGCAATCTGGGAGTGGGTCCGCAGCAGCAGCCGCATCCTCAGCATCATCATCGTCCCAGCAGGGTTCAGCAGCTGGAGCAAGTGTGCCACCAGCCCAGGAGGGCACTCGCCAGAATAGCTTGCAGCGCATCCAGCAGCGAAAGCAGAAGGTATTCAATCTGCCGGAGGCACAGAAATTCGCCAAACTCTCCATGTACTCTGCGTGCCAAGCGGAGGGTTGCCGTTGCACTGGCTGGAAGACGCCACAGGAGAACAGGCATCGCGATGTCGAATCCTCGTACTGTCCAGAGTTAAGTGAGGAGTGTCGCAATGCCAGTTGTCGCCATCCGTTGCGTTCGCACATCGCTCACCTGATTGAAATCTCCCGGACAAGTATGGATGAACTGTTGGGCGCCATCATTGACATGGAAAACTTGTTTATGTCCATGCAGCGTGTAGAGGACGATGACACAAAGAAGGTGTATTTGTATCTGTTTAGGTTGCTGCGTCAATGCGTCCTAACACGTACGCAGGCTGTAATTCGCGGCCCGCTCGGTGATCCCCCGTTTGAGTCGCCGTGCATAACGAAGGCTGTGTTATCCTTGGTCTACTATAAGTACAATCACTTGAGTCCGACTGAACTGCAAACGATGACAGAAGTCGCCAAAACGTTTCTGAATTTTCTCAATCATTACAATTTTGAGTCGCCATCGGCGCGACGCGGTGATTTGACGTTGACGCATGAGGATGCATCCACCTACAAGATTAACTATACACGCTGGCTGGTCTTCTGCCATGTGCCCGCCTTTTGCAATTCGCTGCGCCAATTCGAGACATCGCTGGTCTTTGGACGAACACTTCTCCGCACCGTATTTCAGTACATGTCGCTTCAGCTGAAAAAGAAGTGCATTTCAGAACGTGATCGCTTTCCGGAGGACAAACGTTCGATAATAACGCAAATGCCAAAGTTCTTGGAGGCACTGCGCTCGGAACTGCTGAAAGATGATTCACCCATTTGGGATCCAAATTACAGGCCACCCAATTCATTTGTCATGCAGCAACGCAAGCGGCATCAGGAGTTGCCACCGACAGCAACAATAACATCGGCCAGCTCAACGTCCACGTCGGCAGCCAGCAGTAGTAAACGCTCCAGCGTCGGAGAACCACTCCAAAAGAGGGTCAAAAAAGAAATGCCTGAACGCAGCATCAGGTGAGTTAGTAAAAGAAATTGAAAGGAAAGATTTGTATTATTTAATTCCTTACTTTCAGCACTGAAAATCAAGATGATCTGCCAGCCGATGTGGTAACACGTGCGATGAAAGCCGTAGCCGAGTCCAAGACAACAAACAAGTCGGAAATTCTATTTCCGGTGAATGTGTCGCGCGACGAGAATGTTAAAGCTGAGGAGCAGAAACGAGCAATCGAGTTTCATGTGGTGGGCAATGCGGTCACAAAGCCCGTGGTCAAGCAGACAATCCTCTGGCTGCTGGGATTACAGTTGGTGTTTGCGCATCAGCTTCCGGAGATGCCGCGGGAATATATCAGTCAGCTGGTTTTCGATACCAAGCACAAAACGCTGGCATTAATCAAGGAGAATCAGCCAATTGGCGGTATTTGTTTTCGCCCATTTCCAACGCAGGGCTTCACGGAGATCGTATTCTGTGCAGTGACAATGGCGGAGCAGGTGAAGGGATATGGAACTCATCTGATGAATCACTTGAAGGATTACAGCATTCAGCGTGGAATTAAGCATTTGCTTACGTTTGCCGATTGTGATGCCATTGGCTATTTCAAGAAACAGGGATTTTCCAAGGACATCAAACTGGCACGACCCGTCTATGCTGGCTACATCAAGGAGTATGATAGCGCCACCCTGATGCACTGTGAACTGCATCCGAGTATTGTGAATACTCAGTTTATAGCCGGTGAGTTTATCTCTGCATTCATTTCGCATTCGAATTTTCTGATTATTTATGATGTACTCCTCATTTTCAGTGATTCGCAATCAAAGTGAAATCCTGAAGGAGCTGATTGCACAACGTCACAATGATGTACAGAAAGTTAGGCCTGGCTTAACATGCTTCAAGGAAGGTGTGCCCTCCATCCCAGTTGAGTCCATACCAGGCCTGAGGGAAATCGGTTGGAAGCCACAAATGCGTCCAGTGCGCGCATCCCGTCCCCTGGAAGAGTCGTCAGATCCGGAAAAACTTGTTACATCCTTTGCGTCCGTATTGCAATCGGTTCGTCAACACACCACGGCTTGGCCATTTTTACGCCCGGTGCCAGCAAACGAGGTGCCGGACTATTATGATCATATCAAATATCCCATGGACTTGAAAACGATGGGCGAGCGCTTGAAGAAGGGTTATTATCAGACACGCCGCCTGTTCATGGCGGATATGGCGCGGATTTTCAGTAATTGTCGCTTCTACAACTCACCCGACACGGAGTATTATCGTTGCGCCAATTCGCTGGAGCGTTATTTCCAAACCAAAATGCGTGAACTGGGTTTGTGGGACAAATGATGTGAAGGAGAATAAAATTAGTATATGTTATCATATATATATATATATGCACGCAAAACTGAATGATATGCGCAACTCGGTTCTGAATTTCACAAAAAAAATACACGCTCAATTTAAAATGTATAAGGTATCTAATGCGAAACAACTCTATCCTTATTTATTATAGAGTAAATCAACTCTGTCAAAATTATGAAATATAGCTTATTTAAATATTTATGTTATTATATAACGGCGTACGGCTTTGTTGCGCGACATTCGTTGTCAAATTTGGTCCCATAACTGAGAGAAATGCCGATCAACTTTTCAATAAAATGTTTGAATTATGTATTTCGTTTTATCACTTATAACCAACCAAAATGAATGGAAAAAATGAGTTTGCCCAGAAGAAATAAACTAAAATTATAATAAAAACAAACTTGCAGAATAAAAAATATTTAATTGCTTATTATATGCACTTAATTAAAAATCTTTGCATCTTGTTGAAATCGTTAGAAGTTAGAGCTGTTTATCATAAGGGAAATAACTTGCAAATGCCATTTGATATAATTCTAATTTAAAACATTCTCACACTTACGGAATTTAAACCAATGCCAACACGATATTTGTTTTCTATGTTTTTGTCTGAGAAACGTATTTCAAAGTACTACCAGTTTGCACGTCCATTAAACAGAATATTTGGCAGATCCTTCATTGAACATTGCATCTATTGGAAATATTGACGTGCTTCTTTACTTAATTGCGACATAATAAATACATAAATAAATAAGTGAAATACAATTTCATACATGATTTGTGCTGTTCAATTATGAAAGTAACGTGTCGCATCTGCTTTATTTGTTGATTTTTGATTCGAATACCCGTAGTGCTCTCTTTGAGAGCCGTGTGACATGAAGTAACTCAATAAGTTATTTTGCTCTGAATTTAATATGAAATATATGGCTTATGTATATGAAACATTTACAATAAACATTTTTTTGATGTACAATCCGTGGAGTATTTTCTTGTAATATCTCCGATTCGATTCCAACTACATACTCGCAATACAAATTTAAAGTAAATGTTAATTTTAAAAAATAATTGGTTTTAAGAAATAGATCATATATCGGAATCTTGCGTAGCTGACAATTGGATGATAAGCTTAAACTTAAAATTGTGTTGTATAATGAGACAAGTAATTTGCATGCAATCCTGGAAATCTAAAATAATTTGTCTTGTTGCAATTTGCGTAGGCCGTTGCAAAATACACACATTTAAATATCATAATGTTAGCTCCCACGTGAAAAGCATACTACAAACTATTAGTTTTGGCTACAGACACTAAGCTTTATCAAAAATTGAACTTATCTCTGAAAGACACGATATAATTGTTTTGCTTTGTTTTTTTCTGCTTTTGTATATAAACGTCAGTTTAAGTAAATTTATTTGTTGCCCACACTACTGCTGATAGGTGATTTATTATTTTAATTTATTCTTTTTTTTACAATTCTTGTGTTCAGTATATATGTACGGGTGTTGTGTGTATGTTGTTTGTGTTGCTGCTAATTGTTATATATGCATGTATTTCCAATTCTCCATCATTAAAAATTTCTTAAAAAAGTTTAAATGCTAGTAACGCTTTGAATTAATTTATTTATGTTTGTATGTTGGTATGTCGCCCACATTAAGTATAGTTGTAGACTTTTTTTGTATTGTTAAAATATAAACATGCGAATTGCGTTTTGTTTTTATTAATTTGTTGGGAATTCCATGGATTTAATGTTTGCTTTTTTTTTTTTTGTTTCTTTCGTTTTCCTTTAATTTCATAATTTGCGACTCCTAGAGTTATTTTCTTTTTAACTTTTCATAGACTTATGCTTAATGTTTTCTTCACATTTATTCCTAAATATATATGTAGAGGTGTGTATGTTATGTTCATCTCACTATGTTTTTGCTTATCAAGTGTGCTGCCTCGCTGGAGACGACTTTACGTTATTATTAGCATGCCATCATTTACACAGAAAACCTATCATTCATTATTTAATATGGCGCTGCTCTCAAACGCTTTCGGATCATGATCATATAGAGAACATATATTAGATAGCAAAGCAACACGGTGGGCGGGCAGAAGTGTGCGCGCAGCAGGACGTCATGAGCGTTTTAACAACACTAAGTAAAATTGTACAATTAATTTGTTTATGCCATCATTAGATCCATAACTAATCCTCCTCCTCGATTTCGATTCCATTGATATTGATGATAAGAGCCTTGTTTGTCGTCGATCTGTCGCTTGATTCGGTTGCTTTCGGGTAACTAGCTTTTGTAGTGGTAGTGATGAGTAGGACTGTTGTATTTTCGATTTTGTAAAGTAAGGCGGCAAGGGAATTCCTCCTCCACTTAAGCGACATTATTGAGCTGCAACGAAATTTACAATAAATAAATAAATGATAAATTTAAAAATGTAATTGATTAACTTACAAACTGCCGCCACCTGTTGCGTCTGCTGCTCTGCCAGAGTAGACGTGGCCGTCTTTGTTGTTGGGACATTGGTTGATGCTGTGTTGTCCGACGAATTGTTGCCCGTAGTAGCTGCTCCTGCACCTCCTCCTGCAGCATTGTTGGCTGCTTTTAGTGCAGCGGCTGTGCTGCCCCCATTGCCATTTCCATTGGTCATATTGTTGGGACCGCCGCGGTTATTGTTTCGATTGTTGCTGCGATTGCGATATGTGCCGCCGCCGCCGCCCATGCGATAATTGTTGCGATTGTAGCCGGGAGCGCCGCCGTAGCCCGAAATCATGCCATTACCGGCACCGCCGCCGCCCATCGTGTTGCCATTATTGTAATGGTTGTAATGGTTGCGCCCTCGGTAGCTAAGGAGTATATATTTTTATATATATATATAGATATATATGCAGGGATTTGCAAGTGGAATGCAGTTTGCTGCTGCTCACCTGCCACGTCGAGTGGATGAGACACCGAATGTCTCCGTATTCAATTTGCGCTCCTGACGCCAGTCATTCTTCTTGTTCTTACTGCGATCCTGGGCAGCTTCGCACGAGATGTTGTCAAAGAATGATTTGGTCTTATCGTAGCCAACATGAACATCATCCTCCTCGGGCTCATGCTCGCCAGCGCCGGTCTCATTGCCAGAATCATCCTTCTTATCGGTCTCACCATTCAACTGTGCAAAGTTAAAAATACTAGTTAGCTAACCATTGAATACTTTCTACTATATGTTCAAGTGGATGATTGTGTTTCATGTTTTAATTGTGTTGTATTTTTTGATTAGTATTAAATTAAATATAAAGTGAACTCTTGAAAGATCTATCTAAAATTAAGCATAAGTAACAAAGAAAAAGAAAATAAAACAAATACCTGCTCGGTAGTGGTAGAACTAGTTGTTGTTGTTGTGGCTGGTGTTGCTGTTGTTGGTGCTGTGGTTTTGGTGTTGGGTTCATCGCCCACCTTGAGTTTCGTCAGTTGGGTGCGCAGCTCCTCGAATTTATTGTTGGCCTGCTCGAAATCGAAATCACCCTCAAATTTGATCTTGTTGCGAGGCTTATTTTGATTGGCCGATTGTGGACGATAGCCCTGCTAAAATGTAATTTAAAAGTAAGTATACATTTGAACTTAAATACAAACTGCTGATTGCAAGGTCGAAGGTGTCTCAATGCATTTCAAACGACCTTGCTTGCTTATTGTATTAATTTTGTAATGCATTTTTACCTGATTTGGTCGCATTGGGCCACGTGCTCCCATTCCGCGATTGCCGCGCATCATCATATTATTGGAATTCTGTGGACCGCCGCGATGCATATTCCATGCATTATTTCCACCTCCTCCTCCGCCTCCGGCACGTTGCTGCATTTGTCCAGCGCCGACAGCACCACGATTATTACGTTGGTTATTGTTATAATTGTTATAGTTATTGTTATCCATTTGACGGCCAGAGTCGCGACGATCGCGCTGCTGCTGCTGGTTGGGGTGTGTATGATTGTAAAACTCGTTATTATGGTTGTTCCTCTGCTGCTGTTGCGACATATTGTTGGGTCCAGATCTTTGCTGATGCTGCTGTTGCTGCTGCTGTTGGTGGTTTTGCCGCTTATGTCCGGCATCGCGCGCATTGCCACCACCAAGAGAGTTTATAGAATTTTGTTGATGTAATTGTTGCTGCTGTTGCTGCTGGGAGTGCTGCTGCTGCTGCTGGGTCAGATCGGCAGTGGGACTGATTATGAGGCTTATAGGCGTTGTTGAACGTGAAGCGCTCGCAAGCATATCTAAAACGGAAACTATGCATATAGAGATACGCGGAGAAAAAGTGCACAAATATATTTTGTATTATTGGTATTTTGTGTTTTTAATCGTAGTGTGTGATCAACAAATAAATTGATGAAATGTGCAATTCTCTTACTTGGTTTTGGCTGCTGCTGAGGCTTCTGTTGCTGCTGCTGATTACCACCAATGTTCATGAAGGGACCCGGTGCTCCACTGCCCGGTGCTCCGCTACCCGGTGCCAATGAACCTGGTCCCAGACTGGGCGCACCCAAGGCACCAAATGGATTTCCGTTGCCATAACCACCTACACCACCCGGTGTTCCGGCTCCACCCATCGATGGACCACCAGTATGCTGGGGCTGCTGCTGCTGCTGTTGTTGTTGTTGTTGCTGCTGTTGCTGCTGCTGTGGTGGTGGTGCATTCATCGGGAAATGCTGGGGCATCACCTGAGGACCATTCTGCAACTGTGCTTGCATAATGGCCGGATCATTGTGATGCGGCAGATTATGATTGTTGACGACGCGAATGTCTTTAATATCCGAGCCGCGAAACAAGATGTAATCGTAGATCTGCGACTGCGGCGCTATTTGGAACTGTGTGTCTCGATCCTCGGTTCCAAATGAGCGCACTAATTAAAAAAAAATACATATATATTAAAGAAAAAAAAAAGAAAAATTGTATTTATATTTATTATTTTCTATTTAACCTCAATATGTATGCAAATGTTTATAAAAGTGCAAAAAATGCTGCTTATGATTATTATACGTATGTACATAAATTATATTTATTTAAATATTTATGTGTATATACACTCAATGTAGTAATTTATTACAATTTATTAAATTGCATTTTTGTCACATCTGATTGCAAATTTTCACTTTTGACGTCGTCCTTTTGCTAACTGTAATTGCTCTCAGCAGCGGCGAAAGATAACCCGTTAATTGGCGATGGCGCCAAAAATTGTCTTAGTGTACCACATGCACAAATAGCTTTGTATGTACATACATACATTCATACGTACTTATTTTGATGTAAAAGCATACACACATACATAAGACTCACACATGCATATATATGTGCACACGCATACATATATGTATGTAATTTTGCGGATGGGGATGCAAAGCAAAAGCAACACTGTACAATCCGAAGCTCTCTATCTGTGCCGACAGCCAGCATCTGAGCTTCGACATGACAAACAAAAAGCATAAGAGAGAGGGATAGCGCACCGAAACAGAGAGAGAGGGAGCGGGAGAATGAGAGCGAAATTGGTTACCGCCGCCGAGTCGAGTGTGTGTCGCTGTCTCTGCACACGCTCTTTGCGCGATGAGCAGCAAATATTACTGTAAAAACTAACTGAAGCAACCAAAAAAAAAAACGTGAACAAAAAATTTCGAAAGAAACCATTTTCTTTTTAGCACACACGCCTTTGCATTTTACCGTTTTGGTTTTACATTGCGCTTTGTACTTTACACTTCATGGCATGCAAATGTGTGCACATGTATTCAAGTAAATTAACATGGATGCAAAATTAATATTTCCACATATATATATACATTTTGGGATATTACTTACCACTCGATAGAGCAATTGTACACTCTTGCGGGTCCACCGTATACAAGCGGCCTTCATATCGAATGTCAGCTTTCGAAATCAGGCTGATCTTCGAGCCCAACTCCGGCAGTCCAGCACTCATGTTGGCTTTGATTCGATTCCAAGTTTTTTTTGTTTTATTAAGAAATGTTTCTGCTTACGGCCGACACAATCGTCGACGAATAAAAAAAATAACCCAAGAGTAAAGCAAACACAATTATTAGCGAGCGCGACGTTGCCCCGTTTCCCCGAGCGAGTGTTGCCTGCTGCTGCTTGCTGCGCTGCAGTTTCAACCTTTCGACGTTGACAAGCGAAGACAAGCACGCAATAGGTTTTTGCTTCCAGGGCAAATGTTTTCAAGTTTTGATCTTCTAAATTGTAGATATTTTATAACGATCAGAATGGACCACAATTTAAAAATCAATCAAATTAAATAGGAAAAAACTATTTGAAATATACAATTTTCGCAATTCGTAATGTGGAAAAATTTTTCACCTTCCGTCTGCAAAAACCTACCCGTCGAAAGTGGAAGATAATCGAACGAGCCACGGCACTCGCTATGTACGATAGTGTTGGAAAACTGCCTCAACAGTAGTTGCATTATCAAAAATGGCTCCTCAAATGAATTAAAATATAGTTTTTGTTTAACATGCGATTACGCTAAAAAATAATGATAATTATTTGTATTTGTTATATTTATTCAAGCTGCAAATAGGGCATAATATTATAACGACGACAACACTTGCACATCTGCCGAATGCAACTCTGCGTTTCTCACCGCGTTTAACATTCAAAACGTTCGATTTTTAGCTGGGCGTCGCTTGTATTTCGTCAAAGCCATCTGTCCAATCAACTCATTTATATTTATATGTAGTTGTAAATTAAAATTGTTTAATTGAATAAAAGAAAACAATATGCCACCACAACGCGATCCAATCAGTGTGCGTACAACGCGTCTCAACAATTTAATACTAGGCAATGGAGTTGGCGCCGTCCAGAAGCCAACATCATCGAGTGCATCAAGACGCAGCATTATTCCGGTGAATAACACCACAAGTGCAGCTGTCGCTGAGGCCATTTGTCGGGAGGGTTTGCTGGACGCGTTCTGCCTGCTCTACAATGAGTGCGACAAGGAGACGCTGAAGAAACGCGATCGCAACATAGCCGAATTTGTCAATAAATGTAAGCGATTTCCATTTAAAATAATACTGTGCATTCCAATACATAATACTTCATTTATAGTTCGTCCCATTGTCGAGGAGACTCGTCAGCTGCGCGTCAATGCTGATGATTTTGAGATCAAGGCCCTCATTGGAAAGGGCTATTTTGGCAATGTTCATTTGGTACTTGAGCGCCAAACATCTGATGTCTACGCCATGAAGAAGATCAAGAAATCGATGGTGACCACATCGCAAGTGGAACGCGACATAATGTCACAGCGCAAATCTGAGTGGTTGACCAATTTGCAATATGCCTTTCAGGTGTGTTCAAGCTATAAGCCGCCATAAAGTAGTATTTTTAATGTTGAATATTAAACATTATTTTATTCGCAGGACAACGACAACCTGTACTTGATCATGGAGTATCTGCCTGGCGGCGATCTGCTCAGTTTAATGTCTCGTCACGGGCCCTTCGGCGAAGACTTGGCTCGCTTCTATTTGGCAGAGTTGACGTTGGCTCTGCACACACTTCACGTGATGGGCTACGTGCATCGCGACATTAAGCCCGAAAATATTCTAATCGATCGCTTTGGTCACATCAAGTTGGCTGATTTTGGTAATGCCGCTGCCCTGGATCGTGATGGTCATGTTCTCAGTCTTTCGCCTGTTGGCACTCCCGACTACATTGCCCCAGAACTGCTGCAAACCATATCGACCTATAAGCTATCAAAATCAATGCATGACGTGAGTATGATTGTATGATCCAAATGAATTTTTAACAGCTCCATAAAATATGCAACTGACAAATGAATTTACTATGCTGCGGAAACATGTATTCTCTTTAATCCTGTATTATGTATATGTATTATAAACTTACATTCAATAAGTCTGCAAATGGTATTCAATCTACGGTTTTTCCTAGAAATGTACATAAGAATAAGAAAACAGATTTTCTTTCTTTCATTTGCGAGTATTGTTTATATTATTATTGCTTTTAATCAGATCTAACTACTTTAATTTTTGTTAATCAGGTCAGCTGCGATTACTGGTCCATGGGCATTATAGGCTACGAGCTGATATGTGAGATTACGCCGTTCCACGAGGATAATGTGCACGAGACGTACTCCAAGATACTCTCCCACTGCGAGGATAGCCGTTTGAAAAAAATAATTAGCTTTCCCAGTGATTTGAAAATATCCAGCAACTTAAAGCATCTCATCGTTTCGCTGGTCACGAATCCAACGAATCGACTTTCCTATGAACAAATTGTAAAACATCCATTCTTTGAGAATATCCAGTGGAGCACAGTTCGATCGCAGGTGCCTCCCATAATACCGACGATCAAGTCTGATGACGATATCTCCAACTTTGAGGACGGAATACGGCACAAGGCGCGGAGAGAAGTGCAGGCCAAGAAGTCATTAACAACGAACATGAAATCGAATGATTTCAGTGGCAAGGATCTGCCTTTTATTGGGTACAGTTTCGTGCATCTGGAAAATGGGTATAAGGATATTTCAGACACGGCACGCAATGCTAAACTTCAGGAGAAGATGAGAAGCCTGCAGCAAATGCTAAAATCGCGTGAAACTGAGATTTCAATGCTGAAACAGGATCTGGTGAGGGCCCAGCAAACTCTTAAGCAGACCGATGGCAAATCGCAGGTGGTGCTTGAGGCCAAGGCGGAAATTAAAAAGCTACAGGACATTATCAAAGACAAGACAATGGAGCTGGCCACCTGTAAGACTCAAATCAAAACCTTGCAGAGTTCGGCCAAAATTGACGAGGAAATGTGGTCGAAAAAAGAGTCGACAATCACAGATCTGTTGCGACTGAATCGGCAAAAGTACGAGGAGGCAAAGATTGCATCGGAGCAGAAATACGAGAAGCAGCTGGCGGAGAAGAAACAGGAGCTGGCTTGCGCCATTCGCAAGTTCGAGGCGCGCGATTTGGAATTTCAGGCAAAGAATGACGAATGCAAACATCTCAGCGATAAGCTGTCGAACTACAAGGATATGTTAAAGCAATTGAAGGAACAGAGCACCAAGGCCGACTCAGACTATGAGAAGCAACGCAAACAGCTAACTGAATCGTATGAGCAACAGCTGACGGAGCTGCGTCAAAAGCAACGCGAATCCCAGGAAACGCACAGTTATATGACCCGGGAGCTGAACAACATGCGCACCGAGCTGGACGAGTCCAACTGTTCGCGCAAGTCAACACAGGAGGCCAAACATGCCACGGAGCGAAGCATTGAGGATATGTTGCAGCGTCTCAATTGCGAGATAACCGCTAACAATGAGTTGCGTGCAGCTAAATCCTCTCTAGAAACACAGATGAATCTTATGAAAAATGAATGCACGGAGGCACAAGCGGAGTGCCAGCGTTTGGAGCGCGACTTACAGGTAGGAACTATATATTAAATATCTACACTCAGAAAAATAGTTGATTTTTTGATTGATTTTTCTGAGTGTAGCACTCTATTTGTATTCTAATTAATGAGTATATTTTCTACCTTTTGCAGCTTGCCGAGTGCCGCTGCAATATAGCGGAGTCATCGCTGGCAACTCAGGATTCACCATATGAAACGGCGCCCGGTTCACTAACAGAGCTGCATGACATTGAAGATCAATTGCGTGCCGATTTGGTGGCCGCCCGGGAGAGCGAATGTGTGCAGAAGACGCGCGCCGATCAGCTGCAGGAGCTGGTCACAAAGCTGGAGAAGATGCTCGAACGTTTCAACGAGCAGAGTCTCTCACCGACGAAGAAGAAGCACTCGATCCAAACAGCCCAGAGTGCTGTGGGCGACATGCTCGAGCGTCAGAATGAGAAACTGGAGGACAAATTGGCCGCAGTGCGCGAACAAATGATTGTGGAGCGCCAGGCAGCACGTACGGCCAATCTATCGCTCTGGAAGGTGGAGAAGCAACTGGAGGAGGCCCTCGCCGAGAAGAAATTGTTGGCGAGACGCATGGAATTGACAGAGGATCGCGTTAAGAAAGCGCACAATGAACGTGACGAGGCGCAACGAGCGCTGAAATCAGCACAGGACGAACTCCATCAACGTGATGCACGCGTTGATGAGCTAAAGACGGAGTTGGCAGCCAGCAAACGTGATGTGCTCAAGGAGCATCGCATGTGGGAGAAAGCCGAGGAGGAGCGCATGAAATGCAAGTCCGAGATAATCGAGCATCTGGCCAACGTGCACCGGCTGGAGCAGCAGGCCAGAGAGGTGCGCCAGAAGTTGCATCAGACGCAGCTGCGTTGCGATGGCCTCGGACTCGAGCAGAAGCGTCTGCAGCGGGAGCTGCAAGACGAGCGCGAACGCAATGCCACAGCTGGCGAAGCCAATCAGACATTGCAGGCGGAGCTCAAACAGCTCAATGATAATTTCCAGCGTTTGAAATACGCATGCAGCATAACCGACAACCAGCTCACGGAGGTGGAGGCCATGCTGGAGTCGGAGCAACAGCGCAACAAGAAACAGCAGACTCAACTCGACGCCTGCCACATAAAGTTGCGCGAACGTAACGATCAACTGACCGATTTGCGCAAGGATCTCAATGTACAGGAGTCCGGCAAACGGCAGGCCGAACAACGTGCCCAGTTGCTCAGCGTGGAACTTGACGAGCTGAAGGAGAATTTAAAACAGTTGCAAATGAAACTGATTGCCCAGCAGGGTCAGCTGGTCGAACAAACGAACGCATTGTTCGGCGTCCAGGAGCGTGCCGATCAGTTGGATGTGCAAAGTGCCAATTGCCAGGTGCAGAACGCTGACTACGAGCGGGAGCTGCTCGGTCTAAAGGAGGAGAATGCTCGCATTCTGAGTGACCTGTTCCACAGCAAGGAGGAGGTGCTGCACTTGCAGGCAGAAGTTAAGCATCTGCAGGGAGTCCAAAGTGGCCTCCACACCGAAATCGATGAGCTGCAGAACACACTCACCGAAAAGGAGCAGTTCTACGTGCAGCGAGATATCAAAGCGTTGGCCACTCTGGCCCAGCACAAGAAACTCATCGATTATTTACAGGTAATTGAATTGAATGATTTTTGTGTATTTGTGGAAATCTGAACAACTCCAACTGCAACACTTATGTACGTAAATTCTTTCACCTTCTTCTTGAATTTACGTTTATTGTGATCAGAGGATTTTGGTATCAAATGCAAATCATTACGACCTTTGGTGCTGTCAATCATTGCTTTCTGCTTCATAAGCTAAACTTTAAAGGATTTCCTACTTACCTTCCTGGATTTTTGGAGTATCTGAATAACAGCAACAAAACAGTTATCCAACTGTGCTGCTCCAAGTTTTGTTAAGCCTTGGTCAAAGCAATTTTATTTGGCTGCGTTGTGGAGCCAATTTCATTTTTCTTTCACTCTAGACTTATCCGTTATGTCTTTCCACTTTCTCTTAATCATTGTCTTAGCTTTAATTCTCCGCATGAACTTTTTCGATTACTCTGTAATAATTGACCAAGACCTTATCAGGTGTTCGATGCGGATTCCTCTATTTATGTTATCAAGAAATCAATTTTATTTCGCATCCCAACTATCCTAACCCTAACTTAACTAACTTATCGTTAACAAACAAATTGCAGCTCAAAGTGGAAGATTTATCGGCGAAGAAGAAGAAAACATTAGCAGACAAAATCTTTGGCTCTCACAGCAATGTTAAGGAGAATATATCTCCCAACGATGTGGAGTCCTCAATACTGTACCGTGCTCTCAAAGAAGAACTGCGTCGAGAGCAAAAGCATGCCAAGATGTTGCAGGAACAATTGGACCAATTAAATGGTAAGCAGTCACTTGTCTAATTATTTACCCATTCAATAAAATACGCATCTCTTCTAGGAACTGCAACATTGCGTTCACCCCGCAAGTCCAGTGCCCTAAATGGCAATGCAGATGAGCCCAAAGTGCGACCAGTTAGCATCGCTGCATTCCCAAGCTCTCCACGGAAGCAGCCAACGGCGGCAGTGAAGCGTTCAGCGAGTCAAACAGATGCCAAGCCCAAAATAAAATCTCCGCAAAAGCAGAGTGTGGATGAAATGGTGCATCATCGTTTTGAGTTGGCTCTGCAGGAGTCGAAGGTGGACGCAGCCAAGTGTCTGGCCTGTGAGGAGCTAATTGTGGCTGGATCACCTTACTGGCGCTGCAAGGAATGCAAAGAAGTGTCGCATCGCAAATGCCGATCCAATGTCACAGGCAGTTGTGGCACCAAAACAACCAACTGTCCATCCTCCGTTGAGCTCAGCGAACAGCCCCAGTCAGAGTCAAGCCTAGACACCTTAGACAGCGTAGAGAGTTATCCGGATGAATACGTCGGCACAATGTCATACAATGGAGCACAGCAGGATGCGATCGAAATCAATTGCGCCGTCGAGATAGTCGAGGAAAAGATTCTCTTATTTGGCTGCAATAGCGGATTGTTTGCCTTCAATGTGAACACCCAACGATTGCTGCACATTGCTGGCATTGAGTCCGTTAGCTATGTGTCGATATCGGCACGTCTGGCCAAGGCCATCATGGTGGGCGCCAATGGTGAGAAGCTCTACCAGTGCGACTATCGTCAGCTGGAGACGCGTTGCCAGAGCGCCATTCCCTTCCAGAAACCCACGTTGGAGACATCCGTAATAGAGTTGCCGTTTGCCAATCGTTCTGTGGGCGAAAAATGGAAACTTGTGCAGATATCAAATGAATCCGAGAATGCTCTCGACTCGGTGGCCATTGCGGCTACATCGACACGCATTGTCATCCTAAAGTACGATCTGAAATTGCACAAATTTAAGCCATTGCGTGCTCTGGATACGGCGACGCCGGTGACATCGATCTTCTACACCCGCCACTCGGCAATTGTCAGCTCGGACAAGTTCTACGAGATCGATCTGGACAACTATGCGGCTGAGGAATTTGTCGACCTGGCCGATAAGACGCTACAGCACACGGCCAACTGTCAGCCATTTACAGCAGTGCGCATCTCGCGGCAGGAGATCCTGCTCTGCTTTGCCGAATGCGGCATATTTGTCGATGAGTTTGGCTGCCGCTCGCGTCCCTATGATCTGAATTGGGTTTATGCGCCAACGGGTTTCATTTACCGGGAACCCTTCCTCTACGTGTCGCACTATCAGTACGTGCAAATCATGCGAGTGCATCGGTCCTATACCAAAGAGCTGGCGACTGGCGTTAACTCGGAGAGCAGTGAATCTCCGGATATGCAGCGTCTTTACTTGCCCCATTATATGCCCACTTTGCTGACTGCGAGTGGCGAGCGAAACATTTACACTTTGTCTATTGAACAGCAGGCGGGCGTTCAGCAGATCTATCATCTAGATGCATTGCGCGCATTCAAGAAGCAGCTAAATGTGTCCATGGAGACAATATCGTCGGTGGCAACGTCCATAACGCTTGGCTCCATAAACACAACGGACAGTGTATAATTTATGTTCACTTATGAATCTCTATTTTAATTAAACTGTGTAAGCGTAAACATATGTACAAACATATGTATATAGAGTGTCTAGCACAGAGTTATTTAAATTTAAATCATACATTTAATTTTTATACTTTTATATATTATTTTTTGTGCGAATAAAAGCATTTTGCATGTATATGTTTGAAAAGTGCGCCAAATTTGAAAGATTGTAAAAGCTTTACGGTGTCACCCTGTGCGCCAGGCATAACAGTTCTTTCAGCTGGAGAGAGCGGGCAGCATCTAAGCTTTTAATATCCAGAGCGAGTCTCAACAATGTTTGGGAGCTCTTGCCTGCCTGCAAACATACAGACATTCACACACCCACACATACGTAAAAATATTGTTATTATAATTCCGGGCAATTGATGTCAATTTATAACAGCATATTCTGCTTGGGGGAATTTTAAACCAACCATGTTCAATTCAGAACGCAAACGAAGCGCGTGGCGGCCACTTGCCGATTCCGCAACGGAGAGGCAAAGAACAGATTCATCTGATAAAATGTCGCTGTGCCGTGCATGTTTAGTCCTGCTCAGCTCCGAGGATGCCGCATATAATTTGTATCGCGAAAAGGATTTGGCAGCGAAATTCATTGGTTGCATGGGAGCCAGCGAAGGGTGGCGATTTTTGGGTGCACCCCTCGACCAGGAGATGAGTCCACAAATTGTGCTCAAATGCATTTGCGAGTGCTGCTACCAATTGGTGCAGAAATTCTACGATTTTCAACGCATGTGCGAAGAGTCCTTGAGGAACTTTGAAAAACTGATGGCCCAAGTCAACGCAAAGGCCAAGGATCAAATTGCCGAATATCCCGCGAAGAAACATGAGGAAAACCAAATAACTACAATTTCAGCTGTTGCACTGGACTCAATGGAAGATATTGTAAGTGTTGTATTGTTTGTCAGCAAGTTCTGCATAATCTAATCACATTTGTCTGATTGAAACGAACACGTTTGAATGTATAACTGTTAATAAATTCATGTGAGTGTATGTGTGTATATATATTTTTATACATACGCATATATGTATTTGTTTGTTGTCGTCGGAAAGCGGCATCCAGCATTATAAAATGTTAGACACATACATACACATGTTTATAAGATATATTTATATATACCTAATACAAATGTAAATATTTATATGCTTAAATATTAAGCTTTATTATATGAAACTGAACATAAACAATTGGTTGGGATGGCAACGTTTTTCATATTCAGCAGCTTTTTTTGAAGTAGCTTTCGCAGCGGGATTTGTAAAAAAATATTGTCATTTGTAACCAGTGTTGACAAACAAAAACATTTTACTTTTACTTTTGAATTGTAGAAATGCTTTTAAAGGCTTGTTTTGATTTTAATTTTATTTCAAACGATTTTTGTATTATTTAGTATAATCTATTAAATTGAATATGTGAAATCACAGCTCAAAATATCAGGAGATGGAAACTGCTGACTTTTAAATTTAAATATCTGAAAAAAAATCTATACATTAGTATGGGCATGCATGCTCATAAATAAAATTTTTTTCACAAAACTATGCAAGCCTATACGGATTTATAGATTTCGAAATTTTTACTGCAATATCTTCTCCAAATACTATCCCATTTATGAATTATTTTATATATATATTAATTCTGCATCAAAGCTTGAAAATACATTTTTCTGATAAAACAATCTCTGACAAAATACTTCAGTTTCAACCATTTATTTATACACTTTTGTAATTTTATTTCCTCTTGCATAGGAAGAGGTCTACATAATCGAAGATGATGCTGCCAAACAAACTCTGGGGAAGGAAAGGACAGACAAAGTTTCCACACCTCTTCACATTCTGAAGCGTCCTTGCGGCCTGCGACACAAGATGGAGTGCAACGTTTGCGGCAGGGGATTCTATAAAATGTCTGTGTACGAGGCCCATGTGCAGATCCACCAAGGAAAACAGCCCTACAAATGCACCGTCGACAAATGTGAAAAATCCTATTCACGAGCAAATTTGCTGGAGGCCCATTTGCGAGAGGTGCACCAAAACAACAGATCCACATTTACCTGCACCGAACCCAATTGTAACAAGGTTTACAGTGCGCTCAGCAGTCTCAATTATCACGTGAGGCGTCAGCACACTCAGCAGCCGAAGGATGCCGAGCCGAGCAGCTCGCAACACGTATGTGAAAAGTGTGGCAAATGCTATGGGCGAAGGGCGCACTTGACACGCCACCAATGGGTACACCGAAGCAAGAACGAATGCAATTTTGCATGTAACTTGTGCGGCATGCGTTTCTACACTAATCAAAATCTGAACGATCATTTCCTGCGGCGCCACAGCAATAGCAATCAACTTTGGCGTTGCAAGCGTTGTGAGCGCATTTTTGGATCACGACTTGCGTTGTCCATTCACATGAAGAAACACATGAGATCGGCGCGAAATCCGTAAGACAATATTAGGTGGCATTCATATTTAGAACTGATCAATTATTCGCGTTTATTTATATATATATATATATGTATATTATATGTAATTTCAATTACTCTTTCAAGCTAACGCAACTTAATTCAAATTTAAAAAGTACAATCTTTTGGAATACTAAAAATTTTGTTTTGTTATATTTATGGAGGATGTAGCCGACAAACCTGCTGCATTATTAAAATTAAATACATATATATATGTGAGTTGAGTTGTTATTAAATCCGGGTAGGTTACTATATAAAATTAGCTAACATTCACATGATGGCCGCCGGGCCTGCACAATTGTTTTGAAATCAGTACAAGTTGTTTATGGCAGCAGCCCGCTTACATACTTTCAAAAATCATTTATGTATATATATATATAAAAAGAGAGAAAAAAACAATTAACTAAGGTTCTCATGCTTAAGTTTAAAGAAACAGACGTTTTTGAAAATGACTTACACACATATACCAATCGATCATTATAAATCGTTACATATAATTAATTTTGCTGCAAATAGTTATTTCGCTCTAAAATCCAATCAATCAAATAAATTGCAAATGTGCATCAACTAATATTTAGAGTGGGTGAGATGAGATGAGCTGAGTGCTGTTGGTATTTTCTTTTTCTAGATAGTTGTTCCGCTTTTGCACAATGCAACACGCACAAAAAACAAATGTAAATAAATACGCCGCAATATGAGCATAGAATGAGAATGAGAAATGGAGAAGTGTCGCTACCAGTTGTTGTTCTTGTTGTTTACTCAATGTTTTTTCCATTTTTTGGTATTGGTATTGGTAGTAGTAATTGGTATTTTAGGTATCCTTGTGCTTCTCATAGAACGAATCTAGATATTTTTTGTACTCATTTTGATCATTCCACATCATAGCGGCCTGCGCATTCAGTGGACTCTCATTGTTTGGTTCGCCCAGCAGCGATTGTATGGACAACAATATGGTGCGAACATCGTACAGCGCTGACCACTTATCTTTGAGGATATCGAGACAGATGGCGCCCTGCAGGTCGACGTTGGGATGAAAGCATGGTGTCAAGAATTTAACCACTGGCGCCGCATACGGATACGAATTGGGAAAGTCCAGTGACAAACGATATGTTTGACTTGCGTACACGGTGTTTATTGGGCCAGCGATAGTCCCGACCCATTTAAAGATGTTCTCGCCGTCCGGAAATGCTGAGATGCCCTTCTCGTTGGCCATCATTAGATTCATGAGTTCCTTATGCAGTCTGTACAAATTGTTGCAAATCATTTAATAAATACAAATTTATAGAGAGACAGCAATGTGTGTATGTATTAGAATTTGGCGCCTTACCTTTTGCTCACAGCATGATTGTCTTTGACTGGCAGCGAGTCATCGTTGTGTTTGCTACTGCCACCAGCACCACTCTGTTCCGGGCTGATGTTTTGTGCCATTGCGTTGCACTCGTTAAATTAAGGTTTAGGTTGTGTGTGTATGGAATATGCTAAAAGTCTCCCTAATTAGACAGCAATGTTAATTTTGTTTAATATGCGTCTGTTACTTTGACAATCTTTTTTCACTAAAACAAAATGGATGGAGACAACCCAGTGTTGATTTCAGCGTGCACAGGGTTGTATTTTAAGTCACTTGAAAAGTAACTAATAACATCTTGCTTCACAAACGAGTTACATTTTATGGAGCTATATAAATATTTATAAAATTGTCTTTGCTTTGTATTTCAAATAAATTGCTCGATTTGTATAAATACATTTTTCTTTATTTTCTTATTAAGCTTCGATTGGGATTTTTTGATTTTTTTATCTCTGATTTTTTTAATCAACCGATTCTACGATATATCGCAACCTGACGTTCGTCTCTAATAAAAATTGACTATATTGTTTTGACTCAAATTGGTAAACAAAAGTTTGATTTATTTATTAATTATGAATTGGGATAAGACTTGCCGACTTTTTAATATTTGTTAAGCGACTGATCTACAAATTATTTTTAATTTGTCTTACATCAGATTCTGATTGCTAATTTTAAATGATCTGTTTTTCATAAGGTCTATGGCCTGCAAATGTGAAGGAGGTTTTAAAGCAAAATTCCTTTGTGATTTAAATTGCTGTACCTAAAATGGAAGAAAGTAACTTAATTTATGGCTTGGAGTTGCAGGCGCGAGCTCTTACACCCCAATATGGTGAGGGCAATGATGTTTGCTTTTTTATAGCCACAAACTCGTTGAAGCCAACAAATCAGTTGCACCTGCTGCAATACGATGAGGAACAGGGAACTATTCAGTCCAAGGTGAACTTAAATCTGTTTATGTAAATATATTTATTTATCTCATCTCCTTCCGTAGATCTTTGAGCACGCACTGGGTGAAGTGTGGAAGCTGAATAGTTGTCCCCACGATGCCCGTTTGCTGGCATCTGTGTATAATGTACAAAAGGGAGCACAGGTGCTCTCCCAGTCAGCATTATTGACGCTGCCAGTCGAAGATGCAAATGCCTCCGTCAGCGAACCAATTAAAAGCGAATATATACCTTGGGCACAGGTCGAGGTGCTCGACACTGCCGAATTGGGTGACCGCGTCAAAACAGTGGAATTTCATCCCAGCCAAGAGCAGACCTTGGCTTGCGTTGTGGGCAACAAATTGGCCGTCATGCAACGCGCCGAGGCATCCACTCGGGTCGTTGCCGAAGTCAGCAGCAGTGGCAGTGGCAGCAGCAGCAGCAGCAGTAGCAGTGGGTCGAAGCATCTATCGCCATTTAGCAATGGTAAATGGTCGCATCATCATCAGGGTCATCAGTTTCTGGCACTACACGATGCGAGTGTGCGAGCGTACGATGTACGCGACACCCAACACTGCGCGTGGTGCATCGAGGATGCACATGGTCAGTTTGTGCGCGACCTGGACTGTAATCCGAATAAACAGTGTCATTTGGTCACTGGTGGCGATGATGGTTGCCTCAAAGTGTGGGATTGTCGCATGGTCAAAGCGCCCGTCTTTGAACGCAGCGATCATTCCCACTGGGTATGGTCTGTGCGCTTTAACACATTCCACGATCAGCTACTCTTGTCCAGTTCAAGTGATTGTAAGGTACTGCTGACCTGTGCCGGATCGGTAAGTTCCGAGACGCAGGCAACTGAGACGGGCGAGGGAATTTCACAGGAACGGCATAAGGTGTTGTCGGATGGCCTGTTGCAGACCTTCGATCAGCATGAGGACTCTGTCTACTGTGCCGAGTGGAGTAATGTGGATCCTTGGATTTTTGCATCGTTAAGCTATGACGGACGCGTGATAATCTCAAAGGTACCCAAGCAATACAAGTACCAAATTATTTTCTAACCTACCGCATATGCATAATGTTCAGCTAGTTATTTAAATATAATTTGCAAAACAAAATAAATAAATTTATACTAAACTATAAGTTAAGCTTTAGCCAGTGTCCTCTGGCGTACAATTGGATGAATGAAGGTTTTTAAATAACATTGTACAATATAAATAAATTTATAGGATTTATATTAAATACGTCTAAATTATAAGTTAATCTTTAACCAGTGTCTTCTGACGTACAATCGGATGAATCATTGGGATTCGCTGTTTCCACGGAACACACACGCTTAATCAGCTCATTTTCGATCTCAACGATGCCATTGTCGATGGCCTCCTGCATTTGCACATACTCAATTGTCGCCGCACTCTTTTTAGGCGCCTGCTCCACAGTTGGCTTCAACTCGGCTTCGGCTTCGCCAACGGGTTTGTTGGTTGATTTTGTGCTTTCCGTTTCATCTTCGGCCTCTTCAGCTAAGCTGCTGCGTTGTGGCTGCACTTCTGCATATATGGCTGGATATTGCTGTTGCAATTTCTGTTTTATGATGCGCACTTTGCGAAATATGTAATCCAGATCTTTTTTCATCTCAGTCAGCAGTTTAACGTGTCGCTTGAAATCCTCATTGGCACTTTTTAAACGGCTCTGCGACAATGCGTTGCAGTTGAGCAACATCTCATTAGTCTTCTCAAACCGTTGTAGCCTAAAATAAAGGGTTATTAATATTTGTATTATTTATTAGTCGCCGTAAACAACTCACTTACATTTGCTTTTGGGCACGTATCATTGTCTCGACATCGCCCTGGTTCACCATTCCTGACAATCCTTGAATGAATGCTTCGGCGGCTGTATAGTTGTTGAATCCATAGCCATTGAAGGACTCAACATCTGGTGTTATATCTGCGTTCTCCTCCATGATAACAATAAATTCTAATTCATGAAAATAGCTTGCAGAACTCGATGACAACAAATCACAAATAAGCATAGGTATATTCCCGCATTACAATTCTATCACAAGTTATCGATATTTAAAAATGCAATCGATATAGTGGGAGGTCTGTGGTTGTAGTTATTGATTTATTTAATATTAATATTAATATTTTCAACTTTTAGTTGGCCACAGAGGAGAAGTCTGTGCTCAGCCTGCTACAGTACCTTAGGAGTTAAATTTTTTCTAAATCTTAATCAAGGAAGACAAGTTCTTTCAATTTATGTAATCGATACAAAACAATCAGAGTTAGTTGCAGTGTAAATTCACAGTTACAATGGGTACTCATTTTTGCAAAAATTCGTGGTATTTTTTTCTCAAGAAGCCCACACATGTGTTTCGAGAGAAATTGTGTGACGGTTGGGCGTGATTGACTTGAGAATTTACTAAGCAACGACATTTGTAGTTTTTCTAATTCACCGAAATATTAATTAATCGGTTATGAAGCTTGCACCCACTGTTAAACTTAACAATGGCTATGAAATGCCAATCCTCGGATTGGGCACATATCTTGTAATTTCTTATTGAACATACTAAGTAGTTTTTTGTTATTTGCAATAATTTCTTTTTTTTAATTAATTTTTTTAATTGTTTACTTGCAGTCGAAGGACAACGAAGGTGAAATTGCTATAAAGCATGCCATTGATATTGGATACCGGCATATTGACACCGCTTATTTCTATCAAAACGAATCTGAGGTCGGCAAAGCGATTCGAGATAAGATTGCCGAGGGTGTCGTAAAACGTGAAGATATTTTCCTAGTTACAAAAGTGGGATCTAAACAGATAGCACTTTTAACGTTTTATACTAATAGTTATTTTATTGTAGCTGTGGAACATACATCATGATCCAAAGAACGTGGAGACTGCTTGCCGCAAACAGCTTGCCAATTTTGGCTTGGACTATATTGATCTGTATTTGATGCATATGCCCGTGGGCTACAAGTATGTCGACGATGAGACCCTAATGCCTAAGGATGATAACGGTGTGCTTCAGCTGAGTGACGTTGACTATTTGGATACGTACAAGGCGATGGAGCAGCTGGTTAAACTGGGCCTGGTGCGAAGCATTGGAGTATCCAATTTCAATAGCGAACAGTTGCTGCGTGTGCTTAACAATTGTGAAATAAAACCGGTCACCAATCAGGTGGAGTGCTCGCCAGCGATTAATCAGAAGCGATTGACCGCCTTCTGCAAGGAGCACGGCGTCACCTTAACTGCATACACGCCACTGGGAAAGCCGCAACCCGATCAACTGAAGCCAGAGTTTCTTTACTCGCCCGAAGTGAAGGCCATATCTGAAAAGCACAACAAGACAACGCCACAAGTTGTTCTGCGCTATTTGGTAAGATGAGACTCCCATCAATATAATATAAATATTTGTAATTGCATGTCTATCTTATGGCTGCAGGTTGAGCTGGGCGTTTTACCCATACCGAAGTCTTCAAATGCTGGCCGCATAACTGAAAATTTTAATATTTTCGACTTTGAGTTGACCGCGGAGGAGAAGTCCGTGCTCGATGGATATAATACTGGGGAGCGACATGTGCCTTTAAACTTGATCAAGGGTCTAAATCACAAGTACTATCCCTTTGCCATTGAATTTTAATAGAAAGCTATTGTTGGTGCCTCTGTAAATTACGTATTAAAAAGATTGGAACTATCAACTGATTACATTTTTTTTTGTTTTATTTAACTTATATGATGCTATTTTTGTTTATCTTTCTTCGAAATTACTTTCAAAAAACATTTGGAATATTGCTTACAGAAATTGTTTAGTTTTTAATTGAGAACATTTACGAAATGATACCAGCACGCTGTTTGGCAACATGTGATGATGACGAAGAGGACAACACACGGGTTGCCCTAATATTGGGCGAGAAACCCGTATGCGGAGATAAGACGCTACTGATGGCTCCAAAGATCAAACTGAGCAGCGGATACGAAATGCCCGTGCTAGGATTTGGAACATATAAGGTATCAAATCGACCACGAAGAAGATATTAACACTAAAAGCATTTGCATTCAATTGCAGATGCAAGGCTATCAATGCCTGACTGCGGTGCATTGTGCTGTGGAGACCGGATTTAGACATTTCGACACGGCCTACTGCTATGAGAACGAGAAACAGGTGGGCGAGGCGATTCGCACCCAAATACAAATGGGAAACGTTTCCAGGGAGAACATCTTCCTCACTACCAAAGTGAGTCGTCAGTGGATCTATATTGCTAAGAAACAAAACCCATTAATTAATGCCCACAGCTGTGGAACATACATCACGATCCCCGCGATGTGCGACGCATCTGCGAGAAGCAGCTGGAAGCTCTTGGCTTTGACTACATCGATCTGTATCTAATGCACTTTCCAGTGGGATATAAGCACATGTGCGATGAGATTATGATACCAATGGAGGCTGATAAGGTCACCACAAAGTATGTTGTTAGTATATCGCAAAAATACATTCGCATCCATTAAGTATTCAAATGTGTCCAATAGCGAAATCGATTACATTGACACGTGGCGTGCCATGGAGGAGCTTGTTCGGCTGGGCATGGTCCGCAGCATTGGAGTCTCTAACTTTAATATGGATCAGGTGCAGCGCATCATACAGTGCAGCTCATCAAAGCCTGTGGTTAATCAGGTGGAAATCTGGCCGGGATTCATGCAAAAGGATCTGGTCGACTATTGTCGCTATAATGGCATCGTGGTAACTGCATATGCGCCATTGGGTCGGCCAGATCGCGAGAACCATTCTCCAATTTATTTCTTTTCTGAGGGAATGAGGCGTCTAATGAAAAAGCACAATCGCACTGCCGCACAAATCGTACTCCGCTACCTGGTCAGTAATTGTTAATTGTACAAGTCCTGTTCAAATTGTGCTAACTATCGTATTAATTATAGGTGGATTATGGTGTTGTGCCCATACCCAAATCCGGCAATCCCTTGCACATTACTCAAAATCTGAACATATTTGACTTCCAGCTAAACGAAGTCGATACTCGTGCTCTCCGAGGCATCAAGCCCAAGGAGCGGTTAATAAAATTCGATTCCGTTAAGGATCATCCATTCTATCCTTTCGAACGCGACGAAGAACAGCCGGATCAAACTGAAGAGTTTGAGCAACAGCACCAAGAGAGATTGACAATGCAACTTCCAGCCGAGCTGCAGGAGGAGGAGGAGGCTAAGGCTGTTGATCAAGGCGATGAGTAGGACAAACAATGCAACTCTAACTAAACTCTATTGTAATCCCAAAGTTGTACAAAACAATTGATTTAAATTAAAAATGTGGCATAAATTAGTTGTGTGATGTGCAACAAACATATATATATATATATATATATATTTATTTATATTTTATATAATCTTATATCAAGCTCAGTGGTGCTGCATTTTATAGATATCCTAAGTAGAAGATGAAATTGCAAGTGAGACTGTTCTACACCCGACTGCTTGGTTATGAGATACTCTGTTCTAATTTTAATATTTTAGTACTATGCCATGCTTAATTATGTAATCTTTGTTAAATTTGCAATATTCAACATATATGAAATTAATTACTTTTAAGAATTATCAAAGATTACGATAAGCTTTATATGTCTAGCATTCGTATTCAAGTTGAAGTTAAGATAATTTGTTTGCAGCACAAACTCAGATGTTGGCATTATCTAAATTGTTCTGCTTTTTAATGTTTTTGATTAATTTGCATTTCGCAAGTAAAAATAAATAACGTAGAAGAAGCTGAACGATAAGCTCATTAGGGTCCATATGAAAAGTCAACGGCCTTATATTGACAGGACTCATAAATGCAAATGCAATTGCATGTTTTCATATATTCCATAGGGTAATGTTTCGACTATATAAGGCAAGTCATTCAGAGTCAGCGAGTCAATTAAAGTCAAAGCGAAAAATGATCAAGTTCAGTGTAATTGTTACCATTCTGGTGCTGGGAACTGCTGCGGTGCAAGCCCAAAAGTGCCAAAAATGTCAGACCATCAACAAAGCCTATTGCGCCACAGAGACCTCATATTACAATTGCTTCAGTAAGTAGTTGCTGGCTATGAATTCTAATTTGATGAGAATCACTATTTCAATTAGATGGCAATATATTTGGCCCTGAGGAGCAATGTGGCCCGGACGAGGTTTGCACCAATTCAGCATCAGTATGCGAAAAGAAAAGTTCTCTCACGGATACTATTGTGAACGTGTGTGGAGATGGGGGCAGTGGTTGCAGCAATTGTGCTTCAGGCAAAATATTTACCTGCGTCAGTCGCACACAAGCTGGGCGTTGCATCAATGGAAATGTCGATTACGTAATAGATTGCGACTCCGATCATATTTGTGTGGATAGCGATCCATCCCTCTGTGTGCCACAATGTGCCGCTGACTTTGTAAGTATACAGAAAATAAGATCTCATCCTAAGGACCTAATACACAATTTCTTTGTAGCTTGGGTATAAGCCCACCTGTGCTTCTTCTGACTATAACAACTCCACAACTACAACCACAACCACAACCCCAACCCCAACCAACTCCACAACCACAACCACAACAACAACCACATCAACCACCCCAACCAAAACCACAACCACAACAACAACCCCAACCAAAACCACAACGACAACCCCAACCCCAACCAACTCCACAACCACAACCACAACGACAACCACATCAACCACCCCAACCAAAACCACAACAACAACCCCAACGACAACCACAACAACTCCGGCGCCACCGACGACACCCCATCCGGATGACAGACTAAAAATCTGCTTGGCTCATGCTGCTAATAAGCACCTATTGTTTTTCTATGCCAATTACGATTCGACGTGCAAAGATGGTGTCTACTGCTCGAGGACCAGTCTGACCTCGGATTGGACATCCTTGCACCGAGCATGTCCATCGGCTACACCATATTTCGATACGAACATCAGAGATTGCGTGGCCATTAAGCCGGATCTTTGTTAATTTGCCTCTACAACTGTTATTGAGAGAACTGGAGGAGAGACAGTGCACCCATGTGAAAACATCATAAATAATATACATAATCATACTTACATGGTCTAAAATAAAATAAAATAAAGCTGAAAAATGCTTCTAATGCACTGTATATCAAAATGTATATATTTTTCTCAATTCAATTTTACTTTATATGGGTTTGAAGACAGATACATAAGGAAATTTATGCATAAGTGCATAAAGCTAGAGTCACCAAATTTTAAAGGTATATTGCTAGTAACACTCTTCAAAAAAAAACCGAAAAACATTTAAATCTACACCCACTCCCGCCCCCAAAACCGATAAAAGGCTATATCCCCAACAGTTTAAGAGCTATTATAGTTACCAAACTTCGAGGGTAGAATAATAGGATCATACTCCAGTGGGCCACGCCCACTCCCTCTAAAATTCCCGTAATTTAAGAGCTACAGTTACCAAAATTGGAAGGAAGATTACTAGGAACTTTCACTAATTATTTTTTTTTCAGTAACGCCAGTAACTCCAAAAATTTCCAAAAGAGTAAAAGACGGACTTCTTTGCTACTTATTTCTCGATGGTTTTGCCTATGGTATCAAAGTATTTCGCAGTCAGTTACGCCCGACTGCAACGTTCTCTCTTGTTATCTATTTTCTATTTAACAAACTACGGCAAATTCTACCGGAAGCTTTGTCACTGATAGTTATCCATCTCATCTAAACTTAGTTTGTTCAGCAATGGGGAAGACCCTACATGTGGAACAGAAATTATGACACCAAATTATTATTGTATATTAGGGCTTGGTACAGGGTGTCCTTTTTATGTCCATTCCAGATTGCTCGACTAGAAGATACAACATTTCCATAGAGTAATGAAAATGATTTCTGTCTCTGTCTGTTTTAAGATATAAAATTACTTCTTGGAAATTGGCTGCGTTTATTGTCCAATCGTTGTTACTTTTTTTTTTTAAATTTTTGAACAATATAACATAACAATATGCCCTCTGCTTCTAACAGTTGTGGATAATTTATATTTCGCCCGTAAAGATAAATAATGTATGTGCACATCTGTAGATAAAGACAAGCCATTCGTTTGTTCTCGGGGAAAATACTTGCAATTTATACAATTTGGCCTTGCTATGCTTAGACAAAAAAAGGAGTGCTTCGATATTGCTTTATTGTTCATAAGTCAACAGCCTTAACTAACAATGGTAGGACTCATAAACATATGCAGCATTGAAGGTTATATTTCGGCTATATAAGCCAAGTCATTCAGAGTCAGCGAGTCAGTTGAAGTCAAAGGGAAATATGATCAAGTTAAGCGAAATTGTCACCATTCTGGTGCTGGGAACTGCTGCGGTGCAAGCCCAAAATTGCCAGGTGTGCCAGACTACCAACCAAGCTTACTGCGCCACAGAGACCTCATTTTATAATTGTTTAAGTAAGTAGCTGCCCATGCGAATGAATTCTAATTTGATGAGAATCACTATTTCAATTAGATGACAAAATATTTGGCCCTGAGGAGCCATGTGGCCCGGACGAGGTTTGCACCAATTCAGCATTAGTATGCGAACAGAAAAGTTCACTCACGCCTACTATTGTGAACGTGTGTGGAGATGGGGGCAGTGGTTGCAGCAATTGTGCTTCAGGCAAAATATTTACCTGCGTCAGTCGCACACAAGCTGGGCGTTGCATCAATGGAAATGTCGGTTCCGTAATAGATTGCGGCTCCGATCATATTTGTGTGGATAGCGATCCATCCGTCTGTGTGCCAGAATGTGCCGCTGACTTTGTAAGTATACAGAAAATAAGATCTCAGCTTAAGGACCTAATACACAATTTCTTTGTAGCTTGGGTATAAGCCCACCTGTGCTTCTTCTGACTATACCACAACAACTCGAGCGCCACCGCCGACACCCAATCCAGCTGACAGACTACAAGTCTGCTTGAATAATGCTGCTGATAAGAACACATTGTTTTTCTATGCCAATTACGATTCGACGTGCAAAGATGGTGTCTACTGCTCGAGGAAAAGTCTGACCTCGGATTGGACATCCTTGCACCGAGCATGTCCATCGGCTACACCATATTTCGATACGAACATCAGAGATTGCGTGGCCATTAAGCCGGATCTTTGTTAATTTGCCTCTACAACTGTTATTGAGGGAAGTGGAGGAGAGACAGTGCACCCATGTGAAAACATCATAAATAATATACATAATCATACATACATGGTCATACGTACATGGTCTACCATAAAATAAAGCTGAAAAATGCCGCTAATGCACTGTATATCAAAATGTATATATTTTTCTCAATTCAATTTTACTTTAAATGGATTTGAAGACAGATACATAAGGAAATTTATGCATAAGTCCATTAAAAAATAAATGCTGAATAATTATATTCTTATGTTATAAGATCAGTTGATCAACAATATGTCAAGGTGAATTCATCCTCAAATGGAAAATAATTTATTCCATCTGTTACATATTTTTGCACAACTCCTTCAAATTCCTTTTATCTATTTTCCATTGAATTATTTTTATTGAATTAAATATTTTATTACAATTATTATTATTATTGTTAAATTTATATATAATGAGCAATGTTGAGCATATCTTTTTCATTTGTTATAATGTTAAATATTCTATTAATTTTTATAATTATTTTTATAAAGTATTATTGGGACAATTCTAGCAGAAATATTGTCACTAATAGTTATGTCGGCTGCTGCATTTCTATTCACAATCTCATCTAAACTTAGTTTGTTCAGCAATGGGGAAGACCCTACATGTGGAACAGAAATTATGACACCAAATTATTATTGTATATTAGGGCTTGATACAGGGTGTCTTTTTTATTTCCATTCCAGATTGCTCGACTAGAAGATACCTGTCTCTGTCTGTTTTAGGAAATAAAATTACTTCGTGGAAGTCGAGCAATGATATTATTCAATCGTTGTTAAATTCCTTTTACTTATTTAGCAATATAGATAAAAATAATCAATTGCAAGCCGTGAATCATTTTTTTGCTTTTATCACTTTTAGATAATTTTTTATTTCGCCAGTAAAGATAAATGATGTACGCGTGGCTGTAGCCAAAGATAAGCCGATCGTCTGGTTTCTGAGAAAATTACTGTAATTGTCTTATTGTTCGTAAGACCAAGTCAACAGCATTAACAAACAATGTGAGGACTCATAAACAATTGCAGCATTGAAGGTGTAACGAACCTTTTGTTCGGGTTCATTTTAGCTAGGCTAAAACTCAGTAGAGCTGGGAATTCGTGCAACAAATTTGTATTTGTTTGCATTTGCGATAATTAACAACACAGATATTTACATATATTTAAATGGTTTTATTTAACTTGCCCTATTTATTCTTACAGCAGTTCACTGATGTACTTTTTCAGATTTGATGCAAGCACCTGTTCGCGAGAATCTGCCCTGGGCAAGACCACTTTGGCGTCCGTCAATATGGCACCTGTGTCGATATGAGGGCCGTTGGCTGCATTCTAGCCGAGCTCATGTTGCGTGTACCAGTTGACGCGCATATTTAGCGTTCTCGGCACACCGACACAGGACGAATGGCCGCATGTCAGTAAACTGCATGATAATGTACAATTTCGTAATTTTGTTGGCACACCGCTGGGAAATATATTCACCGCTGTAGGCGATGATATGATCACATTGATGCGTCGCCTCTTTGCCATGAATCCGCTGAAGCGTTGCTCCTGTCGCGAATCACTCAGCATGACCTACTTTCACAATGAGCCCGCACCCACTGTTGGACCCAAGCTGCCAATGCCATCGGCCATACTGGCGGCCAAGGAGGGCGCTAATCCAGCCACCGGCGGCGATGGGAAGCCCGCCCTCAAGCGTAAGGTCGTCGGGACGACGGTGCGCGGCAATGTTTTGCCCAAAAAGAAGCTAATGTTTTGATTAATTTATCAATTTTTAACCATATAGTTTCCAACGCTCGAGTGGTTTCACTCGAATCCAAATTTCACACACACAAAACAGAAAACCAACCAGATTTTAATATGGCAGCTGTATAAATAAATATGTGATAATGCTGCTGATAAGAACACGTTGTATTTAATTGCCAATTACTTGTGCATTTGCCACTACAACTGCTCCCACCACAAATGCTCCTTCTACTATCACCAATGCACCTACTACTCAATCTACTGACATTAGATCTTATGAGTCATAAATGTAATTATATATTTATCACATGGTCTACCATAAATGAAATCTACAAGCGTGTTTTACTGCTCCAAAAAATGCCTTTAATTTGCTATGCATACATACATATATAAAAATGTATATGTATATATAAACCAACTGTTGCATGGATTAAATTGTGATTTTTCCACTTTCGATTTATTAAACAATCATAATTTGTAATTTCATTGGTCTGCGGTGTGCATCAACACTTATGGTACTAATCCTTGTTAATATAATTAATGTGCTTGCCAAATGAACGAATTTTCGTGGCCACAAACACTAAAATACATTTGAGCATGCATACGTAATCATTTCTATGTATATGATAGAATATGATATGCTGTTAGCTGATTTATGGCGCTAGCAAATGCGTTGCGCCTCAACTTAACTTCGCCGAGGGAAATTATTCTAACAAATACATACATACGCCTATACGAAATAATTTTATTTTATTTGCTAGTTGTGTAGTTTGGGCGGCATTGCCACACATTAACATAAACATACATATATATATATATATATATATATATAAGTACTATACAATGAAACCGATTTTCATTTAATGATTCTTAATATTTCATCGAAACAAAAGCAATACGAAATGTTGTCGTTGTGGTTGTTGTTGTTGCTGCAGCCTGTCTGGCTTTGTCGGTTGGCAGCGATTGTCGCGGCAATTAAATATTAAATCAAATGAATTGCAGAAAACTGCATCTTCTGAAAATACCGAAATTACGATGATCAGCAGCTGGCGGCTGTGTGTCTAAAGGTGGCTGGTGCCTGTGGCTATTAAGGCTATTATTGAACATGGGCCACACAACAACAACTAAATGCGCAAATGGAAATTATGGCCATTGACGACGCACGATCTGCCTGGCACACTATACGTGGGCAGCGGCGAGTGTACAAACTGCAACAAACAAGAAAAACCATATTAATATTCCACTGGGAAACGGAAAATACTATAAAAATGATCGATTGCTAGTGCCTGCAATTGGATGTGGCAGCGGCAATCGACAAACGGCAATCTGCACAAACCTTTGGCACTTTCTGCGTCGTTGCCATGTAGCCGACACAAAACGATTGTGTCGTATGGCTCCACATCACCTCGCCGCAACTTTGCTTGGGATAATAGAGCAATGTCAGGGCGCCGGCATAGAGATCCTGCTGTTGGGGCAACAACGGTGAATCGAGGAACTTTTGTTTGAACGTTCTGTGTAGACTGGTTACGGCACAATCACTGCTAAACGCACCATTGCATATTTCGCGGGCGAGCAGCGTTTTCATCAGGTACTCACCATTGCCCGTCGTGCACGTAGCAATGGCTAATTCATCTGTATCCGTCGCCCAACAGCCGGCACCATAAGTGGCCGCTTGGCCGACGCGGCCAGGTACTTTAAGTAGAATGCCGCCAGAACTGCAACCGGCTGCAGTATTACCCGCATCATCGACGCACACAGCGCCCACAGTGTCCAGTGCAGCTCCAGTCAGCTCCACCTCGTTGCCAGGATCGGGCACTGGCTCACCGTCGCTGTCTTGGTTTGCCTTGCTGTTGCCAACAATTAGATCGTATTTACTCTTATAGTGATTAAAATGGAATTTCGCTTTCGATGAGATCAGCACAGTGGGATCGACCATGGCACAGCCCATTTGTTCGGCATACTGTTCGGCACCACTGGCTGCCAACACCATCGGCGGTATGCGTTCCAGTGGCTGTTGGTCCGACTGACCGTCACAAATGCGACGCGCCAGCTGTATAGGATTCTTCACACGGCTGACATTCGTGCACGCCCCAAAATTGAGTGTGGTTCCGTTCATAATCGCCGCATCGCACTGCACCGAGCCGTCCAAGCAGAGATTGGAGCCAAAGCCGGCATTCGTATGGCCACAGTTCTCCAAGCGCATTATTGCTGCTTCGCAAGCATCGATGGCGCTGCCACCATTTCGGATAATCTCCGTTGCACGCATGCAAGCCTCTTTGATGACGCGCTGGTATTTCGTCTCATCGATGCAATTTCCAGCTCCTAATTAAGAATTCGTATGTGTTTACAGCTCGCTAATAAATATATATGTATATAATACATATATATAAACATATATGTATATAATACATATATATATGTATATATATATGCCCATGCATGTCTCATCAATCAATCAAAAAACCAACCTGTATGCACCGCTACAAAGCCAGCCATGTTGTTGTTGTTTTTGCTGTTGTGTTGTGTTACTTCTAACGACAACTGCACTTGTTTACGTCCGTCCAATGCTATTTTAGTATTTGTTTGTTTAAACAATTTTGGAAACTGAGAATGCGACGACCGTTTGCGGAATGCGCCAAAATACTGATTCAAACTTGTTCTTACTAAAACTACTGCGTATTTGCAAATGTTTTACAATACTGGTCATTAAGGGTTACCCTATTCATATTCGCCATTAAAAATCTGTTAATATTTTCTTGTTTTTTTTTTTAAATATATCTTCAAGTTAAACAGTATTAATGCTTCATTTTTTGCTCAATAGAAAAAAAAGAAATATATGACATCTGAAAGCACTTAAATCTGATACTAAATTTTATTTAAAGATATATATAGTTAAAATCAATGGGACAACTATGTTACGACGTGCTTTTAAAAAGTCCATATAAAAATGTCTAAATATTGGACATAGACTTAGTAGCTTTTGCAAAAACTTTGCCACGCGAGAAATATGTTTCTATGATCCTCGTAGACGAGATTATTTTAGAATTAACTATCTGGGCTGTGGAGGAACAACAACAGTCCAACAACGTGTGAGATTCGAGCAGCAACAAATAAGTGCATTTATAAAGAGTTTAGTTTTTTCTTTATAAAACAAAAAAAGAACACATTTTTGACTAATTAAATATTTAAAATATTAAAAATAACGTGAACATTTTTAAATTTATTTTAACCTCAACGGGTTTTGGTATTTGGCACTCGTATTCAATTATTTTTTGGTCCTTTTTTAATTTGTTATTTTTTTGCTTACAGCTTTTGGTCACACTAAATTGTGACCGTGATTTTTGCAATAAAACTGGACAAATTGCAACAAAAAAAGTGTACGATTTATGTTTTGTTTGGAAATGCAATTTTCCTATGCAGTATAATAATCTCAACCCGAAATATGTGCCTACAAATCTATAGACGAATTCGTTCGCAATTATTTAGGTGAAATGTGAGCAAAGTGTTTGTTTTCCCACAAGTCGAACAACTGTTCGTGCGTTTGTGATATTGTGTGTGTGTGAGTGTGTGTGATTGTGTGTGTGTGTGACGTCTGACTGCACTTATTATACACTAATACCAATTAAAATATGTGTAAAAAAAATAAAGAGTAATAAAGAGAAAAACCCAACTGCAAATTGAAACGCAAAAAAAAGGAGGTTACCGATTCGAACAGCAAACAAGAATTCTGTGCGTAATAAAAAATACTACGTGTTTAAAAAGAAAAAATGGACAAATTCCCATTAAAGGGCAACAGAGAAGCTGCAGCCGAAGGCAACAACTACATAACCGCATATCAAACAGTCATGAAAAAAGTACGTAACACAACTAAACACATGTTAACTGCTTAAGATATTCCCTCATACATAAATTATATGACTTTTTTTTGGGGGGCGGAAATGCTGTATGGTATAAAAAGTGTATACGTGGGTATCACTCTCGCCTATCGCTTGCCACCGAACAGCTGAGCAAACGCATTAAAAAAAAAAATTAAACTAACTTTGCGTATGACTGGCCAACTAATCTTATCAATATTACAGCGTAAACAAAGCGTTTCCACTTATTTTCTTTTTAAAAAGATATGTATGTGACCATTTCTAATTGTTTTTTTTATTTTTTATTTTTGCAGTCCAACGGGCACAGCATAGGAGCCGGCGATGGTGATCATCCGTTGGCGCCGCATCTACAACAATCGTATGCGGCAGCGACCACATCTCTCACAGCGGCCACAGACGATGAGGATATGATCGATATAACGCCGCGCTCCAGTCCCGGCGAACTGATCGGTGGTGCTGGTAGTTATCATCGTGAAACGGTCACTGAATCGGATACAGAGCGTGATTTTGTGCCCAATCATCGAACAATGCACCATCATCATCAGCAGCATCAGCATCATCAACATGTGCCAACTCACACCGCATTCGGCGATCCCATGGACGGTGAGTTCTACACAATCCAATCATAAGGAACTCTGGCATGTCTGTTTTTGTGTGGTGTGTGTTCACATCTTAAACGCGAAATCGTTGATATTTCTTTTTGTTATATGTTGAACTCATTTATTTCGGGTCTAATACCTATTTTCATTCTGTATATGTTAAGTAAACCTGTCTTATAAAGTCACAATTTTCTGTACAATCACTTCAAATTCTGCATTATGTATTTTTTAGCATCAATTAATAGTAATTTACGCGGCCACTGCTGAAGCATACAAAGTCCAACTCATCGCACAAATATTTGAAATCTCGAAATGTATATATGTATTTAGTAGCTAAACCAATATACTTTTTTATTTTGTGCCCATGTACACGGAATTAGGAGCTCTTTCGTTCTATGGCTCCTCGGACGTCCAGGATGACATACCGGGCATTGGTCAGTATGAAGATTTCCATACCATCGACTGGCAGCGCGATATTGCGCGTGATCGCATGCGTCATCGTTATATTGTCAAAAAACGGCAGGACTCCGTTTGGGATTTGATAAAGGTAAGAAAGTAACTACCTTAGATAAATACATAAATGTGTCGTTACAAATTCTCCACTTCTCATACAGGGCTCCATTGATGCCGGGTCGGGCTGGCTGTGCGTGCTCCTTGTGGGAATTGCCGCTGGCTGTGTGGCTGGCATGGTTGACATTGGCGCCAGCTGGATGTCAGATCTAAAGCATGGCATTTGTCCGCCGGCCTTTTGGTTTAATCGCGAGCAGTGCTGCTATCCGGCAAAGCAATCTGTCTTCGAGGAGGGCAACTGTTCCACGGTAAGTTGTTTAAAACAACTTAAGATCCATTAACCAAACAATTTTCAATTTCAGTGGAAAACATGGCCTGAGATCTTTGGCCTCAGTCGCAATGGTACGCTGCCCTATATGATCTCGTATACTTGGTACATATTGTGGGCATTGCTGTTTGCCTCGCTCAGTGCATCGCTGGTGCGCATGTTTGCGCCGTATGCCTGCGGCTCTGGTATACCGGAGATCAAGACTATATTGTCGGGCTTCATTATACGTGGGTATTTGGGTAAATGGACATTGCTAATCAAATCCGTGGGCCTGATGCTCTCTGTGTCTGCTGGCCTGACGCTCGGCAAGGAGGGACCAATGGTGCACATTGCCAGCTGCATTGGCAACATATTCTCGCATCTGTTTCCCAAATACGGACGAAACGAGGCCAAAAAACGTGAAATTCTATCGGCAGCATCAGCGGCTGGCGTATCAGTGGCTTTTGGTGCACCTATTGGCGGCGTCTTGTTCTCTCTGGAGGAGGTGTCCTACTACTTTCCACTGAAGACGCTGTGGCGCTCATTCTTTTGTGCGCTGATTGCAGCTTTTGTTTTGCGCTCGCTGACGCCCTTTGGCAATGAACATTCCGTGCTCTTCTTTGTCGAGTACAACAAGCCTTGGATATTCTTTGAGCTAATTCCTTTTGTTTTTCTGGGCATCATGGGCGTGAGTAACTAGTCGGATTATTATCAGATTGCAATAATTAAATATATGTATGTATTTTTAGGGCGTCATCGGCACGTTTTTCATAAAGGCAAATTTGTGGTGGTGCCGCTACAGGAAGTTCAGCAAGCTGGGTCAATATCCCGTTAGCGAGGTACTGTTCGTCACCCTGGTCACTGCTATCATCTGCTATCCGAATCCCTTCACGCGCATGAACATGAACGAACTGATCTTTCTGTTGGTTAGCAAGTGCTCGCCCGGCGACCTCACCAATCCGTTGTGGTTCGTATTATAATTTCTAATTGCTACCCCTTACAAAACTAATCATTTTATATTTATATTTATTGTATAATAGTGACTATAAGCGCATGAACATCAGCACTGGCACCAGCTTCATTGAGGTCACAGAGCCAGGTCCTGGCGTCTATCGCTCCATTTGGCTGCTCGTTGTGACCTTTATACTTAAACTGGCACTGACCATATTCACATTTGGCATTAAGGTGCCCTCGGGTCTGTTTATACCGTCGCTGCTGTTGGGCGCTATCATGGGACGCATCGTTGGCATTGGTGTGGAGCAGTTCGCATATAGTTATCCGAACATCTGGTTCTTTACGGGAGAGTGTGCGGACAGCAATTTGATAACACCCGGCCTGTATGCAGTTGTTGGCGCTGCTGCAGTTCTCGGCGGCGTCACACGCATGACTGTGTCCCTCGTGGTCATCATGTTTGAGCTGACGGGTGGGGTGCGCTACATTGTGCCTCTGATGGCGGCTGCCATGGCCTCCAAGTGGGTGGGCGATGCCCTGGGCAGACAGGGAATATATGATGCACATATTGCGCTAAATGGTTACCCGTTCCTGGACAGCAAAGAAGAGTTTGCGCACACAACGCTCGCGGCAGATGTGATGCAACCTAAGCGCAATGAAACATTAAATGTCATCACACAGGACTCGATGACGGTCGATGATGTGGAGAATATGCTTAAGGAAACCGAGCACAATGGTTATCCTGTTGTCGTTTCTAGAGAAAATCAATATTTAGTTGGCTTTGTGCTGCGCAGGGATCTTAATTTAGCTATTGGTGAGTTTCTGTTGTAATTATTATTTATTATTATTTTACTATTACAATTACTATTATTATTTGCAGGTAACGCAAAGCGTCTTATCGATGGCATTAATAGCAATTCCATAGTATTATTTACGTCCACGACACCCACACAAAATCTGGGTCCGCCCCCACTAAAGCTAAAGAAGATCCTGGACATGGCGCCCATTACGGTGACGGATCAAACACCAATGGAAACTGTCGTCGATATGTTCCGCAAACTGGGACTGCGTCAAACGCTTGTCACACATAATGGGTAAATAATACTTTATTTTCATTTATATTTATATAGTATTCATTTATATATATATATGCTGTTTGTAGTCGCTTGCTGGGTGTTATTACGAAAAAGGATGTACTACGCCATGTAAAACAAATGGATAATGAGGATCCCAATACTGTTCTCTTCAATTAAGTTGAATTTATTAGCCAATCAACAGCTAGGCTGATGCCTAGTCTTTATTATTATTATTATTATTACTATGTACTATCGCAAAAAACATTAACATTTAATATGATTAAGTCGAAAAGTTGAGCATGAAAGAATCGTGCATACGATCGGAGCGTCGAGTGTGACAGATCAGATTTAGCAAAATGGTGTGCAGAACTACAAAGTATGCATATATATTTATTTATGTGTGCATTAATATACACATGATTATATATATATATATATATATATATATATATATGTGAATGTATCGTTTCGTTAAAGTTAATTGTATAATTTATTTAAAGCAGCTATTCATTTATTTCAACAATGTAATTATGTCATCAAAATAATATTTTATATTTTCTATATTATATACTTTAACTATACATATTTACACTATTTTTTATATACCTATGAATGTACTTCACACGCATGTGGAATAAGTGTTTGAAATCAGAGAGAAATTAATATTTTATTTATGTCAACAAATATCCAAGCGAATCGCGCAATTTTTAATGCTGGTGGCACAGGCAATACCTTCGTATGAATGGAACGTTTTTACTTGAAATATATTAAATGGATTGGACTTTAAGTTGTGCACTTTGTTCAAAATTCTAAATATATATATATATATATATATATATATAGAAAACATATATACAAATATTGTTTTTTGTTATGTATCAGTAAAATTTGAATCTAAACTCGTGTAAATAGCAAACATTGAATGATGATAAAAACCATTAATAAATTAAGCGTATCTCTTAAAGAAATTCTATTTCAAATTTTCTAAGAACCTTAATACTATGTTTAAGTAAGCTTTGACTATCCAGGAAAATCTAAATTGAGTGTGCAAATTTTACAAAAAAAAAAAGAAAAGATGTTAACTATTTGGTCAAGATTGGCAACGGGTAAGGTCTTGTGCATGAAATTACGAAATTCTAGGGAGACTGAGATTCATTACTTAAAGCACATCCTGGAAATGGCTTGAGGATTGTTCCATCAGAAGTAGTCCATTCCCAAGGACATCCAGCAAGGCTAAATTTCCCTGTACAATCACATAGTTCCCTACACACTGGTTTGGTGCTCTTTAAGAATATTCCAGGTGACATCGAAAAATCTAAGAAAGCGATCAAATGCAGTTTAAAGGGCGAGAACCTCAAGAAGTCGTGTCCAGATCCCTGTGAGGATGACGAGGATATGGATGCAATCGCTGAGCATGTCGCAGGCAGATGCCACAAGGATCCATGTTCTAAGGTGAGGGATCCTTGTCTGAATTTCATTAAGGAGCACATAAGCAAAAAGAATAAAACCGGTGAAAACGCCAACTCTACCAATAAAACATCAACAGCCAAAACAAAGCCGGTCGCCTAACAAAATGTATAATTTTTTCTATATAAAATATAAATAAATATTTTTAATCACTGGAATTGTTTTCGATATAGAAAATCTGAAATTCATTGCCATACAGGCCCGTAATTAGCCAGCAACCATTGTCACTGATGCAAATAAGATTGCCACGACCGCGGAGAGCTCCCTTGACATGAGCATGGGCGCCATCGCTGACCCTATAATACTCCAAAGCGCCATCATTGCTGGGACAATAGATAATGTTGCCATCGCGGCTGCAGGCGATGGCATTCTTAAAGGGCAGTGGTATTTGGACAATCAACTGGGCGGTGTCCTGGCAAACAAACAAATAATTCAGCATAATGAAACAGGGAATTTGAGGCACACAATCACATACCTCCTCCTCGTGCCGCATATCATGATAGTAGGCCTGTCCACTCAGATCGCAGCTGACCACAATCTGATGGCCATCTATTTCGATTTTCAGGAGTGTGGACACCATGAAACGATGCTTACGCAAGGGAAGCAGCTGTAGCTGCTTGCTGGTTCTATCGCCAGCAGGCTGACGGCCCGGGCTCCAGCAGCGATAGACGCCACCACAGCTGGTGCCCAGCACAATGTCATCCAATCCCAGCGACACCATAGTCGTTAGCTCAGCGCCAACTGACGCCGGCACAGAATATCTAAAAACGAACATTTAGTGAGTGAACCCTGTTATTGATTTCATTGACAACTTACTCCCAGTCCAAGGTCATTTGCTTGGTAACCATCCACTGCAACACCGTTCCATTGGCGTAGCAGGCGAGCAGACGCTGCTCAGTTACCCAATCCAGCACCACAGCTGCGCCTTGTGTGGAGGAGACGCTGTGCAGCTGCTTAATCTCTACACTGGAGTCAATGCCACTGCGTGCCTGCTCATATAGCCAGACGAAGAGCTCACCATCCATGGTGGCGCCGGCAAACACATTCTTATTGAATCCATTAGTGCACAAACTGCGCAGGCAAGATTTGAGAGGCAGAGCTTTTGCCTCCGTGTAGACCACAAAGTTGCCGTGGGACATACGCTGTGGCACAAAGAGTTTCAGCTGCTGTTCCACATGTTCACACCAATCGTCGTGCGACGCCACTGTTGTGGCGACCAGCACGGGTGCATTGTTCGTGTGCACGCTCAGCCAAATGGCCAATCCCTGTGAATTCTCAATGGTGGCCATTGTCAGATTCTGGTAAGTGTGCACCTGCAGCTGCTCCTGCAGCGCACACTGACTCGCCTCCTGCTCATCAAGCAGTGGCGTTGGCTGACTCAACTCCTGCTCCACCAGCGGACAAATCTGTCGCAACCATTTGGCCAAGGCGCGCTCATCGTATATGACGTTGTTACTGCTGCAAAACTGATCCGTTTGTGTTGCCACATGCTGCTTCTCCTGCGTTTCGGTGGTAACGTCTGCGCTTGGAGGTGGCGGATCTGTGCCGGTGCAATTGTCCATTAGAGCATTTTGCTTCTCTAACGGCTGAGAAGCCGGAAATTCAATTACGGGAGAGCTGTAATGCGAAAGTACGTCCATGTTGCAACAGTGTTTTCTAATTGCCACTTTGGACACAACAATGATTACTCATTGGCATAGCAACTGCCAACTGTAATAGCAACAAACTGTAGTTAGATTATTATCTTAATGAACTACACTTAAGAAAATGGTTATAAATTCATATGAAGTTGTACATATTGTGAATATTGTTTTCTTTTTTTAAAGAAACTCAAATGAGGCCGCTTCAATTCGATTTTAAATTAAAAGTTATCTGCTTTCAACATTTTATCGATAACTTTGCTTACCGTGCTTTCAACACTAAATTCGATTCAAATTTAAAAGTGTTGAACGACATTTCTAGCAGGCTTTGTTTGGGCAGCACTTTTGAGACATTGTCATTGTCACAATCCGCTTGGGACAATTGAGTACAAATTGAGAAAATAGAAAAATAGACCAAGATAAAAAAAAAACGCAAGCGAAAATCTTAACAAACATATTTTTGTTAACCGAATATAAGAATTAATCTAATTATTGAAAATGTCGAGTTCATGGGCTAGGTTGGCCACGGGTAAGCGTGAGCAATTACTTCTTTTAGCTGTCACCCAAATGAGTTTAAATTTAAAGCATGTGCAAGAATTAGAGGCGGCCTAAATTGGCAAGGCCAGATAAAGGCTATACGAAAATTTCCAATGCAGGCGCGAACGCTTCATAGAGCTGCTGTGCTCTTCAAGAATGACGACGATAAGGATAAATGCGACGAGTCCTTTTTCAAGCCGCTATGTCCCGAAGATGATAAGAAAAAGGAAACATTTGCTGAAGAAGTTAGCTGCGAACCCGAAAAGGAGACGCCACCAGATCCATGTGCAACCGAAGAGGGTGAAAAAGAGGCAGGTGGAAAAGTAGGTGCCAAGGCATTCGACGAGTTGGTGGGGAAACGACGCGAGGGCGTCATTCATTCCGTCATTGGGCCAATCGTTGATGTGTACTTCGAGGACGAACTGCCCGATATACTCAATGCAATGGAGGTGGAAGATGCACCCATTGGTCATTTGGTACTGGAGGTAATCGAAATAATTTCAGCTTATAGTACCTTAAAAAAAACGAACCTATTTAAATAGGTGTTTCATCATCTGGGCAACAATACGGTTCGCTGCGTCGCCATGGATGCCACAGAAGGACTGCGTCGTGGCCAGAAGGTTATCGATACGGGCTTCCCCATACGCGTGGCCGTCGGCAAGTCTGTATTGGGTCGCATCATCAACGTTGTGGGTGATCCGATTGATGAGCGTGGCGAAATTAAGAGTGAGTTTTACTCCTTCATACATAACGACCCGCCGGAATTGGAGGAATTGAGCGTTAAGCCTGAGATGCTGGTAACGGGGATCAAGGTAATCGATCTTCTCGCACCCTATGTGAAGGGCGGGAAAATCGGTCTTTTCGGTGGCGCCGGTGTGGGTAAAACGGTGCTCATCATGGAGCTGATCAATAATATTGCCAAATCCCATGGCGGCTACTCAGTTTTTGTAGGCGCCGGCGAACGGACACGTGAGGGAAACGATCTGTATTACGAGATGATTGAGAGCAAAGTTATTTCCCTGGACGACGATACGTCCAAGGTGGCGCTCGTCTACGGACAGATGAATGAGCCACCGGGTGCTCGGAGTCGCGTTGTGTTAACCGGACTGACCATCGCCGAATACTTTCGGGATATTGAGGGACAGGATGTGCTGCTCTTCATCGATAATATTTTTCGGTTCACCCAGGCGGGCTCGGAGGTATCTGCACTCCTGGGTCGAATTCCGTCCGCCGTTGGCTACCAGCCGACGCTGGGCACCGATATGGGTACCATGCAGGAGCGGATTACCAGCACCAAAAATGGCTCCATTACATCCGTGCAGGCGGTTTATGTACCTGCCGATGATCTGTCGGATCCGGCGCCAGCGGCCACCTTCTCTCATTTGGACGCAACCACTGTGTTGTCTCGTCCCATTGCCGAATTGGGCATTTATCCGGCGGTTGATCCGCTAGACTCTACCTCACGTATCCTCGATCCCGAAATTGTGGGTGAGGAGCACTACAATGTTGCCCGAACCGTGCAGAAGATTCTGCAGGGCTACAAGTCATTGCAGGATATTATCGCCATTCTGGGCATGGATGAGCTCTCGGAGGAGGACAAGCTAACGGTGGCACGTGCCCGAAAAATTCAACGTTTTCTCTCCCAGCCATTCGCCGTTGCCGAGATATTTACGGGTCATCCGGGAAAGTTGGTGCCCGTGGAGAAGTCAGTGAATGGCTTTAAGCGTTTGCTCAATGGCGAATATGATGACATACCGGAAATTGCATTCTACATGGTCGGCGATATAGACGAAGTATTGGCCAAGGCGAATCGACTGGCAGCTTCCATGGCACCCGAAGAAGGTGTTCCCAAAAGCGAGAAAAAAGATGACAAAAAAGCTGAGATGGATGAAACGAAAGCTAAAGATAAGGAATCGAAAGGTGATGACAAGGAAGCGAGAGGTGATGATGAGGAAATAAAAGGTGATGTTAAGGTCGAAACGAAGGCCGAAAAGGAAAAAGGTGATGAAGCAAATTACAAGAAGGATGACAAGGACAAGTAAAGCTTATGCTAATGCCTTTGATTACAATATAGAAATATGTTTACTACATTGAAACAATTAGCTAAAAAAGACAAAATAAAAAAATTAATTTCTTAAAATTGCAAAAATTGCAAATTCAACTTAACTCAACAAATATTTTAGTAAAGAAGTTGTAGTTAAAATATTAAACGAGTATTTAGAATTTAAAATTTGAATTTGGCGCGCTGTCGTTAAAATGTCAGCTGTCGAACAGCTGACTTCCTTTCAGCCGGCTGCATTGTTTTGGTTACGTGCAAAATGTTGCGTGTGATTCAATTTCGTCTTGGCATCCGCTTATATTCTGTGAAAACGGCCAAAAAAGATGCCACCAAATATACAGATACAATAAACCTGCCCCGCACGCGCTTTCCAAGTCGCTTGACTGTCGCCAAACGCGAGGAACAGGAGCGACAAATTCTCAAAGTGAGTGCAACATAAAAATTTCTCACACTTTGCTTAAACTATGTTATTTCAATGTGCAGCATAAGATTGCCTCTGCCTACGAGTATCAGGCGCAGCACAAGCGCAAGCCGACCTTTGTCCTGCACGATGGACCGCCCTACGCTAACGGGCAGCTGCACATGGGTCATGCCGTCAACAAGATACTCAAGGATATCACACTGCGTCAGCGTGTGGCACACGGACAGCAGGTCAACTACATACCCGGTTGGGATTGCCACGGCCTGCCAATTGAGTTGAAGGCAACAACCGATGCAGCGGCTGGCGAGGAAAATGCATTGGACATCCGCCAGAAATGTGAGTAAATCTGCAAGCGAATCGCATCGAATTACAGTTTTAATTGTTTGTTGCTGCAGCACGTGCCTTTGCCTTGGAGGCAATCGAGTCGCAGAAGGCGGAATTTCGCAGCTGGGGTATCTTGGCCAACTGGCAGCCGGAGCACATTTACTTGACATTCCAGCCAGAATTCATTACCAATCAGCTTCACATGTTCTACAATCTGTATGAGCGCGGTCTCGTCTACCGCGACCTGAAGCCCGTTTACTGGTCACCATCCTCTAAGTAAGCACTGCATTATTATTGTTATGTTATTAATTTTGAGTTAATCCATAGAACAGCGTTAGCGGAGGCAGAATTAGAGTATGATGCTAATTTTGTTAGTCCCTCGGTTTACCTGCGCTTTGCTTTGAGCGGATTGAAGATATCTGGAGCGACACAGGGCAAAGAAATCTACGCGTTGGTCTGGACTACGACTCCTTGGACACTGCCCAGCAATCAAGCGATCTGTTACAATAACTCGTTGGAGTATGTGCTAATTAGACTGTCGGATCGCAGTTCACATGAGCTTTACCTAATGGCTTCGGCACTCGTTGATGATTTTCAGTCTAGCACAGGGATTCAGTGTGAGATTGTGGAGAGATTGTCAGACAGCGCTTTGGCTGACTGCACATATCAGCATCCCGTAGACAAGGCGCAGACAGCACTGCCATTCTTTGCTGCTGGCCATGTGCAGGATAGCAAGGGCACGGGTCTAGTGCACACGGCGCCGGCACACGGCCCAGATGATTTCCTCATTAGCCTGGCCAAGAAATTGCCCATCAAGTGTTACGTTAATGAGGCGGGCATTTATACGGAGGAGGCGCCTGGCTTCTTACGCAACAAGTCTGTGCTGGTCGAGGGCAATCCACTGGTGCTGCAGCAAATAGCTACGGATGTTGTGCATGCCTCACAGTTTGAGCATTCCTATCCCATTGATTGGCGCACCAAGCAACCAGTCATAATTCGCGCCAGCGAACAGTGGTTCATCGATACGGATAAGCTGAAGGCGCCTGCTGCGGCCGCCCTCGAACAGGTGGAGATCTACCCACGTGTCAACGCCGAATCCAGCAAGAAGGCCTTGCTGACACAGCTGCACAAGCGACCCTATTGGTGCATATCACGACAACGTGTCTGGGGCGTGCCTATCCCGGTGCTCTACAGAAGGGATAACAACCAGGTGGTGGTCAATGCGGCACTGATTCAACATCTGTGCGCACTTTTGTGCAGCGAAGGCTCCATGGACTTTTGGTGGTCCAAGCCGTTGGACGACCTGCTTCCTGATGACCTCCAAAAGGAACTGGGCTGCAAGTCAGATGAGCTGATCAAAGGCAGCGATATATTCGATATATGGTTTGATTCTGGCAGTACTTGGTCCGCAGTGCTGAAGGAGCAACCCCAACAGGTGGCTGATATGTATCTGGAAGGCTATGACCAGTTCACCGGCTGGTTTCAGTCATCGCTCCTGACGAGCATCGCGGCACGAAATTGTGCGCCCTACAAGTGAGTATCCACGTGGAGAATGAGAATGATTGAGACCCCTCGAACTCTTCCACTTGCAGATCGCTCTTTGTGCATGGCTTTACAGTGGACGAGAAGGGGCACAAGATGTCCAAGTCACTGGGCAATGTTATCTCGCCCAAGCAGATAACCAAAAAATACGGCACTGATGTGCTCCGTTGGTGGGTCGCCTCGCACGGCACCCAGCACATGTCTATCACGGTCAGTGATAAACTGCTCCAGCAGGCGGCCGATAATCTTAGCAAAGTGCGAGGCACGCTGCGCTACCTAAACGGAGTCATCAATCAGAAGGAACAGCAGCAGGATTTGTCCATGCCCACGGAGAGTAATAGCTACCTGAATCAGTACCTTTTACACAGTCTCTTGGGCTTTGAGGAGGAGGTGAGCATGGAAATGAAATGGGTGATAGACAATATTTATGCTCCTCATTTCCCAACCAGATCGAGAAGCTTTACAATGCCTATGAGTATAATCGGGTTGTGGCCACCATTCAGAATTTTATTGCCAATCAGATCTCGGGAATTTACGTGCATTTGATTAAGGATCGGCTTTATTGTGGCGATGATCAGCAGTTGCAAGCGATTCGCCACACACTCAGCCAATGCTATCTGGTGCTCTGCAAGGCACTGTGGCCAATTGCGCCGTATTTAATCGAGGAGAGCTGGAGCTATTACGAACCCAGTGGCAGCGCCTTTCTCGAGCAATCCGTGCGAGCTTCGGAGGATTGGCGTGATGCCAAGGCCAGCCAGGTAGTAAATGCTGCCTTGGACATTAAGCGTCTTGTAAATCAGCAGTCGGGAGATGTCAATAGCTGGCATCTCTCCGTAAGCATTAAATGCTGCTCCCAACAACAACTGGAGTTGCTCTGCGCATTAAATGGCCAATTGAATGTGCCAACAACAAACTCAGAGCTGTGTGAGATTCTGCAAGTGGGCAGCGTCATCTTGCAGTCGGATGTAGACGCTGTAGCGGAATCGGCAACGATAGATCTACTAACGCTGAAAGCACCACTTTGTCCGCGGTGTCGTCGCCACAGCCTCGTTGCGGGGGAGCAGGAGATCTGCATGCGTTGCTCGAGCATTCTAACAGCCAGGAAATAGTAAAATAGCATTTAAAGTTAAATGTTTATAAAATAGATTTATATTACTGGAGTTTTAGAAACTCTGTAAACACTTGAGCAGCGTTTCCCTCAGTTTGAGGCGAGTCGTTGGTTTGCCATTGCAAATGATGTGCGTTTCGTTGTCCTCAAACCTGATGGTGGTGTCGTCATTGACTAGCTGTAGCGTAAGATTGCCACCGGTGCGGTCCATTTTGATGTTAGAGAAGCCGTCCTGAGCCAGACGCTTTATTAGTGCATCCACATCGATGGTGCCATACTCGTATTTGACATTCTTCAACACATCCTCTTTGGAGGGCACTGCGCTGCTCGTGCCTGGCTCACCCTTAACGCTATCCGTGCACGGCTGGATGCAGTGCACCTTGTCCTTGACCTGTAACACGCCCGTGAGCGTCGAGAGCGAGACACCAGTCGCCACCTCACGCGCCAATATCTTTTGCGCCAGCTCCGAGGCGATATAGATGCGATCTAGCTTGCGCTTTAACGGCAACCTGATAATCTCACCACACTTAAAGGTGATGATCTTCTTGTCGGGCTGCTCAATGAACAGATTAGGGGCCGATGGATGTGGTTTTGTATACGCCTCCGGTATGACCAAAACATTGGGCTTCAGCTCCTTGATTAGCTTGTTCGCCTGCTGATAGTTCAACGAGGTGTCGATGGGACAGTAGAAGGCCTTCATAGCCAGTGGCTGGAATGGCGCCAATACTTGCAGGTATGGAAAATCTGGTTCCGTGAATATAATCGAATTATTCGGATTGTTGCCCCACATCTCAATGAAGTGCACAGCATCGCCGAAACGCAGACTCGGATGACCGCAAAACACAACACACGGCTGCGATGAAAAAAATTAAATTATGACTTAAGCAAATTGCAATGCGTTTAGGACTCAAACTCACCTGTCGGAAATCCTTGCTGAAGCCCTCGGAGAAGACGTGATTATAGTGCTTGAGCTTATTGTTCCGCAGATAGTAGGCATGCGGAAAAGGATCATCCGGCAAATACACCTTGTTCTGCTTGGCTGAGCTCAGCCACTCGGCCAATATATTGGAATAGGCCAACGAACTATCCGCCACTGGTGATATAAAGAACATGGGCACATTATTCAAGCCGGCATTCTCCAAATTTTGCGTAAGGCACTCAAACAGATCGTAGACAACGCCCGATGGATAACACGGTATCAAAGCTGAGCCATTGTTACGGATTGTGAGCGCCACATTCATGCAGAGCTCGCCCAGCTTCGTGTCCGGATTGACGGTTGGTGCTTGTGTCAATCCCGTCATAATTAAAACATCCGCATGCTTTAGCGCCGACTGATTGATAGGACGCGGATGCGTCGTTAGCGTCGAGGAGCCACTCACATAGCAAATCTTTTCGTGTGCCGTGCTCAGCACCCAATTGCTGGAGCCCAGACAGTAGCCAGAGCTGACGGGCGTTGCTATAAAGGCGCCCAATATATCCAGTTTCTCATCGTAGCCCATGATGGTCACCTTGGACAGGCTGCCCTGCACATCCTTCAGGCTAAAGATAGTGCGCCACTTCTTGGCACGAAAGGCATCGCTCAGTGGACTGGGCAACAAATGCAGCTTATCCTTCCATAGGCGAGCCGTGCACGCTTTAGGCGACACTTCAATATAATCCACTAGCTCCTCTAGAAAAAACCGGCCAATCTGCAGCGTGGGCTCCGTCGCATACACTTTGCCCTTAAAGCCCGTGTTCTCCGTAATGTAGGGCAGTGCCAGCATATTCAGATAGTTAGAGATCAGGATCACATCCACCTCACTGAAATCGAGCATTTTGTCCATGGGCAAATTGAACTCGGGCACAGAGTCCACAAATACTCGGCCACAGCACTCCTTGAGCTCACCGTCCATCTGGGCATCGTGATCGATGCTGGCCACGAAATTCGGTAAATTGGACAACTTGAAGCTCTGCACGAAAGGCAGCGGCAGAAAATTGAGCACTGTCTGCTCCGTCAGGCCACAGTCCAACATTATGCGCAGCCCCTTGAACGTGATGATGTAGCAAGGCTTGGCCAAGTCCCCGCTGAGACAGTACTGCAAGATTACAAATATAGATAAAAATGGCTTTTCTGTTTTTATATTGTTTTTTTATTTATTGTATTATTTGCATTTACCAAACGCATCTTGAAAAAGCGCCAAGTCGCGGTGACAAGGAAAAAACAGATAACATTAAACTTAACATTATGACGGAACGTTATTAACAGCTAGTGATGCTCATTGAGAGTTGACACAATTGTACCAACACTGGTACGTTAACTATTTAGATTTTCACTGGAATTTATTGAAGACATCTTACTTATTTTTTTCTTTTCTAGTATTAATAATAATAATAATTAATATTTAATAATATTAATATTTTATAAATAAATTAGAAATAAATAAGATACTTAAGTTCAAAATTACGTTTTCAAGAGTTTGGCCAAGCTAGATCCTCTTTTACTAATGCTCCTCATAGTAGGCCACATTTTTGCGCGACTGCGTTTAATCAATGCAGCAACCTTATTTGTGTTACTGGAAAGTGGACATTATTATAAATTTCTTTATTGCGCATATGGTTTTCTTCTGGTGCGCTGTATGTAAATGTGAATTTCCATTAAAAACAGTTATTTTGTCATCTGGCAACTGGTTCAATTTGGGAAAATCAGCTGTCATAAAATATAATTTCGATGTCGAATCGATGAGGAAGGTTTTGAAACAGCTGGCTGACTGAAATCAGTGCAGTACGGCAACGCTGCACATACACAATTACGCCGGCGTTTGTTTGAAAATACTTCGCATGTTTTGCAAAATATATTTATAGTTGTGAAATGTCTCAACAAATACGTATTTTACAATGTGTGGAATGCGGTTTATATCAGGTTTGATACACTAAAACTGTGAAAATTATATAACGCTAATTCATACAAATACAAATTCATAGGTGGACATTGTAAAGAAATCAAACAAATGGGAGTGTAAAATCTGCCGTCAAAAGCAGAATGTAGGCAAGGAATTCCTTCGGGGCTCTGGTGCAGAATGTCGAGCAAAAGTGCAACATTTAAATCTGAAGCAAGGACAAAAGACAAAAGAGGAGTATATAATAGTGGCAGCAGAACAAAATGAAGATTGCGACAACTCCCTGACAACTCAACGCACAAAGTCATCGAGCAAATGGGCCAATTATGTTGATGTGCAAATTGCAGAGACCCCTCCGAAGAGGCCAAGAGCATTTTGTCCACAAGACGAATTGGAGACGCCAGAGAAGGCTTTGCCAACTATGAAACCAAGTGGTTCCAGAAACAAGCAAACGGCAGACAGCCAATTTGTAGTTAATAAAAAGCCATGCTCAAAATGGCAACAATTTCTGTAATTGTAGATTCTAGTTTAAGTAAAGATTAAATAGATATATTTTATTTATGAAGTGTTGGTATTTTTATTAAAATTTGTGTTCCACTTTTGAATGTTTTAAACGTGTAGTGGAGGCAGTTGAATATATGTATTGGGTGTGTATTGAGAATCAACGCTTCCAAACCTAATCGAATACATTTTGCATTAATTTCAGCATATTATAGAAAAATGTAGTTAGTTAATTATGTAGTTGTTGTTTAATAAGTTGTTAGTTTTGGGGTTTCTATTTACGGTTGTTGCTTGAAATTTGGCGCAACCAAATGTTGGACGGGGACCAATATAAGTGTCCCGCCGATTTAATTAGTGTGAATGGAAATAGTTATATTTATTGACGGCATTTTTTGCAATGCATTTAGATTGAGAAAAACTGTTATTCATAATATTTGCTGACGGCTACGTAGTATTATTACTATTGCTGACTGCCCGCCGTAGCACTTAGGCCGTGGCTGGTGCAGCTGGGGTTACAACATCCTTCTTGGCAACCTTCTCATCCGATCCAGTCTCGTCGATGTCAGCCGCATCCGCATCGGCGCCAGGCGCACCAGCCTTGCCAGACGAGCGACGCCGTTTGCGATTGATGCGCCAAGGGCGCATCGGATACTTCATGGCTGGTAGCTGATCCATGCCGAGCACTTTGAACACCTGTCGGAAAGCGATGAACCGCAGGAATAGCTGTGCCGACACAGTGAGATCTTCGCGCTCCTGCTTCGTTAACAGCTGCAGAGCATCGGTCGGATCCTTTTCGCACGGATCCAATAGTCCCGGCCCGTTGATTAAAAAGCCCGAAGACAAAGCCTCCATAATACGACGCAAACAGTCGCCGGGTGAGATGGGAAAACCAGCCGATGAAATAATCTTCTCCACCAGCAATTCCAGCGACCATTGCGGCAGCGATTGCCATGATGAGACGCGCTGGCAAAGATCACGCAATATGCGAATAACCATCACGCACGATTGCAATCCGGTTGCACGTGCCTGGAACCATTTGGCATGACGCAAATCGGCGAGTGCCTGCAATAAAATTCGAAAATATAAATTAAATCATTGGATATAATTATAATTCCAGTCCTACGTACTCGCAGACATGGCTCGCGTGGCAAGAACTCCGCATCGGATGTTGAGGCATCTGCAGCATCGTTAGCGCCACCCTCACCGGATTCGCGCAGCAGCGGAGATGTGAGAGTTATCTTTACGGCGACCACTTCATCGAGCACCATAACAGCCGCTTCCTCGGCATTGACCTCGATGCGATAGTTGACAATTGCCTCACCTGGAACAGAGAGTGTGTCCGGGGCTGTGTGTTAGTTTCAGCTTTGTGTGTTTGCGAGGCTATAGAAATAAGCATTTAACAGAATTGAACTATGCGTAAAAAGTTCGGCTTAGAAAAGAGACAAACATTGTTGTTGTTGGTAGATGTTGTTCAAAAAAGATAATTCCAAGTGTGGGCCCACAATAAATACATACATATATATAGAGATATGACATGAAGATATATGCACATCAGATAATCAAAAGCAAAATGGAAATGTTTGTTTCTTCCCCCTACGTTTCATAGATACGATAGATACGACAAATTCCGCTCAGTTCCCAGCAAACATTATACATTATAACATATACAAGTATTATTATTGATGTTGATGTGTTTTTGTATTTTGCATGAGTTGCGTGCTGGGATCGGATCGGGTAGCCAGCGGGATTTGGCGGCATCACCTCCACCTCAACCACCTCGATCAAAGTCGAATTGAAATTCCACTTAGAGCGCGGGGCTTGGTTTGGTTAGTTTTTTTTAGCAAAAAATAAAAAAAAACTAAAAACATTGACCGAAATTTTTCGTTTATTTGCGGAGTGCGGAGAAACCCTTCATGGTCATCTACATGGTCAGCATTTCGGTTAGCATTCACACCGTATGCAACATAAATTTCGGTCGCAATTTTTCGTTAGCTTATTTTTATATATTTATATTTTTTGTTTTATCACTTAGTTATACAATCAAGCTTGATACACACAAAACGGCTGCTTGAAAAGGCATCGATGCTCAAGTGAGTAACGGAACAATTTTGGTTGATAAAAACACTATATATATACCATATATATATAGAGACACAAATATATATAGGACACATATATTCTATATTATTCCATGTGTGTATCTGTGTACCATCAACATGGCGCCTTCTATGCGTCTGTCTGTGTGGATCAATCGCATTGCTTCTGGTCGGCTGAATTTATAATTAACATTTTTATTCTTTTTTGTTTTTTGTTAGCTGCATTGAGCTTTGCGTCTGTCAAAGGACTTTATTTACACAAAGTTTCTTCGCATTGGAAGTGGAAATGGGGAATACCAGAGACTGTATGTGTGTGTGTGTGTGTGTGTTTGCTTGTTTAATTGTGTATGTGTGTGTATGTGTGTGCGTGTGTGTGGCAAGTAAAGTAGAATAACAAGAGAGCACACAACAGAGAGAGAGAGAGAGTGAGAGCGAACACCCAAACTTTGTATAAATATATTCCTTTGGTTTTAATAAATTGTTTGATTTTGATTTGTTCAAGGTTTTTGGTTAAAAGTTTCATTTTGTTCCACACATATGAGAACTGTGCCGCATCAGCTTGCGGGTAAAGAGAGTACAGAGTACTGCTTGTGTGTTACCATTACGATTTACGATATATCCCGTTGAATTCCACCACCACCAGAGCAGTACAGAGTAGCAGAGTAGTAGCAGCAGCAGCGTCAGCAGCAGCATGACTTGGAAAGCTATAGACGGCTAACAGACACCTGAGTGTGAGTAGTGTGAGTGGATATCATCTCAAGTCTAAGAGGGCTCAAATCTTATCCTGCAGAGAGAGAAGCTGAAAACGGCAAATACGTTTTTATTTTTTTTGTTTTGTTTTTATGGCTTGCTAGAGTTGTTGTTGCTGTTGTTGTTGTTGTTGCTGTTGTTGCTTGTTTATAAGAAGGCGGCTGCTGTTGTTCGTTGTTTATGTGTTTCGTTGTTTGTTGTTGGTTTTGGGGGTTGGGTCGTCGTCATTGAAATTCAAATCCACCACGGCAACAACAACAACAGTGCTCAACAGTAGTCGCAGTAAGTATGTTTACATACACATCTTTTTTCTTTTTTTTTTTAAATTCAAACAATATTTTCCACTTTTTCCACACAAATTGCGTTTGCGAAGACGAACTAAATTTTATTTATTTTTTTGTTTTTGTTTTTATTATGCATATGTAGATATCACATTATGTGCATTGTAATTATTACATTTTGCATATTGCATCATATTGCTTGTCTAGCATCATTGCGCTCCGAAATTTATTTGTTTATTATTTAACTGTTTTTTTTTGGCGAAATTCACATTGTGAAATTGGCCAGGCAATTTTTTTTATGTTTTAGATTTGCTGCTTTTGATTGTGCAATTTGTTTCGCGTTTCATATAAATGGGACATGGATATGTCTTGGAATCACATCAGGAAATTCTATTGGTGGTTTTTTCTTTAGGGGTTTTTTCTTCACATCATTTTGTACACAATCCTTTTGGTAACAAATAAATCTTATATTATATTTTGTTTTACGTTGAATGTATTTGTTTAGCAGGGAGTTTTTTTTTTCAATTTGGGAGGTTTGTAAGAAATAAATATTTAATTCCCCACACTTTTTAAAGATGTTATTTCTCAAATGAAACCATTTAAGTTAGAGGTTCCCCAAATGCTGAAAAGTTGAATTGCCAACTCCTACAGGGCTGATTATTATATTTAAATCGGACTGATGTTTAATCAAGTTATATGTTGTGTGTGTGTGTGTGTGTAAGATTATGTTTGTGGAAAGCCTAAGACATATCCATGGTACACTTCTTTTCCCCGGCAAGAGGAAATTAGTTTGGTGCTTCTTCAGTTTATCTTTTCTCTTCTTTTTTTTAGCCATTTCTCTGGAAAAAGTTGTTGCCCTTGTTTGCGGGGCAATATTCACAATATGGACACCGAAATATATATAAATACATACATATATCAAGGGATATATATTATATATATGCATATGTATGTTGCATGTTTGTTTGTATGTGTGTGTTGCATATTTTTTGTCGTTGGGTGCTGGTTGCAACTTACCTGCCACCTCCTTCAGCTTGTCAGGCATCACATTTGCCACCCGCTGCAACAGACTCGTCGTCGGCTTCTCCGCACAGAGGACGACCAGCTCAACGGCGGCATCGCCGTGCAGGAGCAATCCCTTTGCCAAATATCCGACACGCATAACGCCCTTGAGGACGCGCAGCACATTGCCCCCGTTGTCGCCTTCCTTGTGGAATGAGAATATCTGATTGTCGCGACCATCTTTCTCCGATATCTTATCAGATTTCTCCTTTTTGGCGGCAGGGCCATTATCGCCAGCAGCTGCTCCAGTTGTTGGAGCTGGAGCTGGAGCTGGCGGAGTAGGCAATTCCGCCAATGTGTCGGAGACAAGCTTGAGCGCACGCTCGGTGTGCGAGACAATGCGCTGTATAGTCTGCAGCTCCTCCTCCTTGGGATAGATTTCGGCGTGACGCGCGATGGCATGACGATCATCGGTGCTCTCCGGACGACGCACATTGCCGCCGCCGGGCATCATGCCAAAGTGTGGTGGTGGTCCATTGCCCATGCGTCCAAAGCGCTGGACACCTGTCCACAAATGTGAGTGTCATTATATGATAAATATTTATATTTATAAGTGAAATAGTTACCACCAAAGCTGCGCGACATCCAATTGTTGTAGTCATACTCCTCATTGAACTGGCGACTGCGCTGCTCCTCCCAATAGTTGCCCGCATCATGATCGTCGCCACGATGCGAGGACATCAGGGCACGCTGAGCACGTGCCTCGGCCAGACGACGCTGACGCGGAGTCGGCTTAAAGTCAACCACGAGATCTGGTTGCACTTTGCGTTTGTATTGCAATCGATGGCGACGTCCCTTCATGTGCATTTCTTTGGCATTGGGATCGTTGAACTTGCAGTCGCACAGCTTGCAATTGAAGCTGAGTATCTTGCCCTCGTCGTCTTTAATCTCCTCGATATACTCGCCACCCACCGGCTTAATGTTATCGGTATTCTCGCCCAGCGCATCATCCAGATTGTCATCCATACTCTCCGCTTCGGTGCCAGCTCCAGCTCCAGCTGCAGTTCCAGCTGTTCCAGCATTAGCCGAGTTGCTATCGGATTGTTCAGACTTGCTGTTTGTTGCGGATGATGCAGATGGTGCAGCGGGCACAAAATTAATCTTGCTCATCTTCTTGGGCTCCTCCGATGGTATGGGTTTGCCTAGTTTCTGATGTAGCTTAACCACCTTCTGATGCTTCGCGCCACGCACATGAGCCGCATAGGCATCGGTGCCGGTGCAGGTGACATCACACAATTCACAGTGATAGTTGTTGCCACGGTTCTGGGAGCTATTCGTAGCCGTGGCTTGCATTTTGAGGGATGCCTCACGCTTCTTGTGCTTCTGTCCCTCGAGATGTTCACGATACGTCTGTGGGCCGGCACACGAGATCTTGCAGACCTCGCAATAGTGCAACTGCTGTGGACGCGGCGGCGCCTTCGGACGCATGCCACGCAAAGCCACCGCACCGGGAATCGTGGGACCCATTTTGCGCTGATACCAGCTGTTGTTGTTGCCGCCATTGGACTTCTGCTGGCCGGGATGCTGCTGGGCCACATACATGCTGGCCGCATTATAGAGCGCCGTATCGTAGCCACTATAATTATTGCCTGCCGGCACATTTGGTGGCGGCTTTGGTGCTCCATTCGACTTGTCCATTTTACCGATGCCCTTCTGTGCCGAGTTGGGATTTTTGACGGGTGGCGCCGAGTAATGTGTCTTCGTGACAGCCGTCGCTGTGGCCGTAGTATAACTGGCCGGCGCTTGCTGGTAGAATGTCTTGGTCGCATCGTACGATTGCATGGCGGCACCACGATAGTCCCCATAGCCGCCGCCGCCGTAGGGCGCAGCCCCCGCACCAGCTGCTGCATACCCACCACCACCGCCGCCTCCGGCACCTTGGCCCGCAGCGGCGGCAGCGTTTTGATAGGCAGCCGCATTTGCATATGTCGCATTGGTTACCGCCGGATAGGTAACCTGGCCCGTATTATACTGGGTGCCGCCGTAGTTGAACCCGGCATAGTTGTTGTTCGCCATTGCCACGCAATTGCTGTAAAAATGGTACACAAAACTCAACAAATCAGCAATCAATGCAAATCAGAAAAAATGTACTTATTGCAAATCAGTTTTTACATTTACATTTAGTTGTTATTAGGACTTTATGTGCGCGCTTCGATTGTTAGTTATTTATTTCTGCTTGTCGTGTAATGACCTGTTTATGTTTCTTAATGGAATGCATGAAGAAAAAACTACTTTCAGTCACGTCATGTCTCCGACGTAAAGAAAAGAAGACGATGGAACAAATGAACGAAGAAGCCCCCACCATTTTTTTCTCTCTATCGATTTTTCTGGCAAAATCGTTTTTAATGCACTTTCCGTGTGTATGCAAATCGCACACACGCACGCCAATCAAAATGCATAAGCAGTGCACATTAACTATACCATGTGGGAAAGAATGCTTGTGGCACAATTTGCGCAAATAAATTACCTTAAATTTACTCAAGTGCTAAAAAATTTTCCGTCTATTAACCGGCGCCAGTAGCGATGTGTACATTAATATCGCACAATGTCGATAACAAACGACGACGACGCGTTCCCTGCAGTAGCACATTTCGATAGCTCTTACATTCGTTCGATAGTATAGGGTTACCCTTATTTGGGAATGGGGAAACCTGTATGGCAACGCTGACAATTCGCGCCGAAAACAAAACAAGAGCTGCAAAAAATAATATGTTGTTGATATTGTGAAATTTGTGAGTTTCGATGGATGAGAAGCGATACATAAAGCGCAAGGAAAAGGCGCGCAATGACGGCAATCGCGAACAATTGGCGTTCAGCTGCAATCAGCTGGGTGACTTCTACAATCAACTTGGCAAATACAATGAGGCTGCCAAGGAATACAAACAGGAAGCAACAATTTACGCCAGTTTGGGCAGGGAGCTGGAAACGGCAAAGGCCAAGCGGATGTTGGGCGAAATGTTTACGTTGCTCTGTGAATACGACATGGCCAACGATCACATCAATGACTATCTAAGTGAGTAGTGGTTGCGCAGTTTATTTTACCTGCTGCTAAGCTAATTATTTTCGCAGAGATTGCGAAAAGATTGCAGAATAAAGTGGAGCAGCAGCGGGCGTATGCCACTTTGGGACGTGTCCATCTCTTGCATGGACAGAGCTTGTCCGAGACCACTGCTTCGGGTGCGATGGAACAGCTGCGGCTGGCGGAAAAGAATTTCCTACGCAGTCTTCTCCTTATCAAAGAGTAAGTGCCATAAAAACTAAAAGAATCCTACAGCTCACAATCCATTCCTGCAGGCTATCGGGTCAGATTTCGAAACTGGAACAGTTGGATATGCAAGCGCGTTGTTACCTCAATATTGGCGTGGTCAAAGAGCACATTGAGTACATTGACAAAGCGATCAAGATCAGCAAAACACATGATTTATTTGAGTTGACGCATCTGTGCCACATTTCGATGAGTTTGCTCTACAACTGCAAGAAAAACGATACAGCATTGGCGTTGCGACACTGCAACATGGCATTGGAGGTGGCCAAACGGCTGCCCAACAAGGTGAAGAAAATCTGTGAGACGCTTATTACGAAATCGGAGATTCTGATTCAGGCTGGTGACTTTGCCAGTGTTAAGCAAATACTGACCAAAGCCTACAAGAAGCACACACCAGATGAGAATGATCGCGCCAGCATTGAGCGCTCCTTGCGTATTGTGGTCAAGATTTGCCAAACTCTCGACGAACTGGTGCTGACCAGCTCGGTGAACTATTCGAAGCAGAAGGATCTGTATGAGCAACTCGGCGATGGCTGCTGTCATCTGTTGAACTATGAGAAGGCTCTCGTCTACTATCAGAAGATGCTGGAGTACGCCGAGTTGAATGGGGAGCGCGGCAAGAGTCTGGTGCCCATCTATGTGAGCCTCTATCAGACCTACAAGGATAACAAGCAGTATGACAAGGCTCTGGAGTATTTGTGGATGGAATTCGAGGTGAATCAGGATATGCCCGCCGAGGCATTCACGACACTCTGCAGCATTGCAGAGATTTGTGAGTTGCAGGCGCAACCCTTTTGGACCGTTCACGATGTGTATCAAAAAGCGCTGCGACAGGCAGCCAAGGCGGATGAGGAATCAGCCGCAAAGCTGGAGAAGATTGCGATGGTGCGTCTGTACAAGCTGCAGTTGAAGCATAAAATGCATGTGCTAGCCGAGAACTTGGAGGCGGAAGCCAGCGCAAAGGGCATCAATCTAGTTGCCGAGGCAGCCAAACAGGAGGATGAGGATGCCGATAGTGAGACGCCAACAGCAGCGTTACAGCAAAACACGCCCGATTGGGCGGAAGATGTGGATTTGGACGCACTGACCGATTCGGATGCCAGCGATCTGGATGAGTCAGAGAAGCCACGCCCACAGCGCACCACTCGCGGCAATCGATCGCTGACCATTAAGAGGAATAACAAGGGCGAGACGCAGCTGCATCAGGCCTGCATCGCTGGCAATCTAGAACTGGCGCGTCGCCTCATCGACCAGGGGCACACGGTGAATGTCAGGGATCATGCCGGATGGCTGCCACTGCACGAGGCTTGCAATCATGGCTATCGGGATATTGTGGAACTGCTGCTGGACAAGGGTGCCACGGTGGCCATCAATGACAAGGGTGGCACCAGTTGTGATGGGATTACGCCCCTTTACGATGCGTGCGCCAATGGTTTTCTGGATGTGGCTGAGCTGCTCTTGGAGCGTGGCGCTCTGGCCACTGTACGCAACGATTACAATGAGACCTGCATCCAGGCATTGGACAAGTGGCGGCAAACAACGCAACTGATGGACGGGGAACAGGCGCAGTATGCCCAGCTGCGGGAGACGCTGATGCGCACTCTGTCCAAAGTGGGCATTTGCAGCAACGAATGCCCCCTGACCAATGCCAATGCTCAGTCTGCATCCGATGAGGAGGAGGCGGAGGATGATCTGCAGCTCGCAACGCGGCACAGACGATCCTTGCCTAATCGCCTGTCATCCTGCGCTAGCAAGGAATACCGCCATGTGATGGCGCAGCTGAAGCGTCCAAATCGCACAGCCGCCATCAACGATGAGTCGAGCAGCAGTTGCAGCAGCAGCGCGATCAGCAGCAGCAGCGTCAAGCAGAAGCGTACAGCGTTGCTGAACAGCAACGAGGTGGATACGGACAGCTGGCTAATCGATGATGTGGGACCGGAGCGTAAGCGCAAGCGTTACAATTCCGGCAGCATTGGCAGTCGAGCAGTTGTCGCCGCCAAGGAGCAGCTGCACGATTCAGCTTTGGCCTGGGAAACGGATTTACAAAACACACCACCACAGCTGGATGCGCATCAGTTGCTCATCGAGGCGGCCAATTCCAAGCATGCTCAGCGGCCGCAAATGCGTAAGTTATCCTTGTCGCGCTCCTCCAGCATGGGCAGCAATCACAGCTCCAGCAACTCCAGCAAAGCCAAGCAGCAGGCATCGCTGCTGGACAGCGGCTTCTGTCGGTTTCGCAGCGAGAGTCCCTTGGGCAGCGGCGAGGAGTCGCTCGAAGGTGCCGCCGCATCCTTGGTTAGGGTGCGACACACACACACCGAGCCAGATTCCACGACCACGGGTATCGAGCTGCTCATCTCGCCCTCGAAGCTGGCGTCGCCTATCAAAGTGCAGGCAACGCCTGTGCTGGCCATGTCAACCGTATCCTTCAAGGTGAAGGTGCAGGATGAGCTGCTATTGGTGCCCGTCGAGCGCAAGAAGTTGCATGATATCAATATGCGCTGGCTGGCCGAGGAGGCAGGACGACGCTACAATAAGTGAGTAGTTTCTGAATTCTCCTTCACCAAATGCTTAAATTATAAATCTGTCTCAGAATAACTGGCCTGACGCCACTGTTGCGTCTCAAGACCTCTGATGGATTTGCCTATGAGGAGACAGACGCTGTCAGCGTTGCCCTGGAACAGAACATGTTGCTGTCCACCATTCTGGATTGGAAAATCTCCCCGCTCTCGAAACGCTACGAGGAGATGTGCCATCAAATGCAGAAAAGTGCGTGCTTAATTTATTAATTTTGTATGTTTGTAGACTCCTTGTTTATTCCAGTTGTTGATGATAAGATCAAAGTGCTGCTCGAGCGTTCACAGAATACACAAACACTGGTGCTGTGTGGCCTCTGGCTGCGTGAGACGCAAACGGAGCCAATCTTCAAAGCATTGTTGCATCAGGCGCGTCTCGCGCTGTTGGATCTCTCCTGCAACTTCATCGGCAACGAGGGTTGCCTACAGTTGGCAAAAGCCCTGCCGACGCTGCTACAGCTGAAGACGCTTCGCTTGAGGTGCAATGGCATCAGTAATCCGGGCCTGGAGGCATTGCTTTGCGGTCAAACCATGGATAAGCTGGATAATTTGGAAGAATTGCAGCTCAGCCAAAATCCGCTGGGGAACGCCAGTCTGAGAACGTTGCATAGGTTCTGTGGGAGTTCCGCTGGACGAGCGTTGAATACACTGCAGTTATCGCAGTGTGAACTGACCGAGTTGCAGGACTTTGATTTGGCCTACACGCAATTGACCAGCTTTGACATAAGCTTCAATCAGCTAAGTCGCCAAAGTGTGCACAGATTGACGGATCAGCTAAACAGCTGTCGCCTGGAGCAACTGAATCTCAGCTACGTGCGCTGGCCCCTCGACGAGCAGAGCGGCTTTGCGCTCGGCGAACGGTTGGTGACGCTGCTTGAGAGTGACACCAGTGAGAGATTTGTGCGCCTGGAGCTCGCTGGCTGTGGGCTGACCGATGCCCACATGTACAAGATGACGCAACAACTGTCGAAGGCAAAGCAGCTGGAATGGTTGGACATCAGTGACAATGAGCAATTGACCGGCGCCGCTCTGGGCTATGTGCTGGACGGGGTGCCCCAGCTACGTGTTCTGCTGGCCACGAATTGTATGCGCCTGTTGGATGAACAGCGCCTCCAGAAATTGGAGCAACAGCAACAGTTGCCCAGGCGCATGGAGCTGCACATTGATGAGCCGAGTGCTTTAGCCACATTGAGTACCATTTGGCAGCTGAAATGGGGCGACAAGGCCAAGATGTTGCCGCCCAAGCGACAGAAGGGTCCGCTGAAGCTCTACGTCGACGAACGTGATTTCCAATGGAGCGCTACCTAAACTTTAGGATATAAACTGTCTTGTTATTGTGTTTCAAGTGCTGTTTCTTTTTTTGTTTTATATTATTTGACATAGAATAAAATAGCCATAATTTTGAGGGGGATTGTTGTTAAGATGATAACATTCTTATCTTAACTGAAGTATTTACGCACGTTCTAGTTTAAGTAGATTTCTAAATATACTAGCTTATCGGCCATATAAACTTGGTGTCGAAATAATGGTAGCGCTGCTGTATAAAATGAAAATTCTCAATATTTTCATAATGCCTTTGATTCCTTGGATCATTTTACTTTTCGACATATCTCGTCACACCCACTTTTTGTATTTGACCTATTCCTATTGTTTAACTTCTGTTTCCACAGTCAAAATAATAATAGAGCTCGGCCGAATAATCGAAATATTTAAAGCTAAAAGAGTTGCGTAAATAATGGTATAATAACTTATATGGCTCATTTTATGGTGTTATAATGGTGCGTGGCAAACATTGAATTGCGGCAAATCGAGATTTCTTAAAAATCTTTAATATATAAGTCGAAAATTTAGTTCTGCAAAACAAGAAATGGTTAGTCTCTTCTGGGAGAATAATTTCAAATGCAAAATATAACCCATACTAAAAATAAAAGCTATGCAAAAAGTTTAAAGTAAAAATATAACATTGGAATTGACCATTCAAGAAATGGAGAAGTTTCGCTACTATTCCAACATTGTTATTTTTACCGGCTCAGTTGTGATAAATTAAATTTTTCTTGTTTATAATTTTATAGCTATTCCATATTTCAATGTTTACATATTTTCAGTATTGCTTGCATGTGTTCAAATAAAATTTTGATAATTTTTCATCTAAAACTTTAACAATTTTTTTTAAACTTTTTTCAGAACAAATGTGTTCAGTATTATTGTTTTGACCGCAGCTGTATACACCACAATATAAATATGGTTATCTTCTGCATCAATAATTACTTTTGTTTTTAAGTAACGTAACTTATTTTATTTATCGTTTTTGTTTTGTGTGTGAGGATTACAAAGCGGTTGATATAAAAGTTGACCATGGACAGATTAGCTAACAGCATTGCCTTTGGCCGCCTCGTACATGTTTCTGGAGATGATGAGACGCTGGATTTGTGAGGTGCCCTCATAGATCTGAAAGATCTTTGCATCGCGCATTAGTTTCTCCACGGGATACTCGCTGTTGAATCCATTGCCGCCAAAGATTTGCACGGCATCGGAGGCAATCTTGTTGGCCATATCGGATGCATAGCACTTGGCTATCGAGGCATAATAACTGTTCCTACGTCCCTGATCGATCTCCCAGGCGGACAGACGCCACGCCAGTCGCGATGTCTCCACGCCAATGGCCATGTCGGCCAGCATGAACTGTACGGCCTGATGGTGAGCAATCGGAACACCGAAAGTTTTGCGTTCCAGCGCATAGTTCAGGGCCTCGTCCATGCATCGCTGAGCGAGGCCAACGGCGGCGGCAGCGACTGGTGGGCGGGTCTTGTCAAAGGTACCCATGGCAATTTTGAAACCTTCACCCTCGGCAACCAGCACATTCTCCTTAGGCACACGCACATCCTCGAAGGTGATGCCACGCGTATCGGAGGCACGCTGGCCCATGTTGATCTCCTTACGGCCAGGCGTCAGACCGGGTGTATCGCGATCGACAATGAAGCCGGTGAAAGCCTTGCTAGGCGGGCACTTGGGGTCGGGATTGGTGCGGGCGAGCACAAAGTACCAGTTGGCAACGCCACCGTTTGTAATCCACATCTTCTGCCCATTGAGCACATACTCATCGCCCTTCTTCTCGGCACGCGTCTTAATGCCACTCACATCGGAGCCGGCACCCGGTTCTGTCACACAGTAAGCAGCCACCAGGGGCTCCTCCACTAGTCGGCCCAGATACTTTTTCTTCTGCTCCTTACTGCCCGACAAGAGCACAGGTGTTTGCTACGGGAAAAGAACGTGAATTTTATGTACTAGAAATTAAGTCACATTTCTCTTACACCCAGACCGCTGGCTTCCAGCGCCGTCTCGATGCCCGTGCAGCCATAGGCCAACTCCTCGGCTGCCAGACAATTGGTGAACACATCCAATTCCAGGCCACCCACCTCCGCTGGGATGTGACCGTTCATCAGACCCAGTTCCCAAGCCTTCTTGACGATGGGCCATGGGTATTCACCGGATTTGTCGTATTGTGCCGCCACCGGAATGATTTCCTCGCGAGCAAACTTGCGTGCCAGCTCCTGCAGCTGTTGCTGCTCCTCCGTCAGGGCAAAAGAGGTGCCCGTGGGCGACACGTGCGAGATGCATGCATATGAACGACTGGCAACCAGTTGTCGCACTGCAGGCGCTGCAAGCTAAAAAAAAAACCAAAAAAAGAAAGCACTAATCATTAAAAATCATTGCTATTTAATTCCATTTGATTATTTTTGATTTGTCATAACACTTCATTAAAGTCCACAGGTCCAACTGGGGGCAAAGTACAACAGACGCCGATAAGAGTAGCAGCATAATAGGTAAAATATTCAAGGGCCGCTTTCGCTCATTTTATTATGCCTAAAATGTCTGCTCCCGTCGATCAACAGCTGGTGACTTTTCCTTTCTCGTTACACTTGCCTTATTGAGAAACGCCATTATTGAGAATTGGTTAAATTATAGAAAAATGTCTATATGCAATATGCCGTTTATTTATATGTCCGCTATTAACTGGGTCACGCTGTTTACTGGTCGACGTCTCGTCGCTTATTAAATTAAACGAGTTTTTTGCTGCTCGTAAAACGTAAAATATTCAACGCTGTTGCTTATGCTCACTCTCTCTCTCTCTCTCTCTCTTTCTCTCTCTCGTTTGGTCCCACTTAAAGCTTCCGTTCGTTCGTTGAGAGGAGTCAACAAACTTTTAGATACGTGAGAGTGTGACTAAATATCAAAATAAGCGTACAGAATATCATTCGTCGTGGCACATTAGCCAAGTCATACACCTCCGAAGATCCGAAGGCCTTGAAGTGCCACATCAAATGTTAGCAAAAGCTTTTTACTTTCCAAAAAAGCTCTATAACAAGCGCGCCCAAAGTTAATGGGTCGAATGATTTTCAAATTCATGAATATTATGTAGCATATTTTGGGCCGCAGTTAATTTAGATCAAAGGCTGTTTATAAAAAAAAAAATTACGTTTCAGATACAAACAGACGCGCTTCCAGCGATACGGCGAAATTTATGTGTGTCACATACTTGAAAAAACAACAAAAAAAGAGTACAAAAATAAATCGTGTGTTTATGGTGTAAGTGTGTCAGCTGGCAGCATCTCTTATCACAAGCAGCAGCAACGGCAGCACATAAAACTTGGTCCGGTTAAAGCTTCCGTTAAACTACACCCCCAAATATAAAATAAACCCAGTGCACGATTCGCAGCCGAAGCGATTGGCGAAATGTGGCACGAAGGACGAGGTGAAAGTCCCGTCACATCTAAGGCACAAAACTGGGATAGCTGCTGCCTTGGCTAGGCCAGTCATTTGACATTGCTCCTGCGTTAAGGTTGTCCACGCGCACAACACCAAAAATCCAAATCCGTCGTCCAACCAACCACTCGAACTTCCTCCAATTCCGTGCAACTGTGTGTGTGTGTGTAAAAAAGTGGGTGTGAGTGTGAGTGTATGTGTTGCTCTTGCTACACACTCCCTCTTTTTTAGTATACATATATGTATAAGTATCTAGATAAAATCAAGTGAAAAGTTTATCAAGCGTTTTAACTGAAAGCCTTAATCAAACAAGTGCAAAATTGTGTCGAAAAGTGAGAAAAAATGGCACAGTTTGTGACTCATATACAGCCAACGCTGATGGAGGCATCGCAAGGTCATGTGCCGCACCATCATGGCCATCAGGTAGGCGTGCAGCATTCCTCGCATTTGCCACACAGTGGCCACAATATGCCATCGCCACCCAATCATCACCATCACCATCATGGCGGAGGACATGGCAACTCCTCCTCGCATCACCAGCAATCGCAATCCCAATCACATCATCATCCAGAGCAACAGCACCAGCAGCAGCACAAGAAATCGCATCACTCAACGGGTCATGGCAGTGCACCCAAGGCTCATCCGCATCCGCATAGTCCACCATCGCAGGTGTCGTCGCCACCTGGCGAGCGCCACTACGACTATTTTCAGCATCAGCATGACTTAGCCTTCCAGCATGCGGCTGCCACGCCCGGCAGCAACAGCAACAGTGGCAAGCAACATCATCATCATCACGATAAGCACGAGCATTGCCCCACAGGACACCAGAGTACGGTGAGTGCAAGACTTATCCTTTTGTGTCTGATTTGATCGCATAATGGATTCTGACTCACTCAAACTGTTTAAGTCATGTCTTTTAGTTGTATCTATACTCTGTTTGCTGTACTTGTCTACAATGACGCAATCGAAATCCTTGAGCGTGGAATGCTTGGAAGAACTGAATGCCAAATGAGTCATCATCTTTTGTTGTTGTCCTTGTGGATTGGCCATTAAGTCCATGACGACTCCATGACGACTCTCTGGCGTCTTGCGGCGTCATTTCGTACCCAAGACATCATTTACGGTTTATTAAAAGCTTTAAATTAGACAACTTGTTACCACCCCCACCCCATTTTAAACACTCGACTACCAACCTCTTTTTTTCTAATACCAGCCCTCGTCATCCTGTACTCTCAAAAGCTTTTTATTACTAAATCTTGTGTGTGTATATGTGTGTGTGTGTGTGTGTGTTTCTTTTTGGCCGTATTGTTTAAAAATAACCAACTCGCGAATTTCTCTTTGCACTCTTCGCATTTGGTCTCTGTCGGGTTGTCGGTTCTCAACATTGCTGCTGCCACTGCTGTTGCTGTTTGTGTTTAATGGGTTCGCAATCGAAAATAATTCAGAATACGACTCAAATCGCTCGCTGTCTGTTGTTGTTCGCGTGAAGCATTTATATATATATATAAATATATATTATTTCATATGTACACGTCTATATTTATTAGCCCAGTGACGAATGTGTGATTCTGGCTAGAGGACGCCAAACACCAACGGAATGGAGACATTGAAGAAACGTTTTCCATCGCTGCAGAGTTTGGGCGTAAGTCGCTGACACCTTGATCTCATTTTATGTAATATATGTGCAAAGATTCTATCTACTAGAAAATGCATTTCCTTTTCCAAATCTATGCAGTTGACATATACATAAATATTATGTGCGAAAAAATCGAAATCTATTTCTTGCCTTTCTGTGCGTGTGACGCTGATTTTGGCATCGCTTTTGTCTGGCACACGGTGCAGTGAACTATTCATAAACATGGGAGCACCCATCTAGCCAGCTCATCATCTCACTCCCCTTGGCTGTCGCGTCTCACTCGTTTTGTGTGCGTTTTCAAAGGTCGTCAAAATTGTGGATTTGTGAATTAGCTTATGTTTTACTCAGGGCAATGCTGTGTTGCCTTTGCTGTGTTTGTGGCTTTAGTAATTTCATATGCCATGTCAGGTAAATCGAGCAATGTTTCCAACTGTCTCGAAAGCTAAACACTCTTTCGCTTTCTATTAAAATAAAAATAAAATAAAAATGTGCCCAGCAAATGACTAATTGCAATCAAATTTTATTTATTTATTTATTTACTGTCGGCTAATTTCAGTCAACAAAGAAAAATATAAAAAGTAAAATAAAACTAAATTAAATTAAAAATAAAATGTAATTTTTAAATTTAAATTCAAAAAGAAAGAAATATTTATTTGAGATTTAAGATGCTTGAAAGAATTCCAAATTGTTAAGCAAAAGTTATTTTAATTGATTATCGATAACCATTTATAAATTATTATTTCATGAAGGCCAACTTATTTTTAAAAATATTCCCTGTTGGCTTATTTATCAGCATTCAAGTGTATTTATTTATTTAATATATTCAACTGAAAAAGGTCTACATTATGTTCCATACAACATAATTCCTTTACCAAACAAAATACCAAGCCAGCTGACCTAAAAATTTAGCTTGACTCAACGCTTTAATTCAATTATGGCCTCTGACTTACTTATAGATATAAAAGGATATTAATTAAGTTCCTTAAGTAATGCTTTCAAAACACAATACACGAGCAATGTGATAATGTTATGACACCCATTTAAATGGCGAAGAGTATTCGAATACATTTTTTAGGAGTACCAGCTGACATGCAAACATGAAATTTAGTTAAGTTTCAGGCATGTTGTTCAGGCTCAACCCTCGATTCCGATAAGAAGTTGGTTTAAAGTGTAATCGAGAACCCTTTGTTGGCCAAAACAAACACTAAGCCAATGTTTGGCCCAGCGATAAGGGCCAAGCAAACTGCAGTGTGAAGACACCCCTAAAAGCAAGAAAGCAGGCTCATTAAATAAATACCAAAATGTGCGTCGCACCTTGCATGCCACATGCTATGTATTTTCTGTACTCCAACCCCTGAACCGATCCACCCACACCTCCTCGCTACATTTTATTGCAACGTGATTCACGCACACACTTTACAATTTTCCCTGGTCACGATGCAATTTTAAATGCAATTTTATGCAATCGCCCAAGGGGTGAGTTTTTACAGGCCACCGGGGTGGATTCTTGTTCCCTTATTTCGCCTAATTTGCAGCAAAACAAAGTGAACGAAAAAACAATGGGCAGGGCATATTTATGGCAATAGTGGAAATTGTGTCGTTCCTTTTATTCTTGACTTGGCTTACTTGGCAAAAACGTGACTGTTCAACTGCATACGCATCTTATTGGGATTACTGCCTAGGGTGTTTTTGGGATTTAAGGGTGTTATTTTCGAACTGGACTCTCTTCCAGTTCGAATCGGGAAGTAAACAACATCCAGTCATCAAGCGTTGCGTCTGCGCCAGCCACCGACTCTTGGAAGCGACTTGGAAGCTGACCACAACCCACCCACCCCCAAACTCAAACCCACAAATACAAAGAGCCGAACACCCAACAACCAACTGTGGATTGTCTGCAGTTCCTCTTTTGCTGGCCTTGTTTACGCTTAGTCAACAACTTTTAAATGCTGCCCAGAGGGATGTGAGCTGAGCGTGTGTGTTTATCTTGGTAATTATTCTATTTACTCAGCTAATTAGTCTAATGCGTTGCCTAACTCAAGTTATGTATGTGCTGTGGGTGCGCCAGGAAATGAATGATAAGTTAATTAAGTAACTGCTGGACAAGAATAACACAATGTTACAAACGACTGCATAAACCTTTAGGAAACCTCGTTAGATATTTCATTTAATATTAAAATAATATTGTTTCTCGAAGAACTTCCTTTGATTTCCTTCTTTCTCATAAGTGTTTTAAGTGTGCATTGTTTGATATGCCCAACAATGCTGCTTTAAAAATTTAAATCAACTTTTGTTTGTGGTTGCACTTTGGGCACGTGTTCGCTGTTCCGTTGCTCTCATTACTACGCCACTCCACTTCTCCCCTCTCCACGCTCAGCAAAATGTCAACAAAGCGATACGCACGTGTCAAACGGGCAGCAGTCGCTTCCGCTTCCAGTTAACTGTAAACCACCCTTGGATGGTGGCGCAGACGCAGACGCAGAGAGTTGAGTTGTTTGATGGTCGGTGATTTCCAACTGGAACTGTGTGCAAGTGCGCAGGTCCTTCGAAAATCCTGGCGATGCCGACAAAAATTCAACCACGACTGGTAGGACATTTCGCTGGGCCAAGCCACGCATCCAGTCTGGAGTTGAACATTGAAGAAAACGGCAGCAAACAAATCGAACGCTCCTCATCGTTTATACTTATTCAGTAGCGACTGTGTTGAAAAGAGCAGAGAAAAAGGAATCCAATCAGACGGCACCAACACAGTCACAGTTATACACGTACATACACACACACCCTCACACACACACACACACACACACATACACACACACACACACATACACACACACACGTACACACACACACACACACGCATACACGAAGCTTACATAAAATCAAAGGAAAAATCGATGCGAGTGCATTTCAAATTCAACAAAGAAAATCTGAAGTAGTTTACTTAACGCATAAAAGTCAACAAAAAAGGAGAAATCATTACTTAGCCCAGTGAAAAAAAGAAAAACGATGACTAATCAGTGACGCGAGCTTCGCTTACACAATATCTCCATACTCGATATACAGAGATACTTCCATACAAGTATTAAGGTGTACGGATTTGAAATTTGGTTGTCATTTTTCTAGTTGGAAATCAGTGAACACAAGATGGTCACTGAAAATGGAGCTCAGGTAATGAATTTGTAACCAAATATTTCACTTCATTTGCAGTGTGCACTTACTTTTCAACCACACTGTCTGAGACGGCCATGTTGGCGTCCATTTTGCACAATATCGATTTTTCAGTCTGGTCGGAAAACGGCTTAAAACTCATTCAAAAGCAATTAAAATTCACAAAGCATAACTGAGTGGTGAAGTTTTCAGAAGAAAGTAGTGCGTTGGACTCTATATGATATATATTTTTTTGGTCCCACCCATTTTATTAGAGTAAAGTTCTATCGATTTTTTGTAAAGCCAAATGCTGAGTATTGAACTCAAATATAATATTTTGTAATTTTTGAGGGCATTAATCCTAAACAATTATTAAACAATGTCTCATAAATAGTTAAGTAACCATTGTTAAGAGCTTGGGTGAGAGCTACTCAGCTCATTAGCTCCTCTCTGTCTCTCTCGCAGCACGAACTGGGTGTGGTGCGTTTTGTTTGTGTTAGTGTTCAGGTAATAGAGATTTAGGTTAAATTTAATGATGACATGCGACATTTACGCTATGGAGAGAAAAAATCTATAATATGAGTCATTATTTTGCGTAGCACTATTTTGCTGCTGCGCTTAATTTTATTAATGTGTAGAAATCATTAACCATCATCATTTGTTGCTTGCACTCGAGTCTCGAGTATGACCAAACATGTTGGCACTTGGGCGACATAAGTACAAGTTCAAAGAATAAACCCACTTCAAGGCTCCAAAGCCAACTTGCTACATTTTGTGTTCAAGCACTCAATTTACACAACTTGAGCTTGTTATACAATGTGCCTGGCAAGCAAGTACCTTTGAACTTTCAATGTGTCCATGTCTCTGTTTCTGTCCTCCCTCCCGTCCCTTATCCCTCTTATATCATCAAGTTGGGCAAACAAGGAAGCAGTCAGCACCCAAAGACATCCTTTACAAATCGCTGGGCAGGCATACGAAATGAGTTTTTTGTTGGCCCAACCATGAAAAGAGGAACTCACTCACTCACTTCCGCATTTGCAGAGGCGTTGGGTGAGCTGGTGACAGGGTGGAGTTGTGGAGATTGGTGGTGGCGACTTCTGCCTTTCACCATTGAAACAGCTTTGGCTTGGTGGCCCTACATGGGACAGTGGATTCCGGTCTGCGGTCACTTAAGGCGGCGTCGTCTGAGCTGAAAAAAAAACTCTTTGCCTTCCAGCACGAAAACTTCCACTCTCAAAGCCGCCTTCCCGTTGCACTTTCCAGTGCCACAACATGACGTCATGTTCGATTTCGAATTCCAGGCAGCAGGAAGCACACGCGACGCTGTTCACCGGAGCGTACGGGGCAAAAAGGAAAACATAAACAAATTGTGGGTGGCATTGAGAAGGCGGGTAGAGCAGCTGTTTAGTATGTGGGGGTGTTTAGGGGTATGGGATATGGGGTGGTTGCCATAAAGCCGAATTACACCTGCGCATTGTTCACGCTGACGTTGACCCCATCGCCTTGACCGTTGCCTAGCTGAACTTGAGCAGGTGCACTCACTTCACATACACATACAACACACATAACACACACAACACACATACAACACACAATTTGAGCTTCAGTTGCGCAACTACCGCAGCGGGTATTTACATATCTTTGCATATATATGTGCTACTAGAAACGATCAATAAAACACCCCTCGGCAAAGCTCATTTGATGAATACGCAACTATCACGCAACTTTCGGTTGCAAGCTCCCAAGGCGATAAGCCAAGTCCATGTGAGACTTGGACTTAGTTGTATTCATGGCCTTCAAAGTAGCGCAGAAGGTCGCTTAAAAGTTCAAATGTCCACTAATTCCTCACTATCATTAATCTACATCTTTGGTCTACCGCATTCACTTATTATAAAATAGAGTTCATAATGTGCATAATTATTTGTAAATTTGCGCAGAAAATGACTTTTAGGGTTGTCAAGAACATATTTTATTCAAATTGCGGTGTCAATTACGCTTTATTTTTTGCTAATTATAATTAGCTCTAGAAATAAGCTGCTGTCATTATCAAAACATTTTTGACGATCACAATTATCTTTTTTATCTTTTATGTAACTCAAATACTTATGCAAATCATAAATTTATAATTTTAGGGCGATGGCAATACTTCTTTCCTGCGTGCCGCACGCGCTGGCAATTTGGAGCGTGTGCTCGAACATCTGAAAAATAACATTGACATTAACACCAGCAATGCAGTAAGTCAGATCCTAATCTCAGGTGTTGTATTTTGATGTCTAATTTCTGATTGAATCCCGTGTAGAACGGTTTGAATGCTCTGCATTTGGCTTCCAAAGATGGACACATACACGTCGTCTCGGAGCTGCTGCGCCGCGGAGCGATTGTCGACAGTGCCACCAAGAAGGGTAATACGGCACTGCATATTGCCTCGCTGGCTGGACAGGAGGAGGTGGTGAAGCTGCTGCTGGAGCACAATGCCTCTGTCAATGTGCAGTCCCAGAATGGCTTCACGCCCCTCTATATGGCTGCCCAGGAGAATCATGATGCTGTGGTGCGCCTACTCTTAGCGAACGGAGCCAACCAGAGTCTGGCCACCGAGGATGGTTTCACTCCGCTGGCTGTGGCCATGCAGCAGGGACACGACAAAGTTGTCGCCGTGCTCCTCGAGAGCGATACGCGTGGCAAGGTGCGTCTGCCTGCCCTGCATATAGCTGCCAAGAAGGATGATGTGAAAGCAGCCACCCTACTACTGGACGTAAGTGAAGACATTCATTGTAGATGACAATTAAGTAATCTTATAAATTATTTAACTACATTCACAGAACGAACACAATCCGGATGTGACCTCCAAATCTGGTTTTACTCCACTCCACATTGCCTCGCATTATGGCAACCAGAACATTGCCAATCTGCTTATCCAAAAGGGCGCCGATGTCAACTACTCGGCCAAGCACAACATCAGTCCGCTGCATGTCGCCGCCAAGTGGGGCAAGACCAACATGGTCTCGCTCCTGCTCGAGAAGGGTGGCAACATTGAGGCAAAGACCCGCGATGGCCTCACACCGCTCCACTGTGCCGCACGCTCCGGCCACGAACAAGTCGTCGACATGTTGCTGGAGCGTGGAGCACCCATTAGCGCCAAGACCAAGAACGGTCTAGCTCCACTCCATATGGCTGCCCAGGGTGAGCACGTGGATGCGGCACGCATCCTACTGTACCATCGTGCACCCGTCGACGAGGTGACCGTCGATTATCTGACGGCTCTGCATGTCGCCGCTCACTGCGGACATGTGCGTGTGGCCAAGCTGCTCCTCGATCGCAATGCCGATGCGAATGCACGTGCCCTCAATGGGTTCACGCCACTGCACATTGCGTGCAAGAAGAACCGCTTGAAGGTCGTCGAGCTGCTGCTCCGTCATGGCGCCAGCATCAGTGCCACCACAGAGAGTGGCCTGACTCCGCTGCATGTGGCCGCCTTCATGGGTTGCATGAATATCGTCATTTATTTGCTGCAGCACGACGCCAGTCCAGATGTGCCCACTGTGCGTGGAGAGACACCATTGCATTTGGCTGCACGTGCCAACCAGGTAAGTCTTGAGCTAATTTCTAGAAATTGCAGTGTGAGATAAGTATTAGCTTCAATTTACCCTGGATAAATAAATATGAAATATTATTTTACATATATATTAATTATGTAACATAATTTCAAATGTCACTCAATAATTCTCCTTTCAGACGGACATCATTCGCATTCTTTTGCGCAATGGCGCCCAGGTGGATGCACGTGCTCGGGAGCAGCAGACGCCGCTGCACATTGCCTCGCGACTGGGCAATGTGGATATTGTGATGCTGCTGCTGCAGCATGGTGCACAGGTGGATGCAACGACAAAGGATATGTATACCGCACTCCATATAGCAGCCAAGGAGGGTCAGGATGAGGTAAAAGATTTGATTGCCAAAAAGATAACGGATCACATCGACACCGTCTACCTGATGCAATTGTTCTGGATACGTCATCAGGAGTTTTTCATTTGAAATTGGCTTTTAACTTTTGTTTTTGTACAAAATATTGACTTTTGTTTATGTTATTACGTTCATCGAGTATTACGAGTATTGTTGCGTCCTTTGTTGTTGTCTCTTATGTTGGCCATAAATAAATGTAGCCACTTATTTGGTATTATTTTGGTATTTATTTATTTTATTTCACATTCTCTGATTTGTAGCTAACTTCACAGTATATAGTTTTGTATATCTTACATTCATGAAAAGACAGCAGAATCTGAACGCTATATATATATATATGTGTGTGTGTGCATATTTTTCTTAGGTGGCTGCTGTGCTGATCGAGAATGGCGCCGCTTTGGATGCGGCCACCAAGAAGGGATTCACGCCATTGCATCTGACGGCCAAGTATGGGCACATTAAGGTCGCCCAGTTGCTGCTGCAGAAGGAGGCGGATGTGGATGCGCAGGGCAAGAATGGTGTGACACCGTTGCACGTGGCATGCCACTACAACAATCAGCAGGTGGCACTGCTGCTGCTGGAGAAGGGTGCCAGTCCACATGCCACGGCCAAGAATGGACACACTCCGCTGCACATTGCGGCCAGGAAGAACCAGATGGACATTGCCACAACGCTGCTGGAGTATGGTGCTCAGGCCAATGCTGAGAGCAAGGCCGGATTTACGCCATTGCATCTGAGCAGCCAGGAGGGGCATGCGGAGATCTCCAATCTGTTGATCGAACACAAGGCGGCCGTCAATCATCCGGCCAAGAATGGTCTAACCCCAATGCACTTGTGCGCCCAGGAGGATAATGTTAATGTGGCCGAGATTCTCCAACGCAATGGCGCCAATATCGATATGGCCACCAAGGCTGGCTATACACCACTGCATGTCGCCGCCCATTTCGGGCAGGCGAATATGGTGCGTTTCCTGCTGCAAAATGGAGCCAATATTGATATGGCCACCAAGGCGGGCTATACGCCTCTGCATCAGACCGCCCAGCAGGGACACTGTCACATTGTCAACTTGCTGCTGGAGCATAAGGCGAATGCCAATGCCCAGACTGTCAATGGCCAGACGCCATTGCATATTGCCCGCAAACTGGGCTATATTAGTGTCCTCGACTCACTCAAATCGATTACCAAGGAGGATGAGGCAGCCGCTGCAGCAGCGGCACAGAGCGAGGAAAAGTATCGCGTCGTTGCGCCAGAGGCCATGCATGAGTCCTTCATGTCCGACTCCGAGGAAGAGGGTGGTATGTATAGACTGGCAATTGATTCAATATTTTCACACATACAGACTTATCAGTACCATCAGCACTCACTCAGACTAACAGTAAACTATATGCATAGTTATGCCTAGACTTAAGTCCTAAGTAAAATTAAAATCAAAAAAATTATGTGTGCCGTCCAGGTGACACAGATTGGGAATTGGACGCCAGCTACGAGTTTGGCATTGGCGCTGATCGTGACCTAAATCGCCATCGGCCAGATACACACATCTGTCGGCCATATTACCAGGGCGACTATCTAAATGTCTCTAGTAAGTGCCACCGAACGTTGCAAGGCCAATTGTAAAAATCTACTCGTATCTATCTCATATCGAAGAGCTGCCTGTTATCAAGTGCATTAATTGGCTATGATGATTGGCAATAAAAATAAATCATTTACCAGCAAGGATTATATAGCACTTTATATGGTTGCTCGCATAAATGTATAAATTATATATTGACGTTGTTGTAAGCACAAGAAACACGAGAACTGTTTTGTTGCTTTATTTTGTGAATCCCCCTCGAAAGCACGATTTGAAATCGAAACGTATCGATTCTTAATTTCCGTGCTTAGTTTGTATATTGGAACTGATAATGTAAATATACAATGGATAGGTTTCCGGGTGCGGAAAATAAAGTATATCTTTTATTTAATTGTCAGATTTCTTACATTAAGATTAAAACTCTCCTAATTTTTTGTGTACTACGGCATGAACATTTATAATCAATATGTATCACATATATTTAATAAAATAAGTTACGCCTATATATATATTACTCATGCCAGCTTTATATATCATCCTACTGTATCCATATAATATATATATTTATATTTAACTAAGAGTTGCATGTAGAGTTTGCGAAATTTATCAACTAAACAAAAAACTCATTTGCATTCTTCTATTTTCAATGCACCGCGCTCTCATCAACTGCAACAACAACCAATAACAATAACTTGAACCAAATGAAACAACAACCAAAACACAATAAAACACAATAATACAACAAAAACAACAATAATAACAACATCAACAACGCTATATGGCCAATTGGACTTGTCTTGTGCTTGAATTGAAATGCGCTGGAATGCAACCGAAATGAAAATCGAAAAACAAAACCTAGGCGAAGACAATATGCTATCCGATCAACCTTATCGCTATTTGACCGTTGATGAAATGAAATCTCTAGGCGATGACTCGCTACCGATCGATGTGACCCGAGACGAGCGCATGGACTCCAATCGCATGACCCAGAGTGGCGAATATGCCAGCGGAGTACCGCCCACCATTGGCGAGGAGATGATCAGTCCGCACAAGGCACAGGTGTATGGCAACTCGCCCAAGGCAACCGTCGACGGCGTCTACATTGCCAATGGAGCTGGCGGAGATGAGCCACCGCATGTGGGGTAAGTAACGGCATAGTTAGATAGATAGATTGCGATCTCTGATGTTGTGCGCTTGCAGTCGCAAGCTGAGCTGGAAGAGTTTCCTTGTCTCGTTCCTGGTGGATGCTCGCGGCGGTGCGATGCGTGGCTGTCGCCACAGCGGCGTCCGTATGATCATACCGTCACGTTCCACCTGCCAGCCGACGCGGGTGACCTGCCGCTATGTGAAGCCGCAGCGCACCATGCATCCGCCGCAGTTGATGGAGGGTGAGGCCCTGGCCAGCCGTGTGCTGGAGCTGGGACCCTGCTCGACCAAGTTCATTGGGCCCGTGATCATGGAGGTGCCACATTTCGCATCGCTGCGTGGCAAGGAGCGTGAGATCATCATTCTACGCTCCGATAATGGCGAAACCTGGCGCGAGCACACAATAGACAACTCCGAGGAGATCATCCACGATGTCATGCAACAGTGCTTCGAACCGGAGGGTGAGTAGTGGACAGTGGTTAACTATCCGTTGTGTTTTTGCTACATATCTAGTGTAACAAACTCTGTTCCACAGAGATCGCCCAGTTGGAGGAGCAGGCTGGCAATCATGTGTGCCGCTTTGTCACCTATGATTTCCCACAGTACTTTGCTGTTGTGTCGCGCATCCGCCAGGAGGTGCATGCGATTGGTCCCGAGGGTGGCATGGTGTCCAGCACTGTGGTGCCGCAGGTTCAGGCTGTCTTCCCGCAGGGCGCACTGACCAAGAAAATCAAAGTTGGCTTACAGGTAAACCTCTTTAAACCACGCAAAGGCGTTGCGCCAGAGAAACTACGTAAGATTAGCGTCAATCATGTGCCCAAAAAGAAGCGCTTCTCGCTCATTTGGTAAATACACAAACAATAATCAAAAAAAAGCCTAAATAACGTAAAAATCCAACAAACCAAAACAGACAAGCTAAATTTACACAATAAAGTAAACAGTCTACTTAGTATACACTTATAATCGTGCATTTAACATATACAACTTCCATAACCGTACTATATCAAGAGCGCAAAGTTTTCCAAATATTACAAAATACGCATTTAAACATTAAATAACCAAATACATAGGTACTTATGTAAGACCGTTCTATAAACTCTGTAATTCGCGTAGAGTCGTTGCAGCCAAAAATAAGTAGATGATGTGAATTTTACTTACATATTTACACATATCTAGCATGGCCACAAATCAATTTAAAATGAACCAATTCTCAAAAACGAAATATCGTATTTCAAACAATAGTATTTAGATTTGCTTTGAAATATTATCCACTTAGAATGCCTCTTGAGTACAATTCTTTTAAGGGCGCTCAAAAGTTATCTATGAAATATTTGCACTTTGTTTGAATATATTTAATCACGGCAGAACTATATAGTAGAATGCTGAAATTTCAGTCTTCGGGATAACTGAATCACATATGCTAAAAAAAAGAAGAATTTACTTAATAGTGACTTGCAATAATACTTATACGAACTTATTAATGATGATTGATCTTGGATCGAGCGACTTCTGGCAGATCGCATATTTTCTTAAAGTTCAAATACTTGAACAACTTGTCCAATCAAATAAGACAAGTGGAGTACATACATACATAACAATTTAATACTATATATATATATTTATATTTATTATATATATATATATATATATATATATGCCTATTATTATAAACTAATCATACTTGATAAATTACTTATTTATGCATAAGATTATAAAAGTTTTCTGAAATGAAGTACTACCCAATAAATTTAGTTCAACAAAAACTTTATACCAATGAAAATCTTTTCATTAATTTTATTTTATTAATTAATTTTTCATTAAATTGCTTTTTGGAAATAATAATAAAAAAAAAACAATGAGAACAATATACAAAACTTAAATGTATATATGTATTGTAAAAAATGCTTAGACCGTTACAATTGGGTCCGGTTCTGAAGTGCCTAAAGACAGTTGTAACATTTTAGCCATGCCGTAAGCAAAAAAACGATTTTATAATGGCCCCACTCATGAGTTCAAATTTTAGCACATTTTATTTGCATTTTGTATATAAATTTCAATAATAACATAAATATGAACTAATTGTTTTTCTTCTGTTTTCTATATTTCTACCTTTGGTTTTCTAGTCGTTAAGTTGTAGCCAAAGTTTTTTTGATGACTAAATTTATTGGGACATAAATGGGCTTGAACATTGTTATTGTTTGTAGTTAACTTATGCTGTATTTAACTAAAACATACGATTGCTCAATAGAACCATAAATAATACTAGTATGAATGAAACATCCAACTGAATAAGAATTGTACACAAAAAAGAAGCTAACCAAAATACAAAAAATGTTCACCATTTAGCCCAAAAAAAAAAACCAAAAAAAAAAAAACTCATTTCATTTTCTTTTTTGTTTTATCGTTAGAATTATATACATGTACATATGGTAAACAAGCAAATGGCGCATATTTTGTAAAAATATGGTTTTTCATTACATACTTTATTTTATTTATTGGTTATATTTGGTTTACTTTGTCTCATGCCTCATATTGTGAGAGTGGCCGCAAAATCGATTTTTTGTCTACAGTGCCGAAAATTCGTTACATTTCTAGGCTCAACCGGTCGATCCGGATCTAACTGCTAAGCTACTGGGTCGCGGCGTTGCCGTCTCACCGATTGTAACGGTTGAGCCGCGTCGCCGCAAGTTCCACAAGGCCATCACACTAAGCATGCCCGCCCCGAAGGCGCACAGCCAGGGTATGATTAATCAGTACTCGGGCAATACGCCCACGTTGCGTCTGCTGTGTTCGATAACAGGTAAGTTATAATTGTTACCGTTTCGCCGTCTCGATACTTTTGTTTTCTTTTTCTTTGTGTTGTTGTGAAATGTGCTCCAAGCAGTTACATACATATATAACAATTATGAGTATCTACTTAACATTTACGTTTTGTTAGTTTTGATGTTTATGAGTAACTTCCTGAAGCCCTTCTCTATATACCTCAGGCTTTCATTTAATTCATTCCTACTTAAGTGTTCGTTTTGTATAATTTTGTATTTAGTTTCGATTCGCTTTTGTTTTTCTTTGTCCTAATAAACTCAAGTATGTATTCACTATTATTTCGTTAAGTATTTCTTAATCTGAGTTGTCTATCAAATTTACTACCTATATATTTTACTACATATACAATTATCATGTACTATATATATACATGCCATATATCTATATACATATGTTGTACAGTGAAAATTGCTAAAAAAAAAAATTATACAAAAAAGAAAATGTTGAAAATTCGAGACATACAAATATCGAGGCTCCATCTTGTTAGAAACAATAATGTGCTTGTGTCTGTGTAGTTAATGCGTATTCGTTGTTTCGGGTCATTCTATTGTGTTTCTGGAGCACTTAAATTTGAAGCTAAAGTTGTTTATTTTGTCAATACTTCTAACAGTAATAGTAACCATACTAGTAACAGTAACGGTAACAGTAACAGTAACAGTAACAGTAATAGTAACAGTAAGAGTAACAGTAACAGTAACAGTAAGAGTAACAGTAACAGTAAGAGTATCAGTAACAGCATAGTAAAAGTCATTCACCCTCCCCGCATACAGACACAGATACGCTCATATTTCAAGCTACACCCACACAAATACAATTACAAATACAAATACAAATACAGATACAGATACAGATGCGAACCCTCTCACACATACTCGTATTCAACTTAATGTTATGCTCAGTGTCATCATTGTGCCAACAGTGTTTGCTCTCCAGTATATTATACTATATATTTGTTCTTATTTATTAATTGTGTAGTGTAAATTATGAGTTATATGGGTTCAGTTCAATATTATTTTTCTATGATTATAGTTTTTGAACAAAGCAATACCAACAAAAAAGAAAATACTTAAATTCAATTCTTAATTGAAACCGTATTTAATTGTTCTATAATTTCGTACTAATGCGTCAATGCATATGTGCACGCATTCCATTCTGTTTTCTCAATCCATTGAAGGTGTGTTTCGGAAAAGGTCTCTAAAAGGTAACTAAAAAATGAAAAATGTCCAAAATAAAACAAAATAAATTCAGAAATTCACAAACATGTATGAAGTTTCAAATTGAAACTGTTTACAATATAAACAAAATGTTATTTGTTCATATTTAGTTGTTTCGTTCTATGCCAAAATAATTAACAATAATACCATAGTCATTTATTGAAAATGAACCGATTATCAAAATACAAAAGAAAATTTAAGCAAATTTCAATCAAATTATAAAAATAAGAAACAAATATTTGAAAATTCTGCATATTTTATTTGAAACAAATTTCTTATTAAAAAAAGACTATTGCAAATATTTTTTATCTACTATGCTTTAAGAAATATTGATTTCGTTTTGTTATTTTTTGCGTTAATTATTTTCCTTAATTTCAACTATTTTTTATTCAACCTTTTTGCATAAATTCGGGTTGCGCAGCGTCTTTGGGTTTTCTTTACCAAAATTTATAAAAACCAACAACAAAAACAAAACATGAAGCTCAGGAACACTTTCTGTTTGGGGCTTACTCTGACCCTACTCCAAAGCATAATTATTTATGCCAAGTCCAAGTTAATATTGTGCTTCTAGCTCAAAGCAGCTTCGTTTTTTGAAGTAAGCTAACTTTCCAATTCACTTTTAAGAACTTTAAGCTTGTCCAACAAACATATTTGCTTCGTTCTCTCTAATCTACTTACAATAACTACAATTAACTAAAGAATTTTTGACTGCACGCGGTTTTACTATACATATATCAATTGCACATTATCATTCAAAAGTTTATAGGTCTTTAATAAGAAATTTTATAAGATAATGCTAAAGTTGCTCTTTGGGCCAATGAAATCGTATTCAATTCAAAGCCAAATGACTTAATCGAAACTTATTTGTTTAGTTTTCATTTTGATTTCGATTTCGATTTATTTATCATGCCTTATTCGTAAAAACTTTTGTTTATTTCACATTCTTAATTTGGAATGTCATGCACTTAAGCTAATTCGTAGTTTTGTTGGAGCGTTCTGATTTGAGTTGTGTCTTACCTTATTATTTCTTACAAAAACAACGTAAAGCAGAATATATTCATGTATGTACAAATTGTTTTCCAAAATCCAAATTCAATTTCGAATTTATACTGTTTGTGGACCCAAAGAGAACTTTTCTGAAACCTAAAAAGAATAATAAAAATAACAAATGTTAAAAAAAAAACACTGCCAAAACTATTGAGGAACTCTAAAAGGGCATAAATGAATTATATGGCAAACTCTATAAAGTATATAAGCAAAAAATATATTTTGTTTATTGTATATAAACAAGCTGACAGTTTATTGAGTTATTTTCCAGTTTCTATTATTATCATTTTGTATGATTTAATTGACGGTTCTGTTCGTTATTTTTCCTTAACGTTTTCTACACATTTACAAGAAAACACATGACACGCTCACTTAATTACCATTAAAAGCTTACAATTAATTTTATATTTTGAAAATATTAAGCATGCTGTTTCAAAATGGCTTCAAAGTCAGCGTAACAAGTTCCATTGTACTTGTATCCCTGTAAATGCTACGGCCCTACAAATTTAACTACTACTAATTATATACATATACATATTGCTTGAAACCAAAGTGCGGCATTTACATATTCACACTACACTACACAGTACACACACACACACACACACACATACACACCCTCACACCCTCACACACACAAACACACTCATTATACAAGGCTTAGACCTAACCCAGTCACTGCATCACATATATCTAAATGCCACAGACACACAGACAACCAGAACCAATTTACTAATATTTCAATAACTTTTACGCTAAATAAATACAATAATAATTTTTATAAATATTCAAACTTACTACTTTTCAATACTACTCTCTCTTAACATACAATTGCTTTGTAATTAACACACGATCGTCTTTCTCTCTCTCTTTAAAAACTTTTGCGTTGAGTTATTGTTTTCATTTTCGAATTAGTTGAACAATTTTCAAATTACATATACAATTATATCTGCTAATGAGACAAAAGTAGAGTTTTCAAAGAGTTTTAAATAATTAGTCTATGCGTATTTTTTGCCATGATATATGCCCGAAAATTGAACATCTTATTACCTCCCATCGCCCAACCATAGGCGGACCATCCCGAGCCCAATGGGAGGATGTTACCGGATCGACACCGCTGACATTTGTCAACGACTGCGTCTCATTTACGACCACAGTTTCCGCCCGCTTCTGGCTCATGGATTGCCGCAACATTTCCGATGCAACAAAAATGGCCACAGAGCTCTACAAGTAAGTGCTGTCTAATAGCAATATCTTAAAGTCTTAAGTCTCAAATCTACTAAATATATCGTTTACAGAGAGGTCATTCATGTGCCCTTCATAGCGAGATTTGTGGTGTTCGCCAAGAAAATAGAGCCGTTCGAGGCACGCCTTCGTGTCTTCTGCATGACAGATGATCGTGAGGATAAGACACTTGAGAAACACGAACTATACACGGAGGTGGCCAAGAGTCGCGACGTGGAGGTGCTCGAGGGCAAGCCACAGTACATTGAAATGGCCGGCAATCTGGTGCCGGTGACCAAGTCGGGCGATCAGTTACAATTGCAGTTCAAGGCGTTCCGTGAGAATCGCTTGCCCTTCACGGTTCGGGTGAAGGATCAGCATGCGGATATCGTTGGCCGCACGCTGTTCATGAAGGAACCCAAAGTAGCGAAGGGTGAACCACCCCAACAACCCATCTGCATACTCAATATCGTACTGCCGGAAGCGGTCATACCCGATTCGACCACAGCGTTCTCGGAACGCGTCTCATCTGCCTATCGCACCTCGATGTTCAGCCTAAGCAAACATCAGAACGATCACTATATTGGTGATATACGCATTGTCGATCTATCCAATTTGTTGGGCAAAGACTGGATACAACTGGCGCCGGAGATAGGCATAACGACAGATGAGATCGACGATATTATTAATCACAATACCGACAGTATTGCGCGACAGGCGCAGAGCATGATTCGTTTGTACAAAGACAAGCCGAACTACGATATCCTGGCACTGGAAACAGCGCTAAAGAATATTGGACGCGACGATATTATGAAGAAGTGTAAGAGTGGACGACTATCGCATTCACGCGAGTTTGACGAGGCCGATCTCATGAAGAACTCGGAATCCGTAGAGGAGCTGGTTCGCAGAGAAAGTAAGTTCAAATAAAAAAAAATATTATATTTTCTACTTAAATATTTAACAACTATTTAATTTATAATTTATTTACTTGTAGGCAAGAGAATCCAGCAAATTAACGAACGCGAAGAAGTGAAATACTCTGCCGAGGAGAAGGAGGTCGAAGAATCGGAGTCCGATGAGGAACCAGCTAAACGAACCGTTGCTGAACGCCGGGAGAAAATAGTTAAACGCCTTTCGGTGGAACGCTCCATACCGGCTTCAACACAAAAGAAAGAGATCACAAAAGAGATAACTGAAATCAAGCGTAAGAGTTTGATTGAGGACAAAAAGGCACATCATGAATCCGAGATCATGATGCAGCTACCCGCAGATAATGTCATCATCAAAACAACCACCGTGCCCGAGCAGGTCATCAAGATGAAAATGGGCAAAATGGACTCGACCGAAGTGAGCAAGAGCGAGTTCGATAGGGAGTTAACACATAAGCTGAAAACGTCTGGTCGGAGCTCTGAGGAGGAAGATCTGCCCTCGCCGGACAAAATTGATAAGATTGTGCAGGATATCAGCACCGCTGAGAAGACAGAAAAGAAGGACTCGGCGACCACCAGCAGTGGCCGAGTAGTTACCATTACTCGTCAGGAAGCTCGAGATATGACCGAAGACTTCTTGGAATTCGAGAAGCGTAGCCAGCTCCCAGCTGTCGAGACAACTGTAACAATTCACGAGAAGTTCGTGGAGGAGATCAAGGAGAAAACCAGTCCAGTGGCAACGATGCCCCAGGAAGCGATTAGGGAAGTCGAACAGGTTATCAGTGAGGTAACCGACACTGCCAGTAAGAAGGTGGAAAATATCATAAGTTCCTTCGAGACGGGCAAACAGGAGATGAAGGAAAAGAGCACAGTGGTACCCAGTGAGATTGCTACTGAAACAACGAAGATCAGCGAGACCATAAAGCATCTACAAGATGTCCAGTCAGTGCCCACGGAACAGATAACAAAAACTGTTCAAATTGTCGAAAGCACAAAAATTGATGAGAAAATTGCGGATTTCGAGGCCAAGAAAGTTAAATATGATTTCCATGGTGGCGAGCCAAAGACACATATACCGAAACTTGTAAGGAAACCCAGTGAGGAACAGATCAAACTGGCAAGAAAACCCAGTGAGGAACAGATCAAACTGGCAAGGAAACCCAGTGATGAACAAATCAAACTTGCAAGAAAACCCAGTGAGGAACAGATCAAACCTACAGCGGCTCCACGTGCCACAGCCGAAACTGAGTTCGATAAACCAGCTGAAACTAAGCAGGACAAGCCCCTGTCCAAGATACCAGTGAAGACTGGTGAGGCCGCCAAGATTCCTGAAGTGGATGCACGAAAGCTGACTCAAGATTTCCTGCAAGCAGAGCAAAAGAGTCAAATGGTGTCCCAGCCCATAGCCGAGCCAAAAGCAGTTCCACTTGTCGAACCCAAAACAGCTCCAGCTGCAAGCAAAATACCTAAGGTAGAGCCCAGGAAATCTGTGGACAAGTTAGTCGAAAAAGAGACGAAAGTCTTTGACGATATTGTATCATCTACCACTACCATTATGACTTCTGGAATGGGCAGCGAACTGCCTATTCAGCAAACGGAAATTGCAGCCAAGGCGGAAACTCTGACTGAAAAAGTTACAGAACTGATTGACACTTTCCACAAAATTGAGGAGAAAGTAACCAAATCTGACACGCCAGCAGAAATAGCAAGCAAATTGGGAGAATTTGGAGGTAAAGTTGAAGAACCTTTGATTACGATTGAGCAAGAAATGCCCAAATTATCGGCCAGCAATGAAGATAAAGTGGCAGACAAAGTTGCCGAGGTTGTCGACACATTCCACAGAATTGAGGAGAAAATTGTTCTCGATAGTCGTAGAGAAACTCATGATTTTCTCAGCATGGAGCAGCAAAGTCAACTGCCCAGCCAATTCAGTGCGCCTGAGAAGATGGTCGTGTCTAGCCAGATATCAACAACTTCCGATCCTGAATCCGTCATCTCTGTGAAGCCAGCGGCGTCCCTAATGTCGGCAAGCAAGGAAGATAAAGTGTCAGAAAAAGTTGCCGAGGTTGTCGACACATTCCACAAGATTGAGGAGAAAATTGTTCTTGATGCCCACAAGCATACTCATGACTTTCTCAGCATGGAACAGCAAACTCAGCTGCCCAGCTTACCCCCTGCTCCTGAGAGGATGTCTAGTCAGACATCCACAACTTCCGAGCCTGAATCCGTCATCTCTGTGAAGCCAGCTGCAACCCTAATGTCGGCCAGTAAGGAAGATAAAGTGGCAGAGAAAGTTGCCGAAGTTGTCGACACATTCCACAAGATTGAGGAGAAAATTGTTCTTGATGCCCACAAGCATACTCATGACTTTCTCAGCATGGAACAGCAAACTCAACTGCCCAGCTTACCCCCTGCTCCTGAGAAGATGCTCCTCTCTAGTCAGACATCCACAACTTCCGAGCCGGAATCTGAGGTCTCTGTGAAGCCAGCGCCGCCAGCTAGCAAAATACCAGTAGTGGAACCCAGAAAGATACAAGTCGAGGAAATTTCGAAAACAGCTGAGAAGCCAATACAGCCGCAAGTGGAATCTTTCAATGAACGTCAGCTGACAGCTGACTTCCTCAATATAGAGCAACAAACTCAGCTGCCGACTCAGCCGCAAAAGAGTGTAGTTAACGAATTACTTGCCGCAACAGCAAGCGTTGAATCGACCATCTTGCCAGAAATTCTGCAGCCAAAACTTGCTACCGTAGAGCCTGCGGTTATCGGTAAGATGGAAACAACCACTTATATGGAGACAAAAGCAACAATTCTGGAGCCGGAACCGAAGATCGCCACCATCGGAGATGGCATTGAGTCCGCGGCACCAATTAGTGAAGTTTCACCATTTGCCACACGCAAATTGACAGCTGATTTCCTTGCCATGGAGCAAGAAACTCAGCTGCCCAGCTCAGCTATGAAGATCACCGAATACGAAAGCGATACATTTGGCAAGCGATCCACTGTGCCAGTCAGCGATATAATCATGGATGAGGGTCTCTGTCCTCCACTGCCCATTGAGCCTCGCAAATCGCTTACCGATGCGGAATTTTGCAAATATGTGGGTGAAACGATTACCAAAAAGATGAGCGAGGGTTTAATTGAAATGAGCGATGAACTCATACAAATCGGTGGGTTACATCGATTTTACTCAAAAATGTGTTTCTAAAATGTTTAAGCCATATTCTGTTTGTAATCCGCAGCGAGTGACATTCCACACTCCCAAACTCCACCACCCACACCAAGTGATGCAAAAACTGAGAAGCAGAATGAGCAGAGCAAAATTGGCAGCCTAGAGCGTGGTAAGAGACAAAGACCATGATTGATTTGAGAATAATACCATGAATGTGTGATGAATAATTATTTTTGATAGATTATCTTGCCGACACTGTAACCACATTGCATTCAACCACAGAGTCGACGTTTGAGCGCGTTGCTGCCATTTCGACAGTTGGTAAGTTCAGTTTTTGAAAATGAATTGTTGCCTTTACTATGCAATAAGCGTATTTGTTATGTAAATTGACTTATCAACATTTTGTGTTTGCCTTTTTGATACAAAGAAAAAAACAACAAAAAAAAAAGATGAAAAGATAATGAACTCGTAACACCCCATTCTTGTTTTCCCATATGATTTCCTTGCCACAATATGTAGTTTTTTCCTTTGCTTTTAACCAACTTATGTACTAGTACAAGTATTTGATTGTTTTATTGTGTTAACCTTATTGTTATGTTGAACTCATTTGTTTTTATTTAAAAATCCAAAGGCTTTTTGTATGCAAACTACCATTCATTAAAAACGATTCAATGGAAACGACAATGTACATTGTTAACTATAATGTAAATGTAAACAAAAAAAATATATAATCAACGAACTGCTAGTGTGTGTATCTTAATCAAAAAAGTCTGTAAGTGAATTAACCATAATACGCAATTTAAGAATGTAGCTCATTGAGTTAATGGCCAGCAGGTGGTGATAATATTTTACAAGGAAAATGCCGTGATACCGTTGTAACGCAGTACTGTACTAACATTTTGCTAGTTAATCCAATTATCTGCAGGTGCTTACAGCTAAAGGTCGAGGAAATGAGGAAAGCAACCAAAGAGAAAATCGCAAATAGTATTTTTTTTCGTTGTGTCTGGCGCCGTTGTGGGTGTAACATTCAAAAGTATCAATGTCAACACTCTGAGGCCTCTTCGGGTCAGTCCGAATCGATAAAACGATTGCATTCTTTGTGTTGACCCCTAAAAGGCATGATCTGGAAGTCATTCAGGCACAGTTATCAGCAAATCTTCAAATACATAGTCTGAGAATCTATGGTAACAATCCAAGATTACTATATTTACCTAGTTCGAGTCATAGATATAATTTACAATTATTATTTGCATCAGCTAGTGGTGGAAAATGTTGCGCACTTATGTCATTCCGCAGTGGCCCCAAAGCAACTGTGAAAAACGTACTCGCTGGCGTATACTTAATTTAATTTAATTTCGCACATTTCTCGTAGCATAGCAGCAGGCGCACATTCGGTGCTGATTTAGTTCGACATTTGTGTTTACCAAGTTCGCGCGGCGGTAATACGGAGTGTAGCTAATTTTCTTGTAGACCCGCTGTCTTCTGGCCAATAGACGCATATTTATGATTAATTTGTTTGTGTTTCTTGTGCGTTTGTTTGAATTGATATATACAAATAATGAAAATCTAGTAACCAACTATTGTAGCGTTGACTTGTTATTTGTGGTTCATTCAATGCATAAAGTATAACAAAAAAACAAAAAACAACAAAGCATTCCAAAAATTAATTAAAATAAAACTACACTAAACGTAAAAGAAGAAAAAAAAAACAAACACTAAAGTAACTTTAAGTATTGTAATTTATGGTAAGTTCTGAATGCAAATTTTGTGCAAACAATTTGAAAAGTTGCCTTGTAATGGTCAATAATTAGAAAATAATTCAGCACTTATGATGGGTATCGCTGATAGGTCTCTCTATAATTATCTCTATCAAACTTTTAACCTATATAACACTATTGTTTATATGTACCGTAAAACGACAATTACGTTTGCAATTTTAACAATTATTTAAGCAATTCAGTTTACGTTTTTATCAACTACTGCAAGCTACAATAATTGATACAATTTGTATAACTTTAAAATTAGTTAAATACAAGTACGATTACAAAATAAGCCAATATTAAGTGTATGTACATACGAATATTATAATGTACATAGCATATATATACTATACGATTTTTTTCATTAAGATAAACACTTTTGGCATACGATTTTCCAAATTCAAATTCGAGTTATATATTTATATACATATGTATTGCGATCCTTAATAAGTTGAGTGACACACAATAGTTCAATTCCATTGTGATCTCATGCATTTCGATCCCAATATGCGCATTGAGCACCTCAATTCCAATTATCGATATCAGTAAACCACCATGGCTTTGAGTTTTCAATATTTTTGGTTTTATTTGATTTGTGCAAATAATTATATTCTGTTGCTTTTCGTAATTTTTGTGAGTCCTTAACGAAGAAGCATATGTACTCTCATCTAAACTACGAATTATGTAACTCAATGTTTAGTTAAAAAACAAAAACAACAACATTAAAAATCACAGTAGCGTCTACGTAACCATGCATAAATATAAATCGTACTCGTGTAGTTTATAGATTATTTGCATTTGCGGCTTACCAGCAACCAGCAACCAGCAGCAACAACTAAAGCAAGAACACCCTAATGAACATTTGATTTCTATGCACCCCTAACGCGCTTCCCTATATTATTGGCTAAATACTTAATATGTATTTGTAAATGTAAATAGCTAGTTGGCAGACATACTCTTACAATATACAATACACAATGCACATGGATAAGACTCGAACAATCAAGTATCGTATTTGTGTATTATTTTGTGAGCATATCGCATTACCGTATGTGACATATGATGTCGTGGTTAATAAATATATATTCTTGCAGTACTTGCTAATTTTGTATTTTAAGTTGGTTTCAAATGATCAATTAAAAGTCTAAACATATATTGCTTAAATACTCTTGTAAAAATATGCAAACGTAATGAAAATTTAAAAAATGTATTTGAATGGTGCAACAGCAGAAATGGGCAAGGAATCCACGACGTCATATATAGCATACTATATACTATACTACATATATTATACGATATGAATGCAAAGCAAATGCATCTGGCATCTGTCATCTGTCTATCCAGACTTTTTATGTTTTTGCTTTTCAACTAACTTTACAAGCGCATTTTCTTACATAAATCGTATAACGTACAACAAATTGCATGTTTGTGCCTGCTGCTGCGTTATTGGCGTAAAGCTTGTAGTCATGCGAGGCGAGCCCTGATCGCTGATCAATAATTGCACTGTGTATATAAACTAACCTCACCTATAAGTCTGGTTTGTTTTGTAATATATAGGTGTAATCTGTCTAAATTGTTGCCTTGTTTCTACTTCCTAATTAAAACAAATTTCGCCAACCTGGAACGCCTCAAACAGAGCACTTCAGTGTTCATAATGTAAAATCCGATACATTTACAAGTACAGATGAAACTGATAAGCTGCTACACAGAATGGCAGCTCCCCCCAATATCCCGAAACCATACTCACAAGACACTACCTCATTTACAGAAATGAGTACAAGTAGTCCAACTGCGAAGACAACAACGACGAAAACAACGACTTTGAATACGCAAGTAGAACGCACCAAAATAGATCTAATTGCAATGGCAGCTGAGCAACAGAAGGATCATCTACAGCAAACGGAGCTGGATGATGTCCAGCGCGATGCTGGTGATAGGGAGTATCTAGAGCAGATTATGGGCTGCGGTGATGTTAGGCGCAAGATATTGCGTTTGGAGAGCAGTGGCAGTACCGAGTCCTTGGAGTCTTCCAACCCCACTCAGCAGAGTGTGCCACCAAAGTACATTGGCGACAATGTACCCGTGGTGAAGGAGGTTGTACAGAGCATTGAAGATAAGATCAGTGGTACTGAGGTTGCGGCTATTCCATTTACAGTGAAAAAGCGATCAGCAGACCACGACAAAAACGAGCCAAATATCGTCGAGGTAGAGAACCAAATTCTTTCGACTGCAGATATCGCATTCTTGGAATTGACCAAATGTGACCCACCTACGCAGAATGTCAAATTATCTCCCCTTCAGGCAATGGAGGTTGGAGCAATTGGCTTGGCGCAAATTGAGGAAGAGGTTTGCGAGACAGTTTGTATGAAGCGCAAGACCTTTGAGGTTGCAGAAGACTTAAGTGAAACGCAAAAGACTTTAGGAGTGAAGGTGGTAGGTTTAGATAAGCAAGTAAAACAAGTACCTGGCAACATTTTAACAGCAAGTATTGATGAGCACAAAGACTTAGTACATAAGGACGGAGAATTAGAGACATTGCCAAAGGTAAAAGCTGTTGTACAAGATATTGAACGTAGGTATCCATCAGGGAGCTTAGAAGCTACACCATTTAGTCCACGTAAACGTGAAACTGTAGATCGCCAAATTGATGAATCATCAATAGAGCAACAGATTTTAAACGAAACTGACTTAATTTTGGAAAATTTAGGTACAAGGCGTATTTTAGAGCAGAAAGTAGTTTCGCCTGTTTCAGAAACGGGTAAAACGAGCACAAGTACTGAAAACCTAGAGGCTGTCTGTGAAAAGAAATGCTCAAAGCGTAAAGTTTTTGATACATCCAAGATTTTTATTAAACAAACAGATAGTGAAAGTAAATTAGAGCCGAACGATATTAAATCATTAACAGCTAAATTTTTATTTGACGAAAGAACTAAATATGATAAATCCGAAAGTATTAAGGAATTTGTGACAACTATTGCTTCTCAGGAGAAAGCACCAGAAAGTAATTATAATTTGTCAAACTTATGTGATAAGCAAGAATTTCCAATAGAATTAACTAAAGCCACTAACGAAGTAGCTTTCCCAAAAATGTCGCATGCTGCTGTGCAGTTGCACTCAATATTGAAAGCTGATATTGAAGACACAAAAGAATTTATAAATGTTGCAACACATTACGAGAGAAAACTGAGCAAACTCATTACAGATGATAGCCGTCCGATTTCTCAGACAGATGTCGCAATAATAGAAAAAGAGGTGTTGGAAAAATTTCCAACCCATGAAAAAAAGGAAGTGTTAAACACTAAAATAGATGAGCTTCAAATCCATCAAAGGCTCGATTTAATGACCTCGCAAGTTTCTCATACAGTAGCACAGAATATATTCCCATCTGACAACAGAAAAACAGAATATGAAAGCGAGAGTGATGAGGAGATCGATCCCAATACACAACTTCAAAAATTGAAAAAATTTACAAAAAATGAAAAAGATCAGCCCAAATCTCTGGATCAGCCACAGAATGTGAGCGTCAGAGAAGATAGCGAGGCTTTCGCTATAAGTAAAAGCGAAACTGGAAAGTTTCCAACAAATTTGATCAAACACGATGATAAACAGAAAACAAAAATATGCTCAACATACCAGCTTGCAGATAATACCCTCATTCAGCCGAATCCGTTGAGGTATCCTTTACTCCTAGATAACGAAAAAAGTCTGCAGAAAACTGGAGAAATTAAAACGACACTAACTGACATAAGAAGCACAAGAACGACAACTGCATTAGATGTAGAACCTCATGACAAGACCATTCCTTCCACCACACCACTAGTTCCTCTTTCCATGACTACTAGCATTACTTCAGTGAGTGAATCTCACGTTTCTGTTAGTGTACAGATCAAGGAAGAAGTCAAACTGTCCTCTGATCCTGTTAAATCTATTGAGAAACCAAAGTCACTAACAGATGTAGTCCAAACAGATCCCAGAGACATGCCTCACCCTCAGACCATTCCCTCTACCAGTTCCCTGGTCCCAGTTGGAGATAAATCTCTTCCGAAATCTGACGATATTCTTAAGCCATTAACGGACTTGAAGGACATTAAGATGATATCTAAAATAGATGAGAAACCCAAGTCCTCAATTGATGCATCAACGAAACTGGCAATGGTATATTCTGATGACGAAAGTGATGAAGAGATTGGATTTGATAAGCCTCAACACAAGACCCTTCCTTCCACCACACCATTAGTTCCTCTTTCTACGACTACCAGAAAGATTACTTCAGTGAGTGAATCTCACGATTCCGTTAGTGTACAGATCAAGGAAGAAGTCAAACTGCCCACTGATTCTGTTAAATCTATTGAGAAATCAAAGTCACCCAAAGATGTAGTCAAAAAAGTTCCAAAAGATTACTCTGACGATGAGACTGATGATGAATTCGGAACAGATAAGCCACAAGGCAAGCCTTACTCTCAGCCCATTCCCTCAACTGGAGATAAATCTCTTCCGAAATCTGACGATATTCTTAAGCCATTAGCGGACTTGAAGGACATTATGACGCCATCTAAAATAGATGAGAAACCCAAGTCCCCAATTGATGCATCAATGAAAACTGCTACGGAATATTCTGATGACGAAAGTGATGAAGAGATTGGATTTGATAAGTCTCAAGACAAGACACTTCCTTCCACCACAACACTAGATACTCTTTCAACGACTACTAGCAAGATTAATTCAGTGAGTGAATCTCACGATTCTGTTAGTGTACAGATCAAGGAAGAAGTCAAACTGCCCTCTGACCCTGTTAAATATGTTGAGAAATCAAAGTCACCCACAGACGTAGTCAAAACAATTCCAAAAGATTACTCTGACGATGACACTGACGAAGAATTTGGAACAGATAAGCCACAAGGCAAGCCTTACTCTCAGCCCATTCCCTCAACCGGAGATAAATCTCTTCCGAAGTCTGACGATATTCTTAAGCCATTAGCGGACTTGAAGGACATTATGACGCCATCTAAAATAGATGAGAAACCCAAGTCCCCAATTGATGCATCAAAGAAAACTGCTACGGAATATTCTGATGACGAAAGTGATGAAGACATTGGATTTGATAAGCCTCAAGACAAGACCCTTCCTTCCACCACAACACTAGATACTCTTTCAACGACTACTAGCAAGATTACTTCAGTGAGTGAATCTCACGATTCTGTTAGTGTACAGATCAAGGAAGAAGTCAAACTGCCCTCTGACCCTGTTAAATATGTTGAGAAATCAAAGTCACCAACAGATGTAGTCAAAACAGATCCCAGAGGCATGCCTCACCCTCAGACCATTCCCTCTACCAGTTCCCTGGTCCCAGTTGGAGATAAATCTCTTCCGAAATCTGACGATATTCTTAAGCCATTAACGGACTTGAAGGACATTAAGATGCCATCCAAAATAGATGAGAAACCCAAGTCCCCAATTGATGCATCAAAGAAAACTGCTACGGAATATTCTGATGACGAAAGTGATGAAGAGATTGGATTTGATAAGCCTCAAGACAAGACCCTTCCTTCCACCACACCATTAGTTCCTCTTTCTACGACTACTAGCAAGATTACTTCAGTGAGTGAATCTCACGATTCTGTTAGTGTACAGATCAAGGAAGAAGTCAAACTGCTCACTGATCCTGTTAAATATGTTGAGAAATCAAAGTCACCAACAGATGTAGTCAAAACAGATCCCAGAGGCATGCCTCACCCTCAGACCATTCCCTCTACCAGTTCCCTGGTCCCAGTTGGAGATAAATCTCTTCCGAAATCTGACGATATTCTTAAGCCATTAACGGACTTGAAGGACATTAAGATGCCATCCAAAATAGATGAGAAACCCAAGTCCCCAATTGATGCATCAACGAAACTGGCAATGGTATATTCTGATGACGAAAGTGATGAAGAGATTGGATTTGATAAGCCTCAAGACAAGACCCTTCCTTCCACCACACCATTAGTTCCTCTTTCTACGACTACTAGCAAGATTACTTCAGTCAGTGAATCTCACGATTCTGTTAGTGTACAGATCAAGGAAGAAGTCAAACTGCCCTCTGATCCTGTTAAATATGTTGAGAAATCAAAGTCACCCACAGAAGTAGTCAAAACAGTTCCAAAAGATTACTCTGACGATGAGACTGACGAAGAATTTGGAACAGATAAGCCACAAGGCAAGCCTTACTTTCAGCCCATTCCGTCAACTGGAGATAAATCTCTTCCGAAATCTGACGATATTCTTAAGCCATTAGAGGACTTGAAGGACATTATGACGCCATCTAAAATAGATGAGAAACCCAAGTCCCCAATTGATGCATCAAAGAAAACTGCTACGGAATATTCTGATAACGAAAGTGATGAAGAGATTGGATTTGATAAGCCTCAAGACAAGACCCTTCCTTCCACCACACCATTAGTTCCTCTTTCTACGACTACTAGCAAGATTACTTCAGTGAGTGAATCTCACGATTCTGTTAGTGTACAGATCAAGGAAGAAGTCAAACTGCCCACAGATTCTGTTAAATCTGTTGAGAAACCAAAGTCACCCACAGATGTAGTCAAAACAGTTCCAAAAGATTACTCTGACGATGAGACTGACGATGAATTCGGAACAGATAAGCCACAAGGCAAGCCTTACTCTCAGCCCATTCCATCAACCGGAGATAAATCTCTTCCGAAGTCTGACGATATTCTTAAGCCATTAGCTGACTTGAAGGACATTGAGACGCCATCTAAAATAGATCAGAAACCCAAGTCCCCAATTGATGCATCAAAGAAAACTGCTACGGAATATTCTGATGACGAAAGTGATGAAGAGATTGGATTTGATAAGCCTCAAGACAAGACCCTTCCTTCCACCACACCATTAGCTCCTCATTCTACGACTACTAGCAAGATTACTTCAGTGAGTGAATCTCACGATTCTGTTAGTGTACAGATCAAGGAAGAAGTCAAACTGCCCTCTGATCCTGTTAAATATGTTGAGAAATCAAAGTCACCAACAGATGTAGTCAAAACAGATCCCAGAGGCATGCCTCACCCTCAGACCATTCCCTCTACCAGTTCCCTGGTCCCAGTTGGAGATAAATCTCTTCCGAAATCTGACGATATTCTTAAGCCATTAACGGACTTGAAGGACATTAAGATACCATCTAAAATAGATGAGAAACCCAAGTCCCCAATTGATGCATCAAAGAAAACTGCTACGGAATATTCTGATGACGAAAGTGATGAAGAGATTGGATTTGATAAGCCTCAAGACAAGACCCTTCCTTCCACCACACCATTAGTTCCTCTTTCTACGACTACTAGCAAGATTACTTCAGTGAGTGAATCTCACGATTCTGTTAGTGTACAGATCAAGGAAGAAGTCAAACTGCCCACTGATTCTGTTAAATCTATTGAGAAACCAAAGTCACCCACAGATGTAGTCAAAACAATTCCAAAAGATTACTCTGACGATGACACTGACGAAGAATTTGGAACAGATAAACCACAAGGCAAGCCTTACTCTCAGACCATTCCCTCAACCGGAGATGAATCTCTTCCGAAATCAGACGATATTCTTAAGCCATTAGCGGACTTGAAGGACATTATGACGCCATCTAAAATAGATGAGAAACCCAAGTCCCCAATTGATGCATCAAAGAAAACTGCTACGGAATATTCTGATGACGAAAGTGATGAAGAGATTGGATTTGATAAGCCTCAAGACAAGACCCTTCCTTCCACCACACCATTAGTTCCTCTTTCTACGACTACTAGCAAGATTACTTCAGTGAGTGAATCTCACGATTCTGTTAGTGTACAGATCAAGGAAGAAGTCAAACTGCCCACTGATTCTGTTAAATCTATTGAGAAACCAAAGTCACCCACAGATGTAGTCAAAACAATTCCAAAAGATTACTCTGACGATGAGACTGACGAAGAATTCGGAACAGATAAGCCACAAGGCAAGCCTTACTCTCAGCCCATTCCATCAACCGGAGATAAATCTCTTCCGAAGTCTGACGATATTCTTAAGCCATTAACGGACTTGAAGGACATTAAGATGCCATCCAAAATAGATGAGAAACCCAAGTCCCCAATTGATGCATCAACGAAACTGGCAATGGTATATTCTGATGACGAAAGTGATGAAGAGATTGGATTTGATAAGCCTCAAGACAAGACCCTTCCTTTCACCACACCATTAGTTCCTCTTTCTACGACTACTAGCAAGATTACTTCAGTGAGTGAATCTCACGATTCTGTTAGTGTACAGATCAAGGAAGAAGTCAAACTGCCCACTGATTCTGTTAAATCTATTGAGATACCAAAGTCACCAACAGATGTAGTCAAAACAAATCCCAGAGGCATGCCTCACCCTCAGACCATTCCTTCTACCAGTTCCCTGGTCCCAGTTGGAGATAAATCTCTTCCGAAATCTGACGATATTCTTAAGCCATTAGCGGACATGAAGGACATTGTGACGCCATCTAAAATAGATGAGAAACCCAAGTCCCCAATTGATGCATCAAAGAAAACTGACCAAAGTGATGAAGAGATTGGATTTGATAAGCCTCAAGACAAGACCCTTCCTTCCACCACACCATTAGTTCCTCTTTCTACGACTACTAGCAAGATTACTTCAGTGAGTGAATCTCACGATTCTGTTAGTGTACAGATCAAGGAAGAAGTCAAACTGCCCACTGATTCTGTTAAATCTATTGAGATACCAAAGTCACCAACAGATGTAGTCAAAACAGATCCCAGAGATATGCCTCACCCTCAGACCATTCCCTTTACCAGTTCCATGCTGCCAGTTGGAGATAAATCTCTTCCGAAATCTGACGATATTCTTAAGCCATTAGCGGACATGATGGACATTGTGACGCCATCTAAAATAGATGAGAAACCCAAGTCCCCAATTGATGCATCAAAGAAAACTGCTGCGGAATATTCTGATGACGAAAGTGATGAAGAGATTGGATTTGATAAGCCTCAAGACAAGACCCTTCCTTCCACCACACCATTAGTTCCTCTTTCTACGACTATTAGCAAGATTACTTCAGTGAGTGAATCTCACGATTCTGTTAGTGTACAGATCAAGGAAGAAGTCAAACTGCCCAGTGATTCTGTTAAATCTATTGAGAAACCAAAGTCACCCACAGATGTAGTCAAAACAATTCCAAAAGATTACTCTGACGATGACACTGATGACGAACTCGGAACAGATAAGCCACAAGGCAAGCCTTACTCTCAGCCCATTCCCTCAACCGGAGATAAATCTCTTCCGAAATCTGACGATATTCTTAAGCCATTAACGGACTTGAAGGACATTATGACGCCATCTAAAATAGATGAGAAACCCAAGTCCCCAATTGATGCATCAAAGAAAACTGCTACGGAATATTCTGATGACGAAAGTGATGAAGAGATTGGATTTGATAAGCCTCAAGACAAGACCCTTCCTTCCACCACACCATTAGTTCCTCTTTCTACGACTACTAGCAAGATTACTTCAGTGAGTGAATCTCACGATTCTGTTAGTGTACAGATCAAGGATGAAGTCAAAATACCCATTGATTCTGTGAAATCTATTGAGATACCAAAGTCACCCACAGATGTAGTCAAAACAGATCCCAGAGATATGCCTCACCCTCAGATCATTCCCTTTACCAGTTCCCTGCTCCCAGTTGGAGATAAATCTCTTCCGAAATCTGACGATATTCTTAAGCCATTAGCGGACATGAAGGACATTGTGACGCCATCTAAAATAGATGAGAAACCCAAGTCCCCAATTGATGCATCAAAGAAAACTGACCAAAGTGATGAAGAGATTGGATTTGATAAGCCTCAAAACAAGACCCTTCCTTCCACCACACCATTAGTTCCTCTTTCTACGACTACTAGCAAGATTACTTCAGTGAGTGAATCTCACGATTCTGTTAGTGTACAGATCAAGGAAGAAGTCAAACTGCCCACTGATTCTGTTAAATCTATTGAGAAACCAAAGTCACCCACAGATGTAGTCAAAACAATTCCAAAAGATTACTCTGACGATGAGACTGATGATGAACTCGGAACAGGTAAGCCACAAGGCAAGCCTTACTCTCAGCCCATTCCCTCAACCGGAGATAAATCTCTTCCGAAATCTGACGATATTCTTATGCCATTAGCGGACATGAAGGACATTGTGACGCCATCTAAAATAGATGAGAAACCCAAGTCCCCAATTGATGCATCAAAGAAAACTGCTGCGGAATATTCTGATGACGAAAGTGATGAAGAGATTGGATTTGATAAGCCTCAAGATAAGACCCTTCCTTCCACCACACCATTGGTTCCTCTTTCTACGACTATTAGCAAGATTACTTCAGTGAGTGAATCTCACGATTCTGTTAGTGTACAGATCAAGGAAGAAGTCAAACTGCCCAGTGATTCTGTTAAATCTATTCAGAAACCAAAGTCACCCACAGATGTAGTCAAAACAATTCCAAAAGATTACTCTGACGATGACACTGATGACGAACTCGGAACAGATAAGCCACAAGGCAAGCCTTACTCTCAGCCCATTCCCTCAACCGGAGATAAATCTCTTCCGAAATCTGACGATATTCTTAAGCCATTAGCGGACATGAAGGACATTGTGACGCCATCTAAAATAGATGAGAAACCCAAGTCCCCAATTGATGCATCAAAGAAAACTGCTGCGGAATATTCTGATGACGAAAGTGATGAAGAGATTGGATTTGATAAGCCTCAAGACAAGACCCTTCCTTCCACCACACCATTAGTTCCTCTTTCTACGACTACTAGCAAGATTACTTCAGTGAGTGAATCTCACGATTCTGTTAGTGTACAGATCAAGGATGAAGTCAAACTACCCATTGATTTTGTGAAATCTATTGAGATACCAAAGTCACCCACAGATGTAGTCAAAACAGATCCCAGAGATATGCCTCACCCTCAGATCATTCCCTTTACCAGTTCCCTGCTCCCAGTTGGAGATAAATCTCTTCCGAAATCTGACGATCTTCTTAAGCCATTAGCGGACATGAAGGACATTGTGACGCCATCTAAAATAGATGAGAAACCCAAGTCCCCAATTGATGCATCAAAGAAAACTGACCAAAGTGATGAAAAGATTGGATTTGATAAGCCTCAAGACAAGACCCTTCCTTCCACCACACCATTAGTTCCTCTTTCTACGACTACTAGCAAGATTACTTCAGTGAGTGAATCTCACGATTCTGTTAGTGTACAGATCAAGGAAGAAGTCAAACTGCCCACTGATTCTATTAAATCTATTGAGAAACCAAAGTCACCCACAGATGTAGTCAAAACTATTCCAAAAGATTACTCTGACGATGAGACTGATGATGAACTCGGAACAGATAAGCCACAAGGCAAGCCTTACTCTCAGCCCATTCCCTCAACCGGAGATAAATCCTTTCCGAAATCTGACGATATTCTTATGCCATTAGCGGATATGAAGGACATTGTGACGCCATCTAAAATAGATGAGAAACCCAAGTCCCCAATTGATGCATCAAAGAAAACTGCTGCGGAATATTCTGATGACGAAAGTGATGAAGAGATTGGATTTGATAAGCCTCAAGACAAGACCCTTCCTTCCACCACACCATTAGTTCCTCTTTCTACGACTACTAGCAAGATTACTTCAGTGAGTGAATCTCACGATTCTGTTAGTGTACAGATCAAGGAAGAAGTCAAACTACCCATTGATTCTGTTAAATCTATTGAGAAACCAAAGTCACCCACAGATGTAGTCAAAACAGTTCCAAAAGATTACTCTGACGATGAGACTGATGATGAATTTGGAAAAGATAGGCCACAAGGCAAGCCTTACTCTCAGCCCATTCCCTCAACTGGAGATAAATCTCTTCCGAAATCTGACGATATTCTTAAGCCATTAGCAGACTTGAAGGACATTATGACGCCGTCTAAAATAGATGAGAAACCCAAGTCCCCAATTGATGCATCAAAGAAAACTGCTACGGAATATTCTGATGGCGAAAGTGATGAAGAGATTGGATTTGATAAGCCTCAAGACAAGACCCTTCCTTCCACCACACCATTAGTTCCTCTTTCTACGACTATTAGCAAGATTACTTCAGTGAGTGAATCTCACGATTCTGTTAGTGTACAGATCAAGGAAGAAGTCAAACTGCCCACTGATTCTGTTAAATCTATTGAGAAACCAAAGTCACCAACAGATGTAGTCAAAACAATTCCTAAAGATTACTCTGACGATGAGACTGACGATGAATTCGGAACAGACAAGCCACAAGGCAAGCCTTACTCTCAGCCCATTCCCTCAACTGGAGATAAATCTCTTCCGAAATCTGACGATATTCTTAAGCCATTAGCGGACATGAACGACATTGTGACGCCATCTAAAATAGATGAGAAACCCAAGTCCCCAATTGATGCATCAAAGAAAACTGCTGCGGAATATTCTGATGACGAAAGTGATGAAGAGATTGGATTTGATAAGCCTCAAGACAAGACCCTTCCTTCCACCACACCATTAGTTCCTCTTTCTACGACTACTAGCAAGATTACTTCAGTGAGTGAATCTCACGATTCTGTTAGTGTACAGATCAAGGATGAAGTCAAACTACCCATTGATTTTGTGAAATCTATTGAGATACCAAAGTCACCCACAGATGTAGTCAAAACAGATCCCAGAGATATGCCTCACCCTCAGATCATTCCCTTTACCAGTTCCCTGCTCCCAGTTGGAGATAAATCTCTTCCGAAATCTGACGATCTTCTTAAGCCATTAGCGGACATGAAGGACATTGTGACGCCATCTAAAATAGATGAGAAACCCAAGTCCCCAATTGATGCATCAAAGAAAACTGACCAAAGTGATGAAGAGATTGGATTTGATAAGCCTCAAGACAAGACCCTTCCTTCCACCACACCATTAGTTCCTCTTTCTACGACTACTAGCAAGATTACTTCAGTGAGTGAATCTCACGATTCTGTTAGTGTACAGATCAAGGAAGAAGTCAAACTACCCATTGATTCTGTTAAATCTATTGAGAAACCAAAGTCACCCACAGATGTAGTCAAAACAGTTCCAAAAGATTACTCTGACGATGAGACTGATGATGAATTTGGAAAAGATAGGTCACAAGGCAAGCCTTACTCTCAGCCCATTCCCTCAACTGGAGATAAATCTCTTCCGAAATCTGACGATATTCTTAAGCCATTAGCAGACTTGAAGGACATTATGACGCCGTCTAAAATAGATGAGAAACCCAAGTCCCCAATTGATGCATCAAAGAAAACTGCTACGGAATATTCTGATGGCGAAAGTGATGAAGAGATTGGATTTGATAAGCCTCAAGACAAGACCCTTCCTTCCACCACACCATTAGTTCCTCTTTCTACGACTACTAGCAAGATTACTTCAGTGAGTGAATCTCACGATTCTGTTAGTGTACAGATCAAGGAAGAAGTCAAACTACCCATTGATTCTGTGAAATCTATTGAGATACCAAAGTCACCAACAGATGTAGTCAAAACAGATCCCAGAGATATGCTTCACCCTCAGACCATTCCCTTTACCAGTTCCCTGCTCCCAGTTGGAGATAAATCTCCTCCGAAATCTGACGATATTCTTAAGCCATTAGCGGACATGAAGGACATTGTGACGCCATCTAAAATAGATGAGAAACCCAAGTCCCCAATTGATGCATCAAAGAAAACTGCTGCGGAATATTCTGATGACGAAAGTGATGAAGAGATTGGATTTGATAGGCATCAAGACAAGACCCTTCCTTCCACCACACCATTAGTTCCTCTTTCTACGACTACTAGCAAGATTACTTCAGTGAGTGAATCTCACGATTCTGTTAGTGTACAGATCAAGGAAGAAGTCAAACTACCCATTGATTCTGTGAAATCTATTGAGATACCAAAGTCACCAACAAATGTAGTCAAAACAGATCCCAGAGATATGCCTCACCCTCAGACCATTCCCTTTACCAGTTCCCTGCTCCCAGTTGGAGATAAATCTCTTCCGAAATCTGACGATATTCTTAAGCCATTAGCGGACATGATGGACATTGTGACGCCATCTAAAATAGATGAGAAACCCAAGTCCCCAATTGATGCATCAAAGAAAACTGCTGCGGAATATTCTGATGACGAAAGTGATGAAGAGATTGGATTTGATAAGCCTCAAGACAAGACCCTTCCTTCCACCACACCATTAGTTCCTCTTTCTACGACTACTAGCAAGATTACTTCAGTGAGTGAATCTCACGATTCTGTTAGTGTACAGATCAAGGAAGAAGTCAAACTGCCCACTGATTCTGTTAAATCTATTGAGAAACCAAAGTCACCCACAGATGTAGTCAAAACAATTCCAAAAGATTACTCTGACGATGAGACTGATGATGAACTCGGAACAGATAAGCCACAAGGCAAGCCTTACTCTCAGCCCATTCCCTCAACCGGAGATAAATCTCTTCCGAAATCTGACGATATTCTTAAGCCATTAGCGGACATGAAGGACATTGTGACGCCATCTAAAATAGATGAGAAACCCAAGTCCCCAATTGATGCATCAAAGAAAACTGCTGCGGAATATTCTGATGACGAAAGTGATGAAGAGATTGGATTTGATAAGCCTCAAGACAAGACCCTTCCTTCCACCACACCATTAGTTCCTCTTTCTACGACTATTAGCAAGATTACTTCAGTGAGTGAATCTCACGATTCTGTTAGTGTACAGATCAAGGAAGAAGTCAAACTGCCCAGTGATTCTGTTAAATCTATTGAGAAACCAAAGTCACCCACAGATGTAGTCAAAACAATTGCAAAAGATTACTCTGACGATGACACTGATGACGAACTCGGAACAGATAAGCCACAAGGCAAGCCTTACTCTCAGCCCATTCCCTCAACCGGAGATAAATCTCTTCCGAAATCTGACGATATTCTTAAGCCATTAGCGGACATGAAGGACATTGAGACGCCATATAAAATAGATGAGAAACCCAAGTCCCCAATTGATGCATCAAAGAAAACTGCTGCGGAATATTCTGATGACGAAAGTGATGAAGAGATTGGATTTGATAAGCCTCAAGACAAGACCCTTCCTTCCACCACACCATTAGTTCCTCTTTCTACGACTAATAGCAAGATTACTTCAGTGACTGAATCTCACGATTCTGATAGTGTACAGATCAAGGAAGAAGTCAAACTGCCCAGTGATTCTGTTAAATCTATTGAGAAACCAAAGTCACCCACAGATGTAGTCAAAACAGTTCCAAAAGATTACTCTGACGATGAGACTGACGATGAATTCGGAACAGATAAGCCACAAGGCAAGCCTTACTCTCAGCCCATTCCCTCAACTGCAGATAAATCTCTTCCGAAATCTGACGATATTCTTAAGCCATTAGCAGACTTGAAGGACATTATGACGCCATCTAAAATAGATGAGAAACCCAAGTCCCCAATTGATGCATCAAAGAAAACTGCTGCGGAATATTCTGATGACGAAAGTGATGAAGAGATTGGATTTGATAAGCCTCAAGACAAGACCCTTCCTTCCACCACACCATTAGTTCCTCTTTCTACGACTACTAGCAAGATTACTTCAGTAAGTGAATCTCACGATTCTGTTAGTGTACAGATCAAGGAAGAAGTCAAACTGCCCACTGATTCTGTTAAATCTATTGAGAAACCAAAGTCACAAACAGATGTAGTCAAAACAATTCCAAAACATTACTCTGACGATGAGACTGATGATGAACTCGGAACAGATAAGCCACAAGGCAAGCCTTACTCTCAGCCCATTCCCTCAACCGGAGATAAGTCCTTTCCGAAATCTGACGATATTCTTAAGCCATTAGCGGATATGAAGGACATTGTGACGCCATCTAAAATAGATGGGAAACCCAAGTCCCCAATTGATGCATCAAAGAAAACTGCTGCGGAATATTCTGATGACGAAAGTGATGAAGAGATTGGATTTGATAAGCCTCAAGACAAGACCCTTCCTTCCACCACACCATTAGTTCCTCTTTCTATGACTACTAGCAAGATTACTTCAGTGAGTGAATCTCACGATTCCGTTAGTGTACAGATCAAGGAAGAAGTCAAACTACCCATTGATTCTGTTAAATCTATTGAGAAACCAAAGTCACCCACAGATGTAGTCAAAACAGTTCCAAAAGATTACTCTGACGATGAGACTGACGATGAATTTGGAAAAGATAGGCCACAAGGCAAGCCTTACTCTCAGCCCATTCCCTCAACTGGAGATAAATCTCTTCCGAAATCTGACGATATTCTTAAGCCATTAGCAGACTTGAAGGACATTATGACGCCATCTAAAATAGACGAGAAACCCAAGTCCCCAATTGATGCATCAAAGAAAACTGCTACGGAATATTCTGATGGCGAAAGTGATGAAGAGATTGGATTTGATAAGCCTCAAGACAAGACCCTTCCTTCCACCACACCATTAGTTCCTCTTTCTACGACTAATAGCAAGATTACTTCAGTGACTGAATCTCACGATTCTGATAGTGTACAGATCAAGGAAGAAGTCAAACTGCCCAGTGATTCTGTTAAATCTATTGAGAAACCAAAGTCACCCACAGATGTAGTCAAAACAGTTCCAAAAGATTACTCTGACGATGAGACTGACGATGAATTCGGAACAGATAAGCCACAAGGCAAGCCTTACTCTCAGCCCATTCCCTCAACTGCAGATAAATCTCTTCCGAAATCTGACGATATTCTTAAGCCATTAGCGGACTTGAAGGACATTATGACGCCATCTAAAATAGATGAGAAACCCAAGTCCCCAATTGATGCATCAAAGAAAACTGCTGCGGAATATTCTGATGACGAAAGTGATGAAGAGATTGGATTTGATAAGCCTCAAGACAAGACCCTTCCTTCCACCACACCATTAGTTCCTCTTTCTACGACTACTAGCAAGATTACTTCAGTAAGTGAATCTCACGATTCTGTTAGTGTACAGATCAAGGAAGAAGTCAAACTGCCCACTGATTCTGTTAAATCTATTGAGAAACCAAAGTCACCCACAGATGTAGTCAAAACAATTCCAAAACATTACTCTGACGATGAGACTGATGATGAACTCGGAACAGATAAGCCACAAGGCAAGCCTTACTCTCAGCCCATTCCCTCAACCGGAGATAAGTCCTTTCCGAAATCTGACGATATTCTTAAGCCATTAGCGGATATGAAGGACATTGTGACGCCATCTAAAATAGATGGGAAACCCAAGTCCCCAATTGATGCATCAAAGAAAACTGCTGCGGAATATTCTGATGACGAAAGTGATGAAGAGATTGGATTTGATAAGCCTCAAGACAAGACCCTTCCTTCCACCACACCATTAGTTCCTCTTTCTATGACTACTAGCAAGATTACTTCAGTGAGTGAATCTCACGATTCTGTTAGTGTACAGATCAAGGAAGAAGTCAAACTACCCATTGATTCTGTTAAATCTATTGAGAAACCAAAGTCACCCACAGATGTAGTCAAAACAGTTCCAAAAGATTACTCTGACGATGAGACTGACGATGAATTTGGAAAATATAGGCCACAAGGCAAGCCTTACTCTCAGCCCATTCCCTCAACTGGAGATAAATCTCTTCCGAAATCTGACGATATTCTTAAGCCATTAGCAGACTTGAAGGACATTATGACGCCATCTAAAATAGATGAGAAACCCAAGTCCAAAATTTATGCATCAAAGAAAACTGCTACGGAATATTCTGATGGCGAAAGTGATGAAGAGATTGGATTTGATAAGCCTCAAGACAAGACCCTTCCTTCCACCACACCATTAGTTCCTCTTTCTACGACTACTAGCAAGATTACTTCAGTGAGTGAATCTCACGATTCTGTTAGTGTACAGATCAAGGAAGAAGTCAAACTACCCATTGATTCTGTGAAATCTATTGAGATACCAAAGTCACCAACAGATGTAGTCAAAACAGATCCCAGAGATATGCTTCACCCTCAGACCATTCCATTTACCAGTTCCCTGCTCCCAGTTGGAGATAAATCTCCTCCGAAATCTGACGATATTCTTAAGCCATTAGCGGACTTGAAGGACATTGTGACGCCATCTAAAATAGATGAGAAACCCAAGTCCCCAATTGATGCATCAAAGAAAACTGCTGCGGAATATTCTGATGACAAAAGTGATGAAGAGATTGGATTTGATAAGCCTCAAGACAAGACCCTTCCATCCACCACACCTTTAGTTCCTCTTTCTACGACTACTAGCAAGATTACTTCAGTGAGTGAATCTCACGATTCTGTTAGTGTACAGATCAAGGAAGAAGTCAAACTACCCATTGATTCTGTGAAATCTATTGAGATGCCAAAGTCACCAACAGATGTAGTCAAAACAGATCCCAGAGATATGCCTCACCCTCAGACCATTCCCTTTACCAGTTCCCTGCTCCCAGTTGGAGTTAAATCTCTTCCGAAATCTGACGATATTCTTAAGCCATTAGCGGACATGATGGACATTGTGACGCCATCTAAAATAGATGAGAAACCCAAGTCCCCAATTGATGCATCAAAGAAAACTGCTGCGGAATATTCTGATGACGAAAGTGATGAAGAGATTGGATTTGATAAGCCTCAAGACAAGACCCTTCCTTCCACCACACCATTAGTTCCTCTTTCTACGACTACTAGCAAGATTACTTCAGTGAGTGAATCTCACGATTCTGTTAGTGTACAGATCAAGGAAGAAGTCAAACTGCCCAGTGATTCTGTTAAATCTATTGAGAAACCAAAGTCACCCCCAGATGTAGTCAAAACAATTCCAAAAGATTACTCTGACGATGAGACCGATGATGAACTCGGAACAGATAAGCCACAAGGCAAGCCTTACTCTCAGCCCATTCCCTCAACCGGAGATAAATCTCTTCCGAAATCTGACGATATTCTTAAGCCATTAGCGGACATGAAGGACATTATGACGCCATCTAAAATAGATGAGAAACCCAAGTCCCCAATTGATGCATCAAAGAAAACTGCTGCGGAATATTCTGATGACGAAAGTGATGAAGAGATTGGATTTGATAAGCCTCAAGACAAGACCCTTCCTTCCACCACACCATTAGTTCCTCTTTCTACGACTATTAGCAAGATTACTTCAGTGAGTGAATCTCACGATTCTGATAGTGTACAGATCAAGGAAGAAGTCAAACTGCCCACTGATTCTGTTAAATCTATTGAGAAACCAAAGTCACCCACAGATGTAGTCAAAACAGTTCCAAAAGATTACTCTGACGATGAGACTGACGATGAATTTGGAAAAGATAGGCCACAAGGCAAGCCTTACTCTCAGACCATTCCCTCAACTGGAGATAAATCTCTTCCGAAATCTGACGATATTCTTAAGCCATTAGCGGACTTGAAGGACATTATGACGCCATCTAAAATAGATGAGAAACCCAAGTCCCCAATTGATGCATCAAAGAAAACTGCTACGGAATATTCTGATGACGAAAGTGATGAAGAGATTGGATTTGATAAGCCTCAAGACAAGACCCTTCCTTCCACCACACCATTAGTTCCTCTTTCTACGACTACTAGCAAGATTACTTCAGTGAGTGAATCTCACGATTCTGTTAGTGTACAGATCAAGGATGAAGTCAAACTACCCATTGATTCTGTGAAATCTGTTGAGATACCAAAGTCACCAACAGATGTAGTCAAAACAGATCCCAGAGATATGCCTCACCCTCACACCATTCCCTTTACCAGTTCCCTGCTCCCAGTTGGAGATAAATCTCTTCCGAAATCTGACGATATTCTTAAGCCATTAGCGGACTTGAAGGACATTATGACGCCATCTAAAATAGATGAGAAACCCAAGTCCCCAATTGATGCATCAAAGAAAACTGCTGCGGAATATTCTGATGACGAAAGTGATGAAGAGATTGGATTTGATAAGCCTCAAGACAAGACCCTTCCTTCCACCACACCATTAGTTCCTCTTTCTATGACTACTAGCAAGATTACTTCAGTGAGTGAATCTCACGATTCTGTTAGTGTACAGATCAAGGAAGAAGTCAAACTACCCATTGATTCTGTTAAATCTATTGAGAAACCAAAGTCACCCACAGATGTAGTCAAAACAGTTCCAAAAGATTACTCTGACGATGAGACTGACGATGAATTTGGAAAATATAGGCCACAAGGCAAGCCTTACTCTCAGCCCATTCCCTCAACTGGAGATAAATCTCTTCCGAAATCTGACGATATTCTTAAGCCATTAGCAGACTTGAAGGACATTATGACGCCATCTAAAATAGATGAGAAACCCAAGTCCAAAATTTATGCATCAAAGAAAACTGCTACGGAATATTCTGATGGCGAAAGTGATGAAGAGATTGGATTTGATAAGCCTCAAGACAAGACCCTTCCTTCCACCACACCATTAGTTCCTCTTTCTACGACTACTAGCAAGATTACTTCAGTGAGTGAATCTCACGATTCTGTTAGTGTACAGATCAAGGAAGAAGTCAAACTACCCATTGATTCTGTGAAATCTATTGAGATACCAAAGTCACCAACAGATGTAGTCAAAACAGATCCCAGAGATATGCTTCACCCTCAGACCATTCCATTTACCAGTTCCCTGCTCCCAGTTGGAGATAAATCTCCTCCGAAATCTGACGATATTCTTAAGCCATTAGCGGACTTGAAGGACATTGTGACGCCATCTAAAATAGATGAGAAACCCAAGTCCCCAATTGATGCATCAAAGAAAACTGCTGCGGAATATTCTGATGACAAAAGTGATGAAGAGATTGGATTTGATAAGCCTCAAGACAAGACCCTTCCATCCACCACACCTTTAGTTCCTCTTTCTACGACTACTAGCAAGATTACTTCAGTGAGTGAATCTCACGATTCTGTTAGTGTACAGATCAAGGAAGAAGTCAAACTACCCATTGATTCTGTGAAATCTATTGAGATGCCAAAGTCACCAACAGATGTAGTCAAAACAGATCCCAGAGATATGCCTCACCCTCAGACCATTCCCTTTACCAGTTCCCTGCTCCCAGTTGGAGTTAAATCTCTTCCGAAATCTGACGATATTCTTAAGCCATTAGCGGACATGATGGACATTGTGACGCCATCTAAAATAGATGAGAAACCCAAGTCCCCAATTGATGCATCAAAGAAAACTGCTGCGGAATATTCTGATGACGAAAGTGATGAAGAGATTGGATTTGATAAGCCTCAAGACAAGACCCTTCCTTCCACCACACCATTAGTTCCTCTTTCTACGACTACTAGCAAGATTACTTCAGTGAGTGAATCTCACGATTCTGTTAGTGTACAGATCAAGGAAGAAGTCAAACTGCCCAGTGATTCTGTTAAATCTATTGAGAAACCAAAGTCACCCCCAGATGTAGTCAAAACAATTCCAAAAGATTACTCTGACGATGAGACCGATGATGAACTCGGAACAGATAAGCCACAAGGCAAGCCTTACTCTCAGCCCATTCCCTCAACCGGAGATAAATCTCTTCCGAAATCTGACGATATTCTTAAGCCATTAGCGGACATGAAGGACATTATGACGCCATCTAAAATAGATGAGAAACCCAAGTCCCCAATTGATGCATCAAAGAAAACTGCTGCGGAATATTCTGATGACGAAAGTGATGAAGAGATTGGATTTGATAAGCCTCAAGACAAGACCCTTCCTTCCACCACACCATTAGTTCCTCTTTCTACGACTATTAGCAAGATTACTTCAGTGAGTGAATCTCACGATTCTGATAGTGTACAGATCAAGGAAGAAGTCAAACTGCCCACTGATTCTGTTAAATCTATTGAGAAACCAAAGTCACCCACAGATGTAGTCAAAACAGTTCCAAAAGATTACTCTGACGATGAGACTGACGATGAATTTGGAAAAGATAGGCCACAAGGCAAGCCTTACTCTCAGACCATTCCCTCAACTGGAGATAAATCTCTTCCGAAATCTGACGATATTCTTAAGCCATTAGCGGACTTGAAGGACATTATGACGCCATCTAAAATAGATGAGAAACCCAAGTCCCCAATTGATGCATCAAAGAAAACTGCTACGGAATATTCTGATGACGAAAGTGATGAAGAGATTGGATTTGATAAGCCTCAAGACAAGACCCTTCCTTCCACCACACCATTAGTTCCTCTTTCTACGACTACTAGCAAGATTACTTCAGTGAGTGAATCTCACGATTCTGTTAGTGTACAGATCAAGGATGAAGTCAAACTACCCATTGATTCTGTGAAATCTGTTGAGATACCAAAGTCACCAACAGATGTAGTCAAAACAGATCCCAGAGATATGCCTCACCCTCACACCATTCCCTTTACCAGTTCCCTGCTCCCAGTTGGAGATAAATCTCTTCCGAAATCTGACGATATTCTTAAGCCATTAGCGGACTTGAAGGACATTATGACGCCATCTAAAATAGATGAGAAACCCAAGTCCCCAATTGATGCATCAAAGAAAACTGCTGCGGAATATTCTGATGACGAAAGTGATGAAGAGATTGGATTTGATAAGCCTCAAGACAAGACCCTTCCTTCCACCACACCATTAGTTCCTCTTTCTACGACTACTAGCAAGATTACTTCAGTGACTGAATCTCACGATTCTGTTAGTGTACAGATCAAGGAAGAAGTCATACTGCCCACTGATTCTGTGAAATCTATTGAGAAACCAAAGTCACCTACAGATGTAGTCAAAACCATTCCAAAAGATTACTCTGACGATGAGACTGATGATGAACTCGGAACAGATAAGCCACTTGGCAAGCCTTACTCTCAGCCCATTCCCTCAACCGGAGATAAATCTCTTCCGAAATCTGACGATATTCTTGAGCCATTAGCGGACATGAAGGACATTGTGGCGCCATCTAAAACAGATGAGAAACCCAAGTCCCCAATTGATGCATCAAAGAAAACTGCTGCGGAATATTCTGATGACGAAAGTGATGAAGAGATTGGATTTGATAAGCCTCAAGACAAGACCCTTCCTTCCACCACACCATTAGTTCCTCTTTCTACGACTACTAGCAAGATTACTTCAGTGACTGAATCTCACGATTCTGAAAGTGTACAGATCAAGGAAGAAGTCAAACTGCCCACTGATTCTGTTACATCTATTGAGAAACCAAAGTCACCCACAGATGTAGTCAAAACAGTTCCAAAAGATTACTCTGACGATGAGACTGATGATGAACTCGGAACAGATAAGCCACACGGCAAGCCTTACTCTCAGCCCATTCCCTCCACCGGAGATAAATCTCTTCCGAAATCTGACGAGATTCTTAAGCCATTAGCGGACTTGAAGGACATTGTGACGCCATCTAAAATAGATGAGAAACCCAAGTCCCCAATTGATGCATCAAAGAAAACTGTTGCGGAATATTCTGATGACGAAAGTGATGAAGAGATTGGATTTGATAAGCCTCAAGACAAGACCCTTCCTTCCACCACACCATTAGTTCCTCTTTCTACGACTACTAGCAAGATTACTTCAGTGAGTGAATCTCACGATTCTGTTAGTGTACAGATCAAGGAAGAAGTCAAACTACCCATTGATTCTGTGAAATCTATTGAGATACCAAAGTCACCAACAGATGTAGTCAAAACAAATCCCAGAGATATGCCTCACCCTCAGACCATTCCCTTTACCAGTTCCCTGCTCCCAGTTGGAGATAAATCTCTTCCGAAATCTGAAGATATTCTTAAGCCATTAGCGGACATGATGGACATTGTGACGCCATCTAAAATAGATGAGAAACCCAAGTCCCCAATTGATGCATCAAAGAAAACAGCTGCGGAATATTCTGATGACGAAAGTGATGAAGAGATTGGATTTGATAAGCCTCAAGACAAGACCCTTCCTTCCACCACACCATTAGTTCCTCTTTCTACGACTACTAGCAAGATTACTTCAGTGAGTGAATCTCACGATTCTGTTAGTGTACAGATCAAGGAAGAAGTCAAACTGCCCACTGATTCTGTTAAATCTATTGAGAAACCAAAGTCACCTACAGATGTAGTCAAAACAATTCCAAAAGATTACTCTGACGATGAGACTGATGATGAACTCGGAACAGATAAGCCACAAGGCAAGCCTTACTCTCAGCCCATTCCCTCAACCGGAGATAAATCTCTTCCGAAATCTGACTATATTCTTAAGCCATTAGCGGACATGAAGGACATTGTGATGCCATCTAAAATAGATGAGAAACCCAAGTCCCCAATTGATGCATCAAAGAAAACTGCTGCGGAATATTCTGATGACGAAAGTGATGAAGAGATTGGATTTGATAAGCCTCAAGACAAGACCCTTCCTTCCACCACACCATTAGTTCCTCTTTCTACGACTACTAGCAAGATTACTTCAGTGAGTGAATCTCACGATTCTGTTAGTGTACAGATCAAGGAAGAAGTCAAACTGCCCACTGATTCTGTTAAATCTATTGAGAAACCAAAGTCACCCACAGATGTAGTCAAAACAGTTCCAAAAGATTACTCTGACGATGAGACTGACGATGAATTCGGAACAGATAAGCCACAAGGCAAGCCTTACTCTCAGCCCATTCCCTCAACTGGAGATAAATCTCTTCCGAAATCTGACGATATTCTTAAGCCATTAGAGGACTTGAAGGACATTATGACGCCATCTAAAATAGATGAGAAACCCAAGTCCCCAATTGATGCATCAAAGAAAACTGACGAAAGTGATGAAGAGATTGGATTTGATAAGCCTCAAGACAAGACCCTTCCTTCCACCACACCATTAGTTCCTCTTTCTACGACTGCAAGCAAGATTACTTCAGTGAGTGAATCTCATGATACTGTTAGAGTACAGATCAAGGAAGAAGTCAAACAGCCCACTGATTCTGTTAAATCTATTGAGAAACCAAAGTCACCCACAGATGTAGTCAAAACAGTTCCAAAAGATTACTCTGACGATGAGACTGACGATGAATTTGGAAAAGATAAGCCACAAGGCAAGCCTTACTCTCAGACCATTCCCTCAACTGGAGATAAATCTCTTCCGAAATCTGACGATATTCTTAAGCCATTAGCGGACTTGGAGGACATTATGACGCCATCTAAAATAGATGAGAAACCCAAGTCCCCAATTGATGCATCAAAGAAAACTGCTGCGGAATATTCTGATGACGAAAGTGATGAAGAGATTGGATTTGATAAGCCTCAAGACAAGACCCTTCCTTCCACCACACCATTAGTTCCTCTTTCTACGACTACTAGCAAGATTACTTCAGTGACTGAATCTCACGATTCTGTTAGTGTACAGATCAAGGAAGAAGTCAAACTGCCCACTGATTCTGTTAAATATATTGAGAAACCAAAGTCACCCACAGATGTAGTCAAAACAGTTCCAAAAGATTACTCTGACGATGAGACTGATGATGAATTCGGAACAGATAAGCCACAAGGCAAGCTTTACTCTCAGCCCATTCCCTCAACCGGAGATAAATCTCTTCCGAAATCTGACGATATTCTTAAGCCATTAGCGGACATGAAGGACATTGTGACGCCATCTAAAATAGATGAGAAACCCAAGTCCCCAATTGATGCATCAAAGAAAACTGCTGCGGAATATTCTGATGACGAAAGTGATGAAGAGATTGGATTTGATAAGCCTCAAGACAAGACCCTTCCTTCCTCCACACCATTAGTTCCTCTTTCTACGACTACCAGCAAGATTTCTTCAGTGAGTGAATGTCACGATTCTGTTAGTGTACAGATCAAGAAAGAAGTCAAACTACCCATTGATTCCGTTAAATCTATTGAGATACCAAAGTCACCAACAGACGTAGTCAAAACAGATCCCAAAGATATGCCTCACCCTCAGACCATTCCCTTTACCAGTTCCCTGCTCACAGTTGGAGATAAATATCTTCTGAAATCTGAAGATATTCTTAAGCCATTAGCGGACATGAAGGACATTGTGACGCCATCTAAAATAGATGAGAAACCCAAGTCCCCAATTGAAGCATCAAAGAAAACTGCTACGGAATATTCTGATGACGAAAGTGATGAAGAGATTGGATTTGATAAGCCTCAAGACAAGACCCTTCCTTCCAACACACCATTAGTTCCTCTTTCTACGACTACTAGCAAGATTACTTCAGTGAGTGAATCTCACGATTCTGCTAGTGTACAGATCAAGGAAGAAGTCAAACTGCCCACTGATTCTGTTAAATCTATTGAGAAACCAAAGTCACCCACAGATGTAGTCAAAACAGTTCCAAAAGATTACTCTGACGATGAGACTGATGATGAACTCGGAACAGATAAGCCACAAGGCAAGCCCTACTCTCAGCCCATTCCCTCAACCGGAGATAAATCTCTTCCGAAATCGGACGATATTCTTAAGCCATTAGCGGACTTAAAGGACATTGTGACGCCATCTAAAATAGTTGAGAAACCCAAGTCCCCAATTGATGCATCAAAGAAAACTGCTTCGGAATATTCTGATGACGAAAGTGATGAAGATATTGGATTTGACAAGCCTCAAAACAAAACCCTTCCTTCCACCACACCATTAGTTCCTCTTTCTACGACTACTAGCAAGATTACTTCAGTGAGTGAATCTAAAGATTCCTTTACTGCACAGATCAAGGAAGTAGTCAAATTGCCCACTGATTCTGGTAAATCTATTGAGAAACCAAAGTCACCTACAGATGTAGTCAAAACAGTTCCAAAAGATTACTCTGACGATGAGACTGACGATGAATTCGGAACAGACAAGCCACAAGGCAAGCCCTACTCTCAGCCCATTCCCTCAACCGGAGATAAATCTCTTCCGAAATCTGACGATATTCTTAAGCCATTAGCGGACTTGAAGGACATTGTGACGCCATCTAAAATAGATGAGAAACCCAAGTCCCCAATTGATGCATCAAAGAAAACTGCTACGGAAAATTCTGATGACGAAAGTGATGAAGATATTGGATTTGACAAGTCTCAAGACAAAACCCTTCCTTCCACCACACCATTAGTTCCTCTTTCTACGTCTACTAGAAGGATTACTTCAGTGAGTGAATCTCACGCTTCTGTTAGTGTACAGATCAAGGAAGAAGTCAAACTGCCCACTGATTCTGGTAAATCTATTGAGAAACCAAAGTCACCTACAGATGTAGTCAAAACAGTTCCAAAAGATTACTCTGACGATGAGACTGACGATGAATTCGGAACAGACAAGCCACAAGGCAAGCCTTACTCTCAGCCCATTCCCTCAACCGGAGATAAATCTCTTCCGAAATCTGACGATATTCTTAAGCCATTAGCGGACTTGAAGGACATTGTGACGCCATCTAAAATAGATGAGAAACCCAAGTCCCCAATTGATGCATCAAAGAAAACTGCTACGGAATATTCTGATGACGAAAGTGATGAAGAGATTGGATTTGATAAGCCTCAAGACAAAACCCTTCCTTCCACCACACCATTAGTTCCTCTTTCTACGACTACTAGCCATATTACTTCAGTGAGTGAATCTAAAGATTCCTTTACTGCACAGATCAAGGAAGTAGTCAAATTGCCCACTGATTCTGGTAAATCTATTGAGAAACCAAAGTCACCTACAGATGTAGTCAAAACAGTTCCAAAAGATTACTCTGACGATGAGACTGACGATGAATTCGGAACAGACAAGCCACAAGGCAAGCCTTACTCTCAGCCCATTCCCTCAACCGGAGATAAATCTCTTCCGATATCTGACGATATTCTTAAGCCAATAGCGGACTTGACGGACATTTTGACGCCATCTAAAATAGATGAGAAACCCAAGTCCCCAATTTATGCATCAAAGAAAACTGCTTCGGAATATTCTGATGACGAAAGTGATGAAGATATTGGATTTGACAAGCCTCAAGACAAAACCCTTCCTTCCACCACACCATTAGTTCCTCTTTCTACGACTACTAGCAAGATTACTTCAGTGAGTGAATCTAAAGATTCCTTTACTGCACAGATCAAGGAAGTTGTCAAATTGCCCACTGATTCTGTTAAATCTATTGAGAAACCAAAGTCACCAACAGATGTAGTCAAAACAATTCCAAAAGATTACTCTGACGATGAGACTGACGATGAATTCGGAACAGACAAGCCACAAGGCAAGCCTTACTCTCAGCCCATTCCCTCAACCGGAGATAAATCTATTCCGAAATCTGACGATATTCTTAAGCCATTAGCGGACTTGAAGGACATTGTGACGCCATCTAAAATAGATGAGAAACCCAAGTCCCCAGTTGATGCATCAAAGAAACTTTCAATGGAATATTCTGATGACGAAAGCGATGAAGAGATTGTATTTGATAAGCCTCAAGACAAGACCCTTCCTTCCACCACACCATTAGTTCCTCTTTCTACGACTACTAGCAAGATTACTTCAGTGACTGAATCTCACGATTCTGTTAGTGTACAGATCAAGGAAGAAGTCAAACTGCCCACTGATTCTGTTAAATCTATTGAGAAACCAAAGTCACCTACAGATGTAGTCAAAACAGTTCCAAAAGATTACTCTGACGATGAGACTGACGATGAATTCGGAACAGACAAGCCACAAGGCAAGCCTTACTCTCAGCCCATTCCCTCAACCGGAGATAAATCTCTTCCGAAATCTGACGATATTCTTAAGCCATTAGCGGACTTGAAGGACATTGTGACGCCATCTAAAATAGATGAGAAACCCAAGTCCCCAATTGATGCATCAAAGAAAACTGCTACGGAATATTCTGATGACGAAAGTGATGAAGAGATTGGATTTGATAAGCCTCAAGACAAAACCCTTCCTTCCACCACACCATTAGTTCCTCTTTCTACGACTACTAGCCATATTACTTCAGTGAGTGAATCTAAAGATTCCTTTACTGCACAGATCAAGGAAGTAGTCAAATTGCCCACTGATTCTGGTAAATCTATTGAGAAACCAAAGTCACCTACAGATGTAGTCAAAACAGTTCCAAAAGATTACTCTGACGATGAGACTGACGATGAATTCGGAACAGACAAGCCACAAGCCAAGCCCTACTCTCAGCCCATTCCCTCAACCGGAGATAAATCTCTTCCGAAATCTGACGATATTCTTAAGCCATTAGCGGACTTGAAGGACATTGTGACGCCATCTAAAATAGATGAGAAACCCAAGTCCCCAATTGATGCATCAAAGAAAACTGCTACGGAATATTCTGATGACGAAAGTGATGAAGAGATTGGATTTGATAAGCCTCAAGACAAAACCCTTCCTTCCACCACACCATTAGTTCCTCTTTCTACGACTACTAGCAAGATTACTTCAGTGAGTGAATCTAAAGATTCCTTTACTGCACAGATCAAGGAAGTAGTCAAATTGCCCACTGATTCTGGTAAATCTATTGAGAAACCAAAGTCACCCACAGATGTAGTCAAAACAATTCCAAAAGATTACTCTGACGATGAGACTGACGATGAAATCGGAACAGACAAGCCACAAGCCAAGCCCTACTCTCAGCCCATTCCCTCAACCGGAGATAAATCTCTTCCGAAATCTGACGATATTCTTAAGCCATTAGCGGACATGAAGGACATTGTGATGCCATCTAAAATAGATGAGAAACCCAAGTCCCCAGTTGATGCATCAAAGAAACTTTCAATGGAATATTCTGATGACGAGAGCGATGAAGAGATTGTATTTGATAAGCCTCAAGACAAGACCCTTCCTTCCACCACACCATTAGTTCCTCTTTCTACGACTACTAGCAAGATTACTTCAGTGACTGAATCTCACGATTCTGTTAGTGTACAGATCAAGGAAGAAGTCAAACTGCCCACTGATTCTGTTAAATCTATTGAGAAACCAAAGTCACCAACAGATGTAGTCAAAACAATTCCAAAAGATTACTCTGACGATGAGACTGACGATGAATTCGGAACAGACAAGCCACAAGGCAAGCCTTACTCTCAGCCCATTCCCTCAACCGGAGATAAATCTCTTTCGAAATCTGACAATATTCTTAAGCCATTAACGAACTTGAAGAACATTATGACGCCCACTAAAATACATGAGAAACCCAAGTCCCCAATTGATGCATCAATGAAAACTGTAACGGAGTATTCTGATGACGAAAGTGATGAAGAGATTGGATTTGATAAGCCTCAAGACAAGACCCTTCCTTCCACCACACCATTAGTTCCTCTTTCTACGACTACTAGCAAGATTACTTCAGTGAGTGAATCTCACGATTCTGTTAGTGTACAGATCAAGGAAGAAGTCAAACTGCCCACTGATTCTATTAAATCTATTGAGAAACCAAAGTCACCCACAGATGTAGTCAAAACAATTCCAAAAGATTACTCTGACGATGAGACTGATGATGAACTCGGAACAGATAAGCCACAAGGCAAGCCTTACTCTCAGCCCATTCCCTCAACCGGAGATAAATCTTTTCCGAAATCTGACGATATTCTTAAGCCATTAGCGGACATGAAGGACATTGTGACGCCATCTAAAATAGATGAGAAACGCAAGTCCCCAATTGATGCATCAAAGAAAACTGCTGCGGAGTATTCTGATGACGAAAGTGATGAAGAGATTGGATTTGATAAGCCTCAAGACAAGACCCTTCCTTCCACCACACCATTAGTTCCTCTTTCTACGACTACCAGCAAGATTACTTCAGTGAGTGAATCTCACGATTCCGTTAGTGTACAATTCAAGGAAGAAGTCAAACTGCCCACTGATTCTGTTAAATCTATTGAGAAACCAAAGTCACCTACAGATGTAGTCAAAACAGTTCCAAAAGATTACTCTGACGATGAGACTGACGATGAATTCGGAACAGACAAGCCACAAGGCAAGCCTTACTCTCAGCCCATTCCCTCAACCGGAGATAAATCTCTTCCGAAATCTGACGATATTCTTAAGCCATTAGTGGACTTGACGGACATTAAGACGCAATCTAAAATAGATGAGAAACCCAAGTCCCCAGTTGATGCATCAAAGAAACTTTCAATGGAATATTCTGATGACGAAAGCGATGAAGAGATTGGATTTGATAAGCCTCAAGACAAGACCCTTCCTTCCACCACACCATTAGTTCCTCTTTCTACGACTACCAGCAAGATTACTTCAGTGAGTGAATCTCACGATTCCGTTAGTGTACAATTCAAGGATGAAGTCAAACTGCCCACTGATGCTGTTAAATCTATTGCGAAACGAATGTCACCCACAGATGTAGTCAAAACAGATCCCAGAGATATGCCTCACCCTCAGATCATTCCCTTTACCAGTTCCCTGCTCCCAGATGGAGATAAGTCTCTTCCGAAATCTGACGATATTCTTAAGCCATTAGTGGACTTGACGGACATTAAGACGCAATCTAAAATAGATGAGAAACCCAAGTCCCCAGTTGATGCATCAAAGAAACTTTCAATGGAATATTCTGATGACGAAAGCGATGAAGAGATTGGATTTGATAAGCCTCAAGACAAGACCCTTCCTTCCATCACACCATTAGTTCCTCTTTCTACGACTACTAGCAAGATTACTTCAGTGAGTGAATCTCACGATTCTGCTAGTGTACAGATCAAGGAAGAAGTCATACTACCCACTGATTCTGTTAAATCTATTGAGAAACCAAAGTCACCCACAGATGTAGTCAAAACAATTCCAAAATATTACTCTGACGATGAGACTGACGATGAATTCGGAACAGATAAGCCACAAGGCAAGCCTTACTCTCAGCCCATTCCCTCAACCGGAGATAAATCTCTTTCGAAATCTGACAATATTCTTAAGCCATTAACGGACTTGAAGAACATTATGACGCCCACTAAAATACATGAGAAACCCAAGTCCCCAATTGATGCATCAATGAAAACTGTAACGGAGTATTCTGATGACGAAAGTGATGAAGAGATTGGATTTGATAAGCCTCAAGACAAGACCCTTCCTTCCACCACACCATTAGTTCCTCTTTCTACGACTACTAGCAAGATTACTTCAGTGAGTGAATCTCACGATTCTGCTAGTGTACAGATCAAGGAAGAAGTCATACTACCCACTGATTCTGTTAAATCTATTGAGAAACCAAAGTCACCCACAGATGTAGTCAAAGCAATTCCAAAATATTACTCTGACGATGAGACTGATGATGAACTCGGAACAGATAAGCCACAAGGCAAGCCTTACTCTCAGCCCATTCCCTCAACCGGAGATAAATCTCTTCCGAAATCTGACGATATTCTTAAGCCATTAGTGGACTTGACGGACATTAAGACGCAATCTAAAATAGATGAGAAACCCAAGTCCCCAGTTGATGCATCAAAGAAACTTTCAATGGAATATTCTGATGACGAAAGCGATGAAGAGATTGGATTTGATAAGCCTCAAGACAAGACCCTTCCTTCCATCACACCATTAGTTCCTCTTTCTACGACTACTAGCAAGATTACTTCAGTGAGTGAATCTCACGATTCCGTTAGTGTACAGATCAGGGACGAAGTTAAACTGCCCACTGATTCTGCGAAATCTATTGAGAAATCAAAGTCACCCACAGATGTAGTCAAAACAATTCCAAAATATTACTCTGACGATGAGACTGACGATGAATTCGGAACAGATAAGCCACAAGGCAAGCCTTACTCTCAGCCCATTCCCTCAACCGGAGATAAATCTCTTTCGAAATCTGACAATATTCTTAAGCCATTAACGGACTTGAAGAACATTATGACGCCCACTAAAATACATGAGAAACCCAAGTCCCCAATTGATGCATCAATGAAAACTGTAACGGAGTATTCTGATGACGAAAGTGATGAAGAGATTGGATTTGATAAGCCTCAAGACAAGACCCTTCCTTCCACCACACCATTAGTTCCTCTTTCTACGACTACTAGCAAGATTACTTCAGTGAGTGAATCTCACGATTCTGTTAGTGTACAGATCAAGGAAGAAGTCAAACTGCCCACTGATTCTATAAAATCTATTGAGAAACCAAAGTCACCCACAGATGTAGTCAAAACAATTCCAAAAGATTACTCTGACGATGAGACTGATGATGAACTCGGAACAGATAAGCCACAAGGCAAGCCTTACTCTCAGCCCATTCCCTCAACCGGAGATAAATCTTTTCCGAAATCTGACGATATTCTTAAGCCATTAGCGGACATGAAGGACATTGTGACGCCATCTAAAATAGATGAGAAACCCAAGTCCCCAATTGATGCATCAAAGAAAACTGCTGCGGAGTATTCTGATGACGAAAGTGATGAAGAGATTGGATTTGATAAGCCTCAAGACAAGACCCTTCCTTCCACCACACCATTAGTTCCTCTTTCTACGACTACTAGCAAGATTACTTCAGTGAGTGAATCTCACGATTCTGTTAGTGTACAGATCAAGGAAGAAGTCATACTACCCACTGATTCTGTTAAATCTATTGAGAAACCAAAGTTACCCACAGATGTAGTCAAAACAGATCCCAGAGATATGCCTCACCCTCAGACCATGCCCTCTACCAGTTGCCTGCTCACAGTTGGAGATAAATCTCTTCCGAAATCTGAAGATATTCTTAAGCCATTAGCGGACTTGAAGGACATTATGCCGCCATCTAAAATAGATGAGAAACGCAAGTCCCCAATTGATGCATCAAAAAAACTGGCAAAGGAATATTCTGATGACGAAAGTGAGGAAGAGATTGGATTTGATAAACCTCAAGATAAGGTCATTCCATCCACCACACCATTAGTTCCTCTTTCTACGACTACTAGCAAAATTACTTCAGTGAGTGAATCTCACGATTCCGTTAGTGTACAGATCAGGGACGAAGTTAAACTGCCCACTGATTCTGCGAAATCTATTGAGAAATCAAAGTCACCCACAGATGTAGTCAAAACAATTCCAAAATATTACTCTGACGATGAGACTGACGATGAATTCGGAACAGATAAGCCACAAGGCAAGCCTTACTCTCAGCCCATTCCCTCAACCGGAGATAAATCTCTTCCGAAATCTGACGATATTCTTAAGCCATTAGCGGACATGAAGGACATTGTGACGCCATCTAAAATAGATGAGAAACCCAAGTCCCCAATTGATGCATCAAAGAAAACTGCTGCGGAGTATTCTGATGACGAAAGTGATGAAGAGATTGGATTTGATAAGCCTCAAGATAAGGTCATTCCATCCACCACACCATTAGTTCCTCTTTCTACGACTACTAGCAAGATTACTTCAGTGAGTGAATCTCACGATTCTGTTACTGCACAGATCAAGGAAGAAGTCATACTACCCACTGATTCTGTTAAATCTATTGAGAAACCAAAGTTACCCACAGATGTAGTCAAAACAGATCCCAGAGATATGCCTCACCCTCAGATCATGCCCTCTACCAGTTGCCTGCTCACAGTTGGAGATAAATCTCTTCCGAAATCTGAAGATATTCTTAAGCGATTAGCGGACTTGAAGGACATTATGCCGCCATCTAAAATAGATGAGAAACGCAAGTCCCCAATTGATGCATCAAAAAAACTGGCAAAGGAATATTCTGATGACGAAAGTGAGGAAGAGATTGGATTTGATAAACCTCAAGATAAGGTCATTCCATCCACCACACCATTAGTTCCTCTTTCTACGACTACTAGCAAGATTACTTCAGTGAGTGAATCTCACGATTCTGTTACTGCACAGATCAAGGAAGAAGTCATACTACCCACTGATTCTGTTAAATCTATTGAGAAACCAAAGTTACCCACAGATGTAGTCAAAACAGATCCCAGAGATATGCCTCACCCTCAGACCATGCCCTCTACCAGTTGCCTGCTCACAGTTGGAGATAAATCTCTTCCGAAATCTGACGATATTCTTAAGCCATTAGCGGACTTGGAGGGCATTATGACGCCCACTAAAATACATGAGAAACCCAAGTCCCCAATTGATGCATCAATGAAAACTGTAACGGAGTATTCTGATGACGAAAGTGATGAAGAGATTGGATTTGATAAGCCTCAAGACAAGACCCTTCCTTCCACCACACCATTAGTTCCTCTTTCTGCGACTACTAGCAAGATTTCTTCAGTGAGTGAATCTCACGATTCCGTTAGTGTACAAATCAAGGAAGAAGTCAAACTGGCCTCTGATTCTGTTAAATCTATTGAGAAACCAAAGTCACCCACAGATGTAGTCAAAACAGTTCCAAAAGATTACTCTGTCGATGAGACTGACGATGATTTCCGAACACAAGGCAAGCCATACTCTAAGCCCATTCCAGTTGGAGATGTGTATTTGCAAAGTGCTGATAAGTTTTGTAATGATCTAGTGCAATCTCAATTCACAGCTGTGCAGGGACTTTCAATTGGCCATGAGGTTAATGTAGTTAAAGATTTTTCAGTTATTGAGACCGATGACTCTAGATCGATACACCAAATTGTTGAAGAAACTTTGAGGGCTGGTGATGCAGAGGTGCAGAAGATAGTAAACGAAACTCTTAGAAGCGTGCAGTTGCATAAGGATGCAGACAGTAAGGATCAGGTATTGACAGTGCTTGGTAAAAGTGAACGGACGGTCAAAGAAATTGTAGCGGAAACATTAAAAAGTGCAAATGTGGTAGTAGAGAAATCACAAATAGTAGATCCGCCCGATGAGTGCTTGGACACATTAAAGAACGAGAATATTGAATGCAAAGAAGTTCGGCCTATAGCTTATTTTGTCAAATTAGAAGAGGAAAATAAAGACGAAAAGATCACTAAAAAAAAGGAAACAAAAGCTATAGTAGCTAAGAAAACAAAAGCAGTAAGTGATGGTAGTGCAAAGCCTTCGGGCACAGCGTTAAAGAATCAACGGGATAAGAAACAGGTAGATAAAGAGAAAAGCTCAAAGGCGAAATCTTCAACAACGCAATTAAAGCCAATATCAGCCAGCAAGCAAACAGTCGCAAGCAAACGAGTACCAGCTGAACCCAAGAAGCTATCTAGGAAAACCGAGTCCAAAAGATCTGTAACAAGTTCTACCTCGACGACAACGAGCTCGGCGTCGGCAACAAGTCGTGTGATCAGTGAAATTCACTTTGAAAGATCTGCCAGTCCAGCATCAAGTTCAATATTTTACGAAAGTCAAGGGGAAAATAGTCGCTCCACAACGCCAAGACCCAGAGTAAAAACCGATGTGACCAGAATTCCATACAACACCCCAGTTCGCTCGTTTAGTCCGCCACAGAAAACTACAAAAGTATCCAGATCAACGAAAAGGACAACCGTTAGTGCTACTAAGCAATCAAAAGTAGTTACTATACAACAGAAAAATGAATTGAATATGACGAGCTCAACGAAAGTTGAGAAACGCACTGTGAAAACACCAACTACAACTGTCACACACAGATATATGCAGCCAACATTAGCGCACAGTATGCGTTACGGTCTAAATACCGATGGTGAGAGTCGAAGCGTGACTCCAGCTCCAGCTAAGTCCCCAGCACCACCCAAGTCACCAGCTCCAGCACAAACCAATCGACAAAGTATATATAGAATAAAGAATACGACAAGTGAATTGACAAAAAACTCGTCAATAGAACAAAAACAAAGGAAATTAACCAGTGAAAAGCCATTAGCTTTGACTCTCAATAGAGGTCCCCAAACTGTAAGTAAAGAGTCATTAAAGAGTACAGAACGCCTTTACAAAAGACAAATATCCAAAGAGAATAAACAAGCAAACGTGATAGGCTCCAAGAGCCAAATAACTAAAAGCATGAAGACACAATCAGCAATTGCAACTAAATCCATTGCCTACAGAACTTCCATAGACACTGATAACAAGCTACAGAAAAAAACTGCATCAACAATGCAACGCACTAAAGTTCCAATTAGCTTGTCTTCCGTAACAACAAGAACTTCAACTAAACTAAGCAACAAAAGTGATGAAACCATTTCAAAACCTCAGATAGACAATAAGAAAATCGTTAGGAAACCAGTAAGCAAAATGAGTGGAGGAAGCACTATTCGCAGTTCCATCGAGCCGAAACTACAAAAGCAAATGAAGGATACAATGAATGAATCGAGCACAACAGCCAGTGGCAGTACCAGTGCCAGTGGGTCCTCGAGCAGCACCCGACGCAGCGTACGTTCCGTGTTGGTCAGCCGTAAGACGGACAAGGAGAAGACCAATATGAAGCTATCGGAGAAGAAGGGTGTCATGGCGACAACGACGACGTCTACAGTACGTGCTCACAGGGAGCCCACAGCCACAACCGGCGCGGTTAGCACCGTGCTCGTTGATGACGACTCCGAGGTGATAACTATACGATCCATTAAATCAAGTGATAGTACAAAAAGCTCTACCTCATCATCCTCCGGTAGCGGCAGCAACAGTCGCAAGGTGCTAACCAGCGAGGTTTTCACTAAAACATTTGGCCCCGACAAGCCCCTAGAAGTGATCTACCGCCAGCCCGATTTTGATGTCGAACACCATACATCAATTGGAATGCGTCCGCAATCGACAAGCGATCAACAGCGCTACGTTAACGAATTCGATGTCAGTTTTATCGATACCACCGATTCCAGTCTCTCCGACTCCGTTGCACTGCCCATGTTTGGCCCTGGTGAGCCAGAGCGTTTACTAGCCGCCAGTCCTGGTTCACCCAAACCAACCCGTAGTCCCCTAGCACTGATTGAGGAGACATTGCGGCGCCACCATCATCAGCACCAGCACATTGCTCCGTCGGTCAGTGCAGTAGACCCTTCACAGCAAGTACATGTCGAGAGCGTTAGCCTTGTGGCGGTGAGTGAGAGTCGAGTAAAGAAAGAGACGGAGCAGAGCAGCACATCAAAAGGTAAATAGATATATTTAGGTTTACTTAGAGCACTGTCATACATTTGTTAAGCATAGCTTAGAGCGATACCCATCATGCTTAGGGATTTATCAAACTATATGCAACTTTTCTAATTGATATCAATTTGCAAACTGCTTTTATTTAATTTAATTTTAACTTATTTTCCACAACTAGCTAACGCAAATAACTAAAATCAATACTTAAAAGCCACTATAAAAAATAATAAGCCTAAAAAAAACCCACCAAAATGTCCAAAAAACTCCCAACAATATCCGTAACTGCCGAGCAGCATTCCACATCATCCTCATCCTCCCAAGACTCCGATAGCAATGACATGGACTATGGCAACTACGGCGGCGTCACAGATGTTGAAGATTTCGATAGTCAGCCCGAGGTGCTTCGGCTTAGCTCCCGTCGCAGTTCTGGCAATGTGTCACCCAAGCCAAAAAACGAGCAGAAAAAATCGAATCCATTTGAAAACGATATCACTGACGTTGAAGACTATGACACTGAATCAGATGATGATGATGAGAAGAGCACCGCTTATCCGGAATTGAAATTGTCGCTACGCGAATTTCTGCAACAAGGATTGCAAAATCAAGAGGCTCTGGATAACGATGCCAAGGAGAGTTGTGTAATTAGGGACGGTAACTTTCTGGAAGCCCAAGACTTGAATGGCGTGGCGGATCTCCTAACCGACTGCGAGGATTACGACACAGACTCTGAAGTGGGCTACGGCTACGAGAAGTCCGTATGTGTTGACTTAGACAATGCCGTGGCCGATCAGGGGCGCGTCAACATTGCCGATGGTGAGAAGCACGAAGATGACTCGGATAACTACGAGGATGTTTCCGTCATTAGCGACATTAGTGACTTGGCCTCGGCTTTGTCCGATTGTGCAGGCATCGGGGTCCATATGCGTGGCATCTCTGAGGACGAAGTACTCGTGGTGTCTGGCAGTGGCAGTGAACAGGTATGCCAAATTTCCTGCTCGGGTACTGAATCTGAATCTGGTGGCGCTGCTGCTGCCAGAAGCGCCAGCTCAAGTGAACCCAGCGTTGCCCCCATCGATGTCGCTTTTGTCAGCGCCAGCGGAGAGACGCGCAGGAACTCCAAGTCAACTTTGTTCAATGCTGGAAAGAGAAATTTCCTACAAATGGCTCCTAAAAACGAAGAAGTTTTTACAGACGTTGAGGGCATGGATGATTCAATTGCCGAAGACAGCTTCGACAATGAGGAGGAAGACGAGCAGCCAATTCCACGTGCGGTCATTCTCGCGACTGGCGATGATGGCACCTGTCTGACCGATGTGGAGGATATGGTTTGCGATGACCTTTCACTCTCGAGTGTCATACCCGAAGCAGTTGCTGTGGCAGCCGAGGTATTGCCTCTGCCACATCGCGAGGTCGTCGAGTTGAAGGAGGATAAGTACGGCGATACCGTTACGAATGTCATGCCCATGAACAGCAACTATGAGTTTGGAATCTATAACCACTTGAAGGATGTCAATCAAACTGATTCAGAGGACTACTCTTGTGCCGAGGATATTAGCGCCAATCTCTCCCTAGCCGAGGAACTGGCCATTGGAGCATCTGGCCTAATCGAGAACGAAGTTATTGTATCCAACGAGCTGTTAAAACAGCAGCTAAGCAAACGGCTCGATGTGCAGTCCAATGCCGAGTCTGTCACCGACGTCGAGGAGATCTTCGTAGCTGGCACTAATCGCCGCAAGAAGTTGAAGTCGCGCCCGCCTAGCAAGGGCAAGAATAAGTTGCTCGATGTGGTCAAGGGAAAAGAAGAGGGTATAACCGATGTGGAAGACATGGATTTGAGTGAGTGTGATCTGCCGCTAGGCAATAAGCGAGTCGAACAGCTAAAACACCAAGCCAAGGCCAAAAAACCAGATAACCAAAGCGATACCGAAGATACTTCTGCCGACGACACGTCCAATGCATCCGATGCCTCATTACCGCCACCTGATTTGCCCAAACAGAGCCACAACAAATCCAAATTGAAGCCGCTCCACTTGCGTTTGCCCAAAGACGATGCCAACAGTCAGCACAACACAGACATCGAGGATGTGCAGTTGCCATCTGATGCCGAGGATGCACTCGAGCCACCCGCCATCCCTGTGGCCAACAGCAACAGCAAGGAGCTCAACGATATGCTCAACGAGAGCTACACCATCGTCCATGAAAAGAGCGGCAGAAGTTTCAACTCAGAGGACGAGAAGATGCACTTGAAGAGTGTGATACGAGATGCCCACACCGATGTTGAATATGTTGAGTCTGATGAGTCAGCTGCTCGAGGCGGCAACTAGTCTCCCCGTCAACGGATTCATGCACACACATATATGATTTGCCAAATACAATCTTAACAATAGTTCATAATTGGTATAACTTAACAAATAATACAAAATACAGATCAACTGATTAATACATACACTCAAGCATATTGTAAGTAAACCTAACAATTCACAATTACCATATCGTATAAAATTAACATTTTCGTTACAATTTATCGCCAACACATGAAAGCAACAAAAAGCCTGAATCTTATTGCTACTACTGTCTGCCGTACCAATACTAACAATGTTCAAATATTTTTTAATCACATAAGCGTCGTTCAACTAACATTCTAAGTATTTTATATATATTTAGTAATTAGAGCTAACAACAACAAAGTTCTTTGGAATCTATTTAGTTTTAGTTTTCGTCCTTCATTTTGAGTCCGTGTTATTATTATTTTGTTTGTAGCGTATATTTATGGTATGTAATGCTTTTAGGTTACTTTTATGTTGTTTTCCAACACTGTTAAAACTTTACTAATCCCCAAATTGTTCGCTTACAGAGGGTCTTACAAAAACAACAACAACATTTGGCCCAACCATTCTGCATACAGAGCAAATATCACAAGAAATTGGTAAGTACAGCTAATTGCCACATAAATAATTAGCTTTTCATTATTTTGCGCGAACATTTTCTCATGCGCTTCACAATTTGTATTTGTATTTATAATGTTTATTGTATTTGAGTTATTTGTTTTATATTTGTTTTGGTAATTGTTTAACAAATGCAATTAAAGCTCATTGAGACAAAAAGTTACGAAATGAACTTAGCTCAATTTGATAGCTAGAAAAACGCTGCTAAAAGATTTTCCTCACATCTCCACCAACATCACCGCATTTTTGAAATTCATCTTCTATCTACCACACATAATGTTGCACACATAATATTTACAAATTTCGCTTCTCATGCAGTCTCATGATTTCCAAAGCTTGCAAACTATCTAATTTCTATCTATCAATGAACAAAACAAAAATGTGCAATTATTTTACAGGTGATGTTGGTGAAGTTGGTGAAGGTGATGAAGACGAAGATCTTGTGGCACGCATTCGCGAGGAAGCCAAAATTCTAGTCGAACACGTGCTCGAAGAGAGCGTTGATTTCATTGAAAGCCAGGGGGAAGAGCACAATGGCCATGATTCCATAAGGCTCGAATACAATTCAGAGAGTGAAAACTATGCCATAACATGCGATGATATTGTCGGCGTTGATGTCATCAAATCGCCAACCATTGAGTCCATGTCCGGCAAATCTTTCGATGATAATATGAGTTTCACCGATGAACACATTAATTTACCCTTGCATGCCCAAAACATAACAACAACCATAACAACAACAACAACAACAACTGATACTGGTACTGGTACTGGTACAGTAACCACGCAGTTCCAACAACAGCAATCGGCTGCAACAACAACAAAAGGTAATCTATAATGCCAAGTGACAATGTGTTAGTTCTACGATAGCATAGAAGTTATAGAAGCCCTATAGTAGGACCTTAGCCAATATCTATCCATTGTGTTGTTTAGTCCGTTTTGATATAACCTTACTCATCCCCTTAATTCCATGTATTTATGTATGTATCATCCCCAAAAACATATGTACTTGCCATCACATGTAGTGCCTAGTGAAGATCCCGATGATCAATTGGAGGTGCGTACTAGACGCATCGCGTATAAGATCGAAAAGCTATCCGATGATTTAGAAGATGTGAGCGAACGTTTCGATGAGGCATTCCAAACGGTCGTCCAAGAGGATGAGATAAGTGCCCTGCAGGGCGAATATTCGAAGCTCAGTTGGGACGATAGTGTTTCGCCCACGACAAACACAATGGCCGATATGGCACAGACTCAATTAACGCCCGATACTGATATGCAAGAGTTGAACACAGGTATAGCTCATTAGTTTATAGCATACACCACCCACTTACTACTAACAACATATGATTTTATAACTACTACAACATATATATATATATTGCTTTGTATGGCGCTCCTCTATTGGTGATTTGTGTAGATTGTGAATACAAATTTTAGATGTACATCGTTTTCCAAATGCTGCCAATTTCATAAATAAAATGGCGGCCAATATAAAACGAATATACTTTTTGTTGAAGTTGAGCTCTAATTGCATTTAATATTTTTATTTCAAATTTGTTTATCCGTTTAATCATACAAAATATATGCATGTCAACTCCATAAATGTGTGGACCTATCTGTCACTACTCATCACTCATCACTCATCACTCACCATTCATCACTCCAACCCATCCACAACTATCTACTATCTACTACTTTAAGAGCCTATCCACATACTAACCACTCTCACACAACTTAAACAACTGTTTCTGTTCATCCTCTAAATACTGTTTTTGTTCTTGCATACTTTACTCTCTCTCTCTCTCTCCCTATCTCTCTACCTCATCTTCTGTTTTTTTTTCGACTTTCGCAACACTTTTAAAATTGCTTTTATTTTCACACCTATTGTTTTGTAGAAACAGGCGGCGATTTACCAATCTCAGCTGATACCACCCCCATACCACCGTCAACTGTTGTAGCAGCAACAACGGCTACAATAACAGCAGCAGTTACTTCAACTGAAACGTTGCTTGCAACCGATACATTGACGACCACCAGCCACGACACACCCACACCAAAACCGCGCGTACTCAAAGCAAGTCCCCCCGACTCCATCTCCGATGGCACCGATAGCACTACCACCATTCCAAATCAAGTGCAACCATCCGACTTACCGATCGATATCGGTATTGATGCCGGCACACCAGTTCCGAAGCCACGTGCTCCCATCAAGCACTCAGATCAATTCGAAAATCTAGCTGCATTGGGTGAGCAATCGGATAGCATTAGTCTGCGTAGTTTAGATTTTACGGAGGAACTCTCCAAAACGGATGAGCCCTCTACAGAGTTGTCGATTCGGTCTCAGCTACGGGATATTGTCACAACGACAACAACTACAACAACTGCCTCGGAGGATCACACGGAGAGCTTCGAGCCCACCAGCGAGATTTCAGTGGACGATGCAGATACTGAAAAATCTGAAGGTGTCGAGAAGACAACTAGCTTTTACATTGGCGAATCGAGTCGGAATGTGATTACCAAAACTTCAACGAGATCTCCAAGTATGACCCCGCAGGATGAAGAGGCTGCAACCGAAATGAATATCGATGCTAAGGACATAAGTATGATGAAGGAGATATCCGTCGACTCGGATGAAGCAAATGATGCATTCAAAGAGTATGTAACCATGAAACCCGATGATTCCATCGCAACGGATAGCAAAATAGTCAGGCAGAGTTCAGAGACCAGAAATGATATATTGGAGTTTGAAAATGCCGATAAGGAAAAGTCTGGGGAAGCGAAGCTCTCTAAAGTAACCACCGATGAAAGCCTGACAACTTCAACTGGGTCAAGTGGTCGTGCCATTATCGAGATAGCACCTTCAAGTAGTGAAGATCCCGATGAATCCAGCAAAGAAATTCCGGAGATAGTCAATACAGTCTCTGAAAGGATTGACAAATTCGAGCTGCCCGTAGAGAAAAGCGAATGGGAAATATCCGAAAAGGAAATTCCCACTGCCAGTAAACCAAAAGTGGTGCACTCGCCACAACAGCCACAGGGATCTACCGAGAAAAATGTCATTGACGAGCTGCTCGTAAGTCAGCCAATTGCAGAGATCCAAGAATCCGGAGAGTTAGTCAAAAAAGAATTTGAGCTTAGCAGTATGGTTCATGCCTTCACCACTGAAGTTGAGCATGAGGATGTGTCATCGTTCATCGGCATACCCGAGATGCAAGCATCCACAATAGATAGTACCCAACCACCAGTCGGTCTCTTTGATACCACAATCAAGGAGACATTAAACAAACAGGCAGCTATGGCTCATTATGCCAAAGATGTGTTCAGCCAAGTGGAACGGCGTGATGATCATGGATCTCTCGGATTTGTCTCAACTGGCACCGCAGAAGATTTTAGCTCAATGGAGGAGCACTTGGCAAAGGAAGAACAAGGCTCCCTTGGATTCATATCCACTGAAACTGCAGAAGACTTTAGTTCCATGGAGGATTATTATACAGAGAAACTAGCGACTGCTTCTGTAGTCGCTGAAGGAAGTATTGCAGCCGATAAATCGACGGCCAGTGCTTTTGAAGAGGCCTTTTCAGATCAGAGCATTAGACCTGTGGATTTGGTGGTTCATCGCATTAAAAGTGATTCATCGCCAGAATCTGCTAACCGCTGGTCCATTCCAGACGTCGACAACTCCAGTTCCAGCGAGAGCTATCCGAAAAGCTTTGATAAAACCCAGAGTCGTCCACTTTCATCGGATGTGGAAAATTTGCTCACCGGCACTGGCACCGGCACCTCCAGTGAATACCAAACAGCCAGAGATTTCACATCCACCTGTCGGGATGGCACCGAATATGTGAGTGCCGTTAGTACTCTGGGCAGCAGCAGTGGTAAGTCGATTAGCTCCCACGAGAGCATGCGCAGCTTGGACTCCCAGTCGGAAACATCAGCGAATCTAATAAGCATCGATGTCTCCGAATTGTCCGAGACTTTGGTAGCATCATCGACAGAAGCTGATGCCCTGGAGGCGGAGGAAATGGCACGTCTTCATGAATTGCGCACTGATGACGATGATGATAGCGATGAAAGCCTGGATATGATAGCTTCTTCTTATCCCACACCTGCCGAGCAGCAAAGCTCAATGAAGCGTTCGCAGGAGATGATTTTCAAGCCCAAATCTGAATTGCTATCAGATGACACCGAGCAGATTGAAGAATATCCCAAGCCGAAGGAAATCGAACGCACTTGGGGCCTAGCATATCCCATTGAGGAAAAGGAGGGCAATGTTGATAGTCCGCGGGATAGCGAAAGGGGTGAAGACATCCTGCTTTATCACGGCGATGCCAGACGTTCAATTGATGAATCAAAGCTTGCCTCAAGCTTGGATGAGGGCAGTATACTCTCGGTTAGCATGTCGAGTACATCGAATATCGATACGGTTGTGGAGAACTTTGACGATATAGTCGGCTCTGCCGGCTCATCATCGTTGACGGGCATTGAAGGTTTTCAATATACTCACGATGAGCAAATCGCATCCGCTTCTATGCCCGAGGACACAACATTTGTTTTGGAAATGGAAAGCAAGGATCAGTCACCACAGGACTCAAATGCCAGTACACCGCCTGGTGGTGAATCGAAGAGACGTGGCCATAAGCGCAGTGAAAGTACCACAATTTCTGGCGATGCCTTGAAAAACTTGGACAAAGATGCCCCATCACCCGGCGAGGGCAAGGAATCAGAAAGCGAATCCGATACAGATCCCTATGAATCCGAATATGCTCGTCAGTTCCGCTCGCCAAAAGAGCGCAAGAGCAAGAAAAAGAAACAAGCTGCTGCTGAAATGGATCACAGCTCCGAGCTGGAGAAACGTCCATTTACACCATCCCAACTTGTGGCCGAGATCATTGTGGAGGATGATACCGAAGAGCAGGAGGCCGAAGCAGCCATGATTGAAGAACGCCGTCCGTCTCAAAATATGCAAAACTATTCAAATATACCCGACATTATGGTAACCGAGGATGTGAAGTCGCCCATTTTGGAAGAGGGCGCCGATGAATTCCCCGAAAAATCGCTGTACAAAGTGCGCACTGAAGAGGAGCTAAACAAGGCAACGGATGTGGATGTGTATCAGAAGGCAAAGGCTGAGGAAAAGGAGCTGGACTTCCAGAGGCGTGTCCAGGAGCAGTACAAACAAAAATTGGAGGAGCTCAAACGTGCTGAAGTTGGCGCCGATTACGATGATAGTCGGGCTGCGGATTCACCGGACTCCTTTGAAATGGTCGAACAACCCGATATATCCGATGAGTTTGTCATCATCGAAGAGGTGGCCAAGGAGGCCAATGAAGTGGATCTGGGTGGCAAGAGCATAAAGATAAATCCCATTAAATTAGAACAAAAGCACGATCAAGATGTTGAAAAGATCATTATCAAATCAGCACCAGCCGATCCCAAACTTGGCTCGCAACTGTACAAGGATGACCTCAACTTTGAGTTCGAGGAGAGTCCGCCAACGGGAGCCAGCAGTAGCAGCGAACAGCCGGAGGAGAGTGATTCGAGTGACACAACGGCGGCCAATAAGCGTTGGGTCGAGATGCAGCTGACGGATACCCAGCTGCGTTATCCCTACGATCTTACGGGCGCTGTGCTCGAGGACATCAAGGAGGAAGATGGTGAATTTGAAGTGGGCAGCAGTCGCATTAGCAGTTTCAAGGACTCATTCTCGAGCACACCCGAATACGATTTGGCGGCGCGTCGCTATCATTCTCGTGGCGAACACGATGATGTGTCCATGAGCAGTCTGCAGGAGTTCGAGTCCCTGGAGCAGGCCATCTCGCTTGAAAATCGAAATCGCACCCACCAGGGCTCTACGGACTCAAGCAACGGCAGCTTTACACGCCGCTATATGGTGCGGCACAGTGGAAGCGGCACAGCCCCTGGCGATGACGTCTCCATATCCAGTTTGAAGGATTTTGAGGGACTGGAGAGTGCATGCATTGAAGCGCATCTAATTGAGATCAAGGCCAAGGAGGAGGCAGCGATGCTATCGCGCTCCGATGAATCCAATAAATCTAATGGCAGTGATAATGGTGCTGCCGGAAATGTGGTGGTCACCAAAGTGACGCGCACTGTAACCCGAACGGAAGTTTTGCCCCCTGTCCAAGCGGATAATCTGGAACTTTTGCTCAAGCAACAACTGGAAAGGGATGACTTTGACTCGAAGGCGGTTAGTGGCAGTGTAAAACCTGGCGAAATGACAGCTACTGAGGTGGATGCAAAGTCAAAGATTGACAGTCAGGACTCTGAAAAGGACAGCATCGATAGCATGGAGATTAGAAGTCATGATATGATGACCAGCAGCATAGAAAGCTTTGATATATCGAAGGATGCCACGACACGCTCGGACATTGATTCGCTGGAGATTGATAAGCGACATTCGCGACAAGAGAGTATTGAATCCTTTGGCGATGAGCAACTCGATCTAATGTCCAAGCTGGTCAGCAGCGGTGGAGTGACATTAGGTGATGGCTTGACTACAACAACAACGACAACAACCACCAGCACGGATGCTGATGGCCAGGAACATACGGTGATAACCACGACGACGACTGTCTCCGGTGGCGGCTGCATTCAGGATTTGCCCATGGATGAGAGTGGCATGTCAAAGGACATATCTGTCGATTCGCTAAATTTGTGCATGGAGCAAACAACCAGCTCCGCTGGCACTACGGCCACGTATCAGACCAGCGCTGGGAATTCCCAGATGTCTGGCAGTGTTACTAGTTGTGCTTCAAGTACGCTCATGGAGGATTCATTTCCTGGTGTGGGTGGTATGTCGTCCTCACAAATGTCGGCCAGTTTCTGGTCCCATGATGAGTCCACTGTAGTTGAGGATGAGGATCTAAGGGCACAACAAGCACAACCACAACAACAACAGCAACAACGCCAGTAAGGATGAGATGGAAAGAATTAATTTAGAATGGGGCTTGATCAATGACTAAAAATATTTGGCTAGGTAAGCATTATAAGGCAAGGCTTTATCAGTTTTTAGTTGTACTTTTAATTTTCGGTTTTGATTTCGGTCTCAATTTAGAAGCAGCAGAGCTCAACTTTGACAGAGATTCGTTCCGCCCTTATAAAAAAAATATAATAAAAAAACAAATGAATTCTATACTCAAATATAATTTTTCTCTTGTATACAATTACAGACAAGATGTTAAACTAAGGACGCAACAATCTGGATCAGATCCCTCTGACCATGAAATATCTCTGAATGGAACACCACATCACCAACTTTATACATCACGGACTTTCACATAATTCCAAACTTGATTATCGTAATAATAATATTAAAAAAAAAGAAACTAGCAAATTTGGCATTTTTCATCAATATTAACATTTTAAATGAATGAGTTTTGAATAACAAAACAAAAATATATACATAATATATATTTTATATATTTATAAAAAGTATAAAAATCGCAAAATTGAATATGGCAAGCATTAGCTGTTTCGCATTCTCTTTAATTGGCTTTAATGTTGAACAACAAATTTATGAAATCTTCGAAAGGATAAAACCTTAATTTGAGCTAAAAAAAAAAACAAAAAAAACAAGAACGCATTTGTAATGGAATGCTGAATACACATTTGCTTTTAATTTGATGTAGTTATATTTATTATATGTGTATCTATTAAATGAATCGCTTATTATTGTAGTTTAATTTAAGCAAAATATACAAGTGCATATGTAAAGAGCAAGTTGTAGTGAAGGCCTGGGAAGTGAAATGCTTTTAAAGTCTCATTTTTTACAAGAACCAAGCAAATTTTTACGCTTGCATATTTTAATGAAAAATATACATACATAATTATACAATAAACAAACCGAAATACATAGATAAAATTTAACAAAAAACCAAACAAAAAGAAAATGAAATACTTATATATACAAGTAAACACAACCACAACCAGTGTATGGTAATTATAATTACTCACATTAAGCCGCAAAATCATACAACAGAGCCATATACTTAATGCTAATTTTCATAATGCACATCTTGCAGTGTATTCATAATATACTTACTTATTACAAGATTAACAACGTTTTAGCATCGCCAGTGTAATGGGTTATAAATATAAACAATATTTGTGTTAAAAACATACAACAAATTACAAAAAAAAAAACTGCAAAAAAAAACATTATTTGTATTGTAAACCACACGCGTATAAATAACCAAATAAAATGCTTAATAAAAAAATTGTTTTCGATGTTTTTACTTGGAGGAATAATATGCATATATTATATACAAAATTTGTTATTAGAAGTTCTCTTATTCGAAATTTAGCAGAACACCTACATTTTTACTGAAAATGGTATTTTTGCAGTATTAATCTAGATCGCCAATCAGAAAAACCAAGTAATTCATATAAAAGATGGGTTCAGTTTTGATGAAGCTATGTCAATGAAAAATGTTGAAGACCTCCAACTGAAAATCATGTTTCTAAAATGAAACGCAGTATTTATCTTGATGCCATTTCCTAACTAAACACTACTTGCAAAATCGGGTTAGTTTTGACGAAGTTACGATAGTGGAATACTTAGAGCCGATTCCAAATGTATTTTTCTATATAGAATTTGGATGTTAAACTATGATCAAAGAAGTAAAGCATTTGAAAATCGGTTTAGCTTTCAAATTATGAGAGTAGAATATCATATTGCGATATGTTTTGTAGGTCCGCATTTTATCAAATTTACCAAAGCGTGTACAAAGCTAGCCGCTGTTCACACGCTTTTTAATTTATTTTTCTTTTACTTATTTATGTAAGTGCAACATTTTATTTTATTATGTTAAAAAATAATTCTGCAGTTCCAGTTCGCCCTGGTTCGTTTGGTATATGTGCTCGACAACCCTGCGCAGCACACACTTTACAGCTGACGACGAAAGCAACAGCTGACGAAGCAGCAAGACGAAGCGAACAAGCAATACTTCGTGCGTATGGAATAGAAAATTGGAAAAAAGGCAAACAGCACAGTGAAAAAATTGAGCTGAAAAATGTGGTGTTCAATACAATTATTTGGCTAGTAAGAAAATCCAACTGGATGCAAAATAAACCAAAATTTTATTAAAGTCAACGCACAAACGGGCTATGCAATTGCTGACAAGCAAAAAAACAACAAAAAAGAAAACCTCAGATACGTTGTCGTTGCTGCTGCGGTCGTCGCATTTCGTATTGAGCTGAAAGAAGTCAGATGACAGATGTAAAACCTAAAAATCGAGGTGTGAAATTTGTGAAATTCTCGAAAGATAAAGATAACAAACGAATGCTGGGATATTGGTGCAACCATTACTAAATTATACAACAGCCCCCCCCAAAAATCAACTGGGTTCCACCCGCCCCATCCCCCCTTCAAGAACGAAACTGGTTATACACACAGCAACGACAGCAAAAACAACGACAACAACGGCGACGACGACGGCGACGAACGCGACGAAGGAACGGGAGCAGCAGCAGCACCAGCGAAAGGCAGTTCGACGCAGCGGCGGAGATTGAGGGTGAGTAAAAAAATCGATTTGTTGCACAAAACGCCACACACGCACACCACAACACACACAGACGACTGCGACAACCCTGTACACGAGGGCGGGCGAGTGGTTGGCTGACAATGGGCGGGGCGGGGACGAGCAACTGACGAACTACGTTTTTTGTTGATGGGGATATGCACATAATAATTCTTGTTGTATCCAATTCCCAGGCAAATGGAAAAAATCAAACTAAAAGTGATTGGGGTGCTGCGCGAGCGCGACGGTGGCACGAATGTGAATCGCAGTAGCAGCGTCGTCGGCGGCGGCGGTGGCGTCGTCTCCTCTGCTGGCGGCGTTGGCAGTCATCAGGTGGGCGTGGGCGTGGCCGTCGCAATCGGGGTCACGCAGGACAATGCCAATGGCAATGGCAACGATAGCAGCGGCAATGGCAACATCAACGCCAACGGTATCGGAAACGCCCCTCCTGCTGCTGGTGTTGGACCTGGAGAGCGCAACGATGCAGCAAATGGACTGAATGCAATCGGCAGTGCCAACAATGGCAGTGCTGCAACAACGGGTGCAGGGGGTGCGGCACGCACCTCAATACTTTCACGGCCGCAAACGTCAAAAATCAGCGCACTCGATCTGGCTGGCATCTTGAATACGCGACGTCGTCTCGAATGGACCAAAGAGTGGCTGCGAAAAAATCAATCGGAATTTCTGAGCAAAGAGAATCTGCTCAGCGAGCTGCAGTCGCGCAAGGACGAATGCTATCATCTGAATTACTTCCTAGCCATAACTGAGAGCCAGTTTCGGTATCTGGTGCAGAAACTGGAGCCCATCATCAGTCAGTATGCGCCACAGCGCAAAAAGAAATCATTCAGCGCTGAGGAGCGACTGGCCATAACGCTCAAGTATTTGGCAACGGGTAAGGAATCACTGACTAAATCGATTAATTGATTATTTTTGTATATAAATAGATGCAGTTATAAATCCAATTGTAATGTTTTGTTGCAGGTGAAGTGCATTCTTGTCGAAACTACTGCTTCCGTGCCTCCAAATTTGTGATAAACGAAATGATTGCCAATATCTGTCTGGGCTTCTACGAGCACCTCAAGGACCAATACGTGACACTACCAAAGACTGATGAGCAGTGGCGCAACGCTGCCACCGATATGGAGCGCAAACACAACCTGCCCCAGTGTGTGGGCAATCTATTCATGCGCAGCATTCAGCTCCAAAACAATGTTAGCAACAACGATGATCGTAAACGTGCCGCCGCCGTCATCTTTACGGCCATCATCGATGCGGATAACAATTTCCAATATGTGAAAGTGGAGCGTGCGACAAATAGTCGTCCCAATGATATCTATAACCAGACCACTGCCGTTGAGCTAATCGAGCACAAGATGCAGACACTGGAGGCGCAATCGGATCCCCAGCACAAAGGTTACTATCTGGCCGGTGATGCGGTGATGCCGAGCACATCCTACATGGTCAGCACACGGAACATGGCCAAGGAGACTGCTGCGTACGCGGCGCTCGAACAGATCAATGCTCATGCGGAGCAAACGATGCGAATACTGTGCAATATATTCCCAATCCTAGCACAGCCATTGCGCGTCAGCGAGAAGCACATCGGGGAGGTGGTCCTCGGCTGTGTGGCTCTCTACAATTTCCTGCGGAAGACGGACGAATCGTTTCGGCGCAACAGCGACAGCATAGTGCAACAGCGAGGCGGCATCGAGCAGCAACAGCCCGCTTATGTGGACAGTGAGGATATCGACGATGATTGCATCATGCTGGCCACCGAGGAGGAGTTGCGCGAACGTGCCGAATTCACGCCCAGCGTTTGCTCAACGACCTGCTTCCAGACGCTGGGCGCCCAGCGTGGCGATACGCCCGAGGGCCAGGCCAAGCGAGACTGGCTGCTTCAGCTGCCCATTGTGGGTGCCCAGCAGCAGAATGGCAATGGCAACAGCAATGGCAATGCGACTACGAATGGGAGTTTATATTAGTATATTAGTGAAATTTTAATCTAAGTACTTTACGAATTTTTGTATAGTTCCTTGTTTTCTATTTCTATTTACTAAATCTTAATCGATAACTGTATCTGAATTGGCATTAGCATTGGTTAAGTTGCTAAACAAAACTAAAAAGAAAACATAGTTTTTTGCCTCTTTCTCGATTTAACTAATGCATTAAGTGAGCTGTTCTTTTGCTTCTGTGCTTCTTGTAAGGTTCTGTAAAGTTAGTTTAGGCTCTTTATCTTATTTTATTATATTAGCTTTTTATTTCTATTTTTTTTTTAAAGTTCAGTGAATGCTATGTGATGTCTCAAATCTCAATTGTGGCCCAGTGCTCCCGGGGAGCCTTTGTGAAAGATAAGGCGTGCAAAGATGCGAGAGATGAAAGAAAACAAAAATATAAACAAAAAGAAAAACAACAAAAAAGAAACAAGAAAAAAGATTAACAAAATTAAAAGTTTAGTATTCGTATTTAAGCAAGCAACAAATTATACATAATTATATTTACAATAAATGTGTAAGGAAAGGTCTTTACGTGTCGAAATCTAAAAACAATTCTAAATTATATTGCTGTCATAATGCGGCCAGCTCTGAATAATTGTAAAGAGTGCATCGCCGGGACTCTTGGTGGCGATCAACTGGCGATGCCCCATCAACTGATACTGCTCGACCAGCTGGCCCTTATCGACAGCATGCGCCAGCAAGGCTTGCCCAGCAGCTAGTGCCGACTCCGTTGGCGACTCCTCTTCAAAGTTGCCCATGAAGGCAATGGCCAAACTGCCCGCATTGTTGCCCGCCGCAAAGGCGCCCTGTTGACTCGGACTGCGTCCCTCGTAGATGCGCCCGTTGCCTCCGATTAGATAATGATAACTAATATCCGAATACTTCGCTCTCGTCATTTGGTATGATTGAGTGCTGCGCACCAGGTCGGCACAGCTGACATCATCACTGCAGCGGCGCCCAGCCGTGTGAGCAATAACAGCCCGAACCAGTGGTAGCGTCATCGCTGTTATCTCTCCGCTAGGCTCTCGAGCACGCCACTCTTGCCGCGAGACAATGGGCAGCTCCGATCCAGCTTGGACAGCTGGGCCGAGGGCCGTGCAAACGACAAATGCAAACAACTTCCACGCGGAGCTCATCTCGGCTCGATGCTTGGCAAGCGACTGAGGCGTGCTCGGGAATGTGTTCTGAACTTATTGACATCTCCTGATAAGCAGCGAAGTGCTGTCGACTCTTGATTATATTTTCTGAATCCGGTGATTTTTCTGAGCGCACGTCACAAATGAAAACAAGAATACTTATTCTATTTTTGCGAGGGTTACCTCAACGGTTTTGGTTTGAAATTAAAGATTAGTTGGTGCTTTTTCATAAAATAGAAAAATAATGTTGCAATTGAACTCCATTTTATTTAGGCACAATAATTGGTTATAATATATACATTTTTTAGTTTTCATTTAATTTATTACTAAATTTTTGTATATTTCTGTGCCGACTGATATTTATTGACATTAAATAAATAAATACGTAATCGACATCGGAAACCACGTTATAACATATTATTTTAGACATACTATTTTTTAAAAATGTATTAGACTACCCAACATCTAGAGCCAATTATCAGTCTCTTTGTCTTTACGGGAACTTACATATGAGTCTTGATTACATCATCCGTGATTCTGCAGGGGATTCACCTTTGGCGATAGATACCATTATTCAAAGTCACTTTGTGCCCTTAAGCTAACTCTTTATAATAGATTTCACATTATGTGAATTCAAACGAGAACTGCGCCAAAACAAAAAATAAGGGGAAAAAAAACAAAAAACACAACCTCAACTTGACACAGATGTTCTTCACAGTAATTTAATTAAAAAACTTTCGTAATGAAATGCAAAAGCATAGCAGATATAACGTGGCATGGTATAGAATGCAATCCATTTGCACAGTTGTGGCTGTGGGCAAATCCTAAAGTGACAACGAAAATGCAAGTAAGCGCCCCCAATTAAAGTCGAAATAAATATAAAATGTCATAAAAAAAAAAACGTAACCAATCCACAAAAAACACGAGAAAATGGGGAGCGAAAGCCGCAACAAAGCTAAATCGAGGAGGCGTCACAAAAACGCTGCTCAGCTGTTGCAAAATGTGCTGAAAAGCAAGAAAAAACTGTTGCCGCATCCGCACGACTGTTAACTTGTATTTAAGTGAGTTTTACACAACTATTTTTATGGGCCAGGCCAATACAAATAAGACAACTATTGTTCAAGTTCTAATTTCTTCAGTCAAATATATATATATATATATATAAATATTTTACTTTGCTTACCAATTTAGTTCGCCCGCATTTCTGGCCAAAGTATAACATCCATTTGCTAAATTGTCAAATTTATTTCGCTAATTGCTGCTCATCCGTTTAATTAAGGAAAAAAGAACTCTTGCTGCATGCTGCAGCTTAAGGAAAACTTTCCGTTTTCCATACCCTTGCAGACAGTGTTCTATTTTTCACGTTAGTGACGCCGTATCGAATGATTATATTAAAAAAAAACCTATATAAGAAACGTGATTTTTCTAGTAATCTGCCAGAAACAGTTTTAAAGCAGAGTTAATATTGAACAAATTCTGTTCATTGATAGAATTATTTATTAATTTTTGTATAAAAAACATAAGTCGGCAACAAAAATGTAATTTAATGTTTTAATGCAGAATTAATATAGATATAAATCGGATTTGGGAAAAAGTTATCAGTTGAAAGTTTAATCATATTGTAACCAATCCACAATTTACAAACTTTGTATTGCTTCGAATATTATACAAAAAGCTGGTCAACTCTGTTCAGCAAGGGTATTTAATCGGTGTTGTTTCTGCGTATTTGATTTTTGTTTTCTTTAGCTATGCGCATTTTGTAGAATTTCGCATTGGGCACGTTTAGTTTTTGTCATCGTGCAAAAATAATGTGTCCGTCCGCTGTCTCAACCATTTTAAATTGCGATGCAAAGTTTCTGGAGCACCTGGCAATAACAACAGGCGCCTCTGATTCTCAACTAGTTTTTGGCAATGCATTCTTGTTGCGCCTGCGAGTAGGCAACGACTATTGCACAAATGAATCCAGCCAAATCTGTGGCAACTTTAAAGACCTCAACTCAGCTGAACTTAGCAGAAACTCAGTTCACTTCACTCACAGAGCAAAGGTGTCAATTGTGGCAGCCGAAAAACTTGTTACTAACAACAGTACGGCAATATTGTAGAAACAGCTGCAGCTGCAGCCAGGCCTTCGTACTTACCACCGGAAAGAGCAAAAGTTGCAACCGCAGTGGATTTTGGCCTCAGAACTTTGCTGTGAAATTGGGTATTCGGTGCATTCGCTAGGGTTATTTAGTGGGTAGTTGATTGAGGTTGGGTGGCTCGTTTCTTGTAATGCGATTTGGGTGCGAACATTTTTATGACAACTTGCTTAAATTTCATAAGAAACTTTTTTCCCTCACGAGTGCCACAAGTTCTGTTGATGTCTTTTGGATTTTGTGGGTGTAAAACGTTGGGTGCCTCAGCTAATGAATAAAGTTCGCTTAAGCAAGACTTAACCTCACTAACTAGCTGAGATTTAAAGAGCCAAAAGCTGAAGCAGCACCAGTTGAAGTAGCAACTAATTGGCATCTGGTTGCCGCAAACAAATGAAATGCGATTTGCAACAGCAACAGCAACAGCAGCAGAAGCAGCAACGTAAGTCCTTCAATTTAAATCGTGGTTTTCGTTCATTAGGTAGCTATTATTACTGTATTATGCATACGCCGTGTTGTGCGTGAAATTGGAATATATACACTCAGAAAAACAAAATAGACCTGAAAATAACTCACCTTTTCATTCAGAAAGCATTTTTCTAAAAATCACAAACTTTATTTTCTTAATTTCATTGCACAAAAATTTCTTATTTTCAGAGTGCTTTTTCATATGTGTACAAATAATTCTAAAATTAGCTTTTTTGTTGCTTATATTGTTGAAAAACATTAGTATTTTATTGTTTAACAAACAAATTTTGGACAGCAGCAAAACTCGAATATAAAAGACAACACACAATAAATTTCATAACTTTTTTCATAATTTCAGGGAAACATTTTTGCAGTTAAACTTTTAAAACATGCGTTTCTTAATAACTGAAAATATTTATCACAAGTCGATTGTCGATTTAGGGCAAGCTTCTCTAATTTTTAGAAAAAATTTTCTTATATTTGAAAATTGTTTCCCAAAAACCAGAAAATCTTTCTAGTCCGTAGCGAGCTTTTCAAATTCAGTGCGATGTTTTTTGTTAGTGCACACATATTCTTGTTCCAATTCCAATTCCTGTTGCTGTAACAACAATTCGTGACCCTGCCACCATCTGCTTCTGCTTCCATTATCATTTCCATTTCTATGGCCAACGTTGGTCCCGTTTCTCCTGCTACTGTTGCTGTTGCACGCAACGCTCATCGACATTTCGGCGCTGTCAGAATTTTCATGCAGCTGAAAGTCATTTTCATGCGCATTTTGGCCAACACTTCAATTTAGCTTCAAGGGTGCGTATGTGACAAGGACACGAAGCACAGCTTCTAGCTTCCAGCTGAATTGAAGCGTACATACAAGAATCAAGCAGTCAACGCAGCCAAAGTGCCGGAAGGAGATGTGCCGCGACAGCGGGGGGCCAATATATACATATATATATATATCTATATATACATGTATATATATAGAAATAAACATATAAATATTCAACTACACATAAACAAAAATATGTGTGTGCTGTTCGGTAACTCTTTAACTATAACTTTTGATATGTTCTAAACACATAATGTGGGAGTGCACTCAAATGTGCATGCCCTTGGAGGCCAGCGAAGTGTGGAGCAGCTGGTGCTACTGATGCTATTGATGCTGCTACTGCCCCTGTTAGTCTCTACAACCCCAACACCCATCAACCATCAACTACTTAGCGTCAGAACGCTTAAAGCTGAATTTGTAACGCTCGAAGTGAGCTAAAAACGGCACAAAGCCAATGAAGTCTTGGACGATGAGTGGGTATTGGGTGTGTATCTGTGTGTTTGTACACTCGGAAGAAAAATCTCTCTGATTTTTAGAAAATCGCCCTGAAAATAAGAAAGTTTTTCTTATTTTTGAAATAATTTCTATATATCTGAAGGCGAATGGTGTTTTTTAGTTTTTAAAATACTTTCTATCATTAAGAAATGCATTTCTTAAAACTGGCTCTGCTTATATATTACGGTTTAGCTGTTGGTTGGAGTAGCTTTTGTTTAGATAATCTAACTCTATTGCCAGTTCACCCATCTATTTTTATTAAGTCATCACACACACCCCAGTCTGTAAACAGAAACGTTTCGTATACGCAACGTGGAACAACAGCGAGCAGTGAGCAGCGACGACCAAAATTCGAGTTTAGACACTTGACAGTTGCATGCTACAAATGCCGCTTCCTCGGCCACTTTGCTACCACTGTTTTGTGAGCTTATTTTCGGGGTTTAATTTTGATTTAAATGCTGGCAGACAGCTTGAAGGTCGGAAAGCAAACACGAAGAAGGACATGCAGACGCATCTGGACAGGCATACAAAGAGTGCTCGAGTCGAGAGAGCTCGACTAGACGATACTCTGAAACGAAACGCTTGTTAAACGTTAACTTAAATACCAAATGTGAAGTCCGTAACTTATCTGAAGCCATTCACGAATATTAATTCTTTATTGAAATGAAAATGAAAATAAAAGGCACAGGATATAAAAGCATTCTTCAAGCTTCGCTTATTGACTCCTTGAAATTGAAGTCGACCACATAAAATCACACTACCAGGCGCGTTGAGCAGCATAAGAAAACTAAGAAGTAAGAATGCTGTAGGCGAGTGAGCTCGACTTCGATATACCCTGCACTCAGCTGTTAAATATATTCTTGTTTATTGCCAAATTTCCTTTTAAGAATTTGGCGTGGAATTGTTGTCATTTATTTTTGGCAGACACAGGCACAGTCACTGAAGCGCAAAACAAAACCAGCACATTTGTGGAGTTGCTCCAAAGTATATGAAATAATATATATACGATACATTAAAGATCAATTATAAGCCTCTGCCTTTAATATGATGTCTTTTATAGCTGTCGCAATTCGATAAGTTATCTAGTTATCTATACGATAACCCATATTTCAAATTTAAAGAGTTCAGAGTACAGACGGCCAGACAGAAATGCTTTATATGGTCGAAGATGCTTCCTTCCCCCATTATACCCATTCAGGGTACAAACAGAGTCAGTTCACCTGTGGTTCGTTGCATTTGCATTAGATTACACGGTAAACAGCTAAGCGACGGACAGTTAATAGCGATGACACCAAGCCAGAGTCAGAACCAGAACCACATTTACTGCTACAGCCACTGCTAACAACCACATGGACAACCACATTGACAACCGCAGCCGCATTTTGACAACCTACTTTCGCTGGCTGGCAAATGTTAAAAGTGCAATTTCGTTGACTCAAAATAACCGCAAATCAAACACCACCGTGTGGCACTGCACAGTGGCAAGTGAGAGGAGACGGTATTTGAATAGACGAGGACGCGGACAAGGACAAGGACACGGACAGGGGCAGGACAAGGGACATGGACATTTCTGCCTGAAGTGGAGTGAAGAAGAACAGAGGACAGTGTCGAGTACTAGTTGCAGCTCCTTGCCCATTCAAAAATAAATAAGTGTGTAATTTAATATTTAAGACTTTGTCATTAATTATTTTAGTACAAGCGGTGAAACTTGTTCCCTGCTCCCGTCGCCAAGGAGATATAACAAAAAAGTATATATAACTACAAAAGTTGGTAATAGAAAAATGGAAAAGGGCCGAAGCAAGCAGCTTGGCAAAAAAAAGTGACTAATGGCTGCAGTTTGATAGAACAACGTTTTAATTAAAAATTGTTTATCGCTTGAAAAAAAATTACATATTTGCTGCACTTATATTTTTACGTTTCTCTCGACCAGATTTGCATTGTATCAATTACGAACTCGATTGCGCGCTGAAGCAATAAATTAACGGCAACTTATCGATTGACTAGCTCAAAAAGGAATGTGTTTAGCATTTACTGACCAGCGCAAATGGTACGTTGTTCACATACTACAAGCACATCATTATTTATGCATGCTTATTCAAAACCATAAATGTAATTAAGATCAAAATGATTGAAATATATATTTAAAATTATGTAGCTACAGCCACTTACTTGCTGCACGCATTATAATATCTCAAAAGTTATGTGGCCTCGTAAAATTGACCCACTTGCCGCACATTTATCTTTATTAAACGTTTAGAATTATGGGTCAGGCTCGTTGGGCACGCGGTAAGGCTTATAAATTATAAACCAATTTAGTAACTATCCATGCGAAAGTGTGCACAAAATGAAATACCAATTTGCGGCACACTACAACAGCAACGTACGTAACGAAATAAAATATTAGCAAAGTGCAGCGTGAAAAAAATGAATTATGCGCAGAAAAAGAGAAAGGAAAATATGAAAAAACTTGGCATTCGAATACCTGACAATGAATGGGGCATATTTTCAGCAGCTAGATATGCATATGAGTATTTCATATTTACCACCTGTGTGAGCGACTCTTAGAATTCGTTTTATTTTTTTTATTTTTTTATTTGCAATGTGCATATTTGAGGAGCTTGGTTTGTGTGTGCTGGTCACATTCTTGTTTTGCATTCTTTTTAAATATGTGCATAGCTTAGAGTCTGTAATTAATGCAGCATTTAGTTTAGCATTTCACAACACTCACACCCCTCTCTCTCTCTGATTTGCTATGGAAACTGCATGCGTCGTTGATTCTGTTCCTGTTTCTGCCTCGCTCTCACTCCCTCCCACACACACACACACACACACGCCCTTTCTCTATGTATGCTGCGCGTGTTAAAGTGAATTTTAAATGATTCATTGCAGGTTTAGTTAAAGGGGAATCGAGGGGTGCACACAGTTTACTTGCACTATTTTTTTTGCGTATGTGTATTTTTTAGCTGATTTTTTGTATGACATTGCCGTTAAGAAACGTTCCTCATTAGAATATTAATTGTAATTACATTTAAATTAAATTTGCATTTACTGTTGCCTTTTGAGCTCTGACAAAGTTGTTCACTCAAAGCAAAAGCAACTAAATCCGATTATAGCTCATTTTCCTTACTCGTTTAACTTGGCTAATTAAAACATCCGTTTTGAATTTATCGAGAGTTTCACTCAAGTTGCATTCAAGTTGCAGCTAACATGCAGCTCGCATAAAACACAACATGTTGCATTTAACAGGATACACGCAACGCTTTTTGTATACGAGTTCGTTGCTACCCCTAAACAGCCATCGAACATCAAACTTTGTTGCAGGAATCGGATCGAACTTTCGAACAAATGCTTGAGTCAATTTTGCTTGAGTTATTTTTTGTAGATAAGCATTTTGCGAGCCATAGTTGGGTTGTTGAATAAAAATTGCGCAAATTAATTAAATAATTATGCATAATAAAATCAATCATGCAAGCATAAAAATATAGATGTTGGTATAAATCAAATTAAGCAAATTGCGAACGCAATTAAAACATTTTATATAAATTAATCAGTTACGGCTTACGGTAAATTTAAAGCACCACACACACACACAAATATATATATATATATATAACAACACATACGTAAACTGGCACACTTAAAAAAATACACACACATACATAGAAAGGAGCCGTGACCAAGGCATAAAAATAAATTGAACAAAATTTGCATTTGCAATATGCGATTTACCACTCCCACTCCCCCCAACCACTCACCCCAACCACTCCCCCCCCCACTCCACAATCAACATCTCCTTACGCCTTGCTGCACTAATCTATCGCTCTCTTTCTCTCTCTCTCTTTCTTCCTCCCTCTCTTTCCCTCTCTCTCTCTCTCTCTCTCTCTCTCTCGCTCTCTCTCTCTCTCTCGCTCTCTCTCTCTCTCTCTCTCCCTCTCTCTTGCACATATATCAGCGCTAGTTTTTATTTCCCATGAATTATTTTGGCTCGTCTGCATGTGAAATTTTTGGCCAAACAATTGCCAAGCAGCAACAACAAACTAAGAGAAGGGTGACGGGGCGGGATTGGTGTGTGACGACGAATGAATCTGATGCATGAAATAACAATAATGAAATGACAACAAAAGGCACGGATAACAAAAGGATTCCCATTGCAGGCATGCTCATAGAGGGGGGAGTGGCATACACAGCACATGTCAGAAGACCAGTTGACCGATTCAGCAATAGATGGCGCTGCAGGCTGCAGTAGGAGTGGGGGGGGGGGGAGTTCAACTTAAAATCAAACTCAAATATGAGTTTTGGTCATTTTGAAAATTGATGATTATTATTTAAGCCTGAGTGCAGATAAATGGATGAATTTTGCATCTTTTGGCATTAAAGCAATTTGTAGTTGGCATAGTTATAGATTATAGAATAATAAATAACAAAACTGTAATAATAATAATAATAATTTTAACAATAATAATAAGAATAATCCTAATAATAATTATTATAATATAATAAGAAAAAAAAGGAGAAGAAAAAATCCGACTGGGCAATTTTGAAAAAGCTTGGAAATTGTGGCAAGTAACCATAAGCTGGTAAAAGGCAAATAAATTAAAAAATTGTGGTTTGCGACACAACAGCGACAAATTGCATGTAGCATGTCACAAATGCACATACACACAATTTAAAAAAAAAAAAATGTATATAAATATATATATGTTTATATATAAATATATACATACATATCACCATTATTGTAGCATGTGTCGATTGCAATTAATTCAAGCATATTAATGCGAATTTACATGCGCTATTTTCGTGTTTGGTTTTCATAACATGCACATTATTGCAGCTTCGATAGCCACGCCCCAATAATTAATTGTTAATCAAGTGCAACAATTGCAACATGTGTGCTACATGACATACTCCCTTTAAGAAGATTAAAGTATATATATATATATATATATATATATGTATATATGTATGTTGTTAATATATTTGGTGCTTTTCGGCATTTACAAATGTTCTACTGGCAGCATTTGCGGTTTTCATCTGTTATCAAATTTCCAATGCAAATAATACAATTTCAATTCAATATTAAAGTTTTTTGGCGCTCTAAATTCAAATCACATAAGCATTCACATTGCAACGTTGACACACACGCAGCGCAAATTGAGCACTGTCAGGTAACATATCTCAATTTTCCATTTACGCACAGCTGTTTTGAAAATGTGTGCTGTTATTCAATAATCTTAGGGGCAGTTCGCAAAAAGGAAAAAAACACATAAAAGCAACTTATTTTTAATTAAAAATTATATTAAATGTTTACATTACGCTCGGCACTGCCGTGTGGCAGACAATTTGCTGTACTACTATCAAATACAAGTCTCCATGCTCAACTGCACTCTAGCAAAGGATTTGCTCGCTGGACACGAACACTGCTGAACAACTCTTCACAATGGCAACAACAGCAACAAAAACAGCAGCTAGAACAGCAAAGATGGCTGTCAACGCAGGTAGCTCGCACAGACTCTGAGGAAACTGGTGGCAACTTGAAACGCATCTATTACGGAACCCTGGCGCCCCGCATGAAAATCGTCAAGTTCTTTTCACTGACCACCAGTTTAGTGGGGATTGCAGCTCAACCGATTCTGGTGGAGCAGGGCATGAAAATAGGTGGAGCAGGCATGGCCGTTTTCCTCTGCACAATTGGAGGATTCTTCACATTTGTGACGCCTTTGCTGTTGCACTTCATCACCAAGAAATATGTAACGGAACTGCATTATAATACCGTTACAGATGAATATACGGCCACAACGATATCCCTCATACTGCTAAAGATCAAAGTGAGAGAGAATAAAAGTAAATTTTATATATTATTTTTTATTTATTTATTAATTTGTAGACAAAGTTTCGAGCCAGCGATGTTACAGTGCCTGAGGTGCCCGGCATGTTTACCTCGTTTGTGGTGAAAAAGCGTCCGCTTTTCGTTGATCCCGCTTTATTTGATGATCCCGAGCATTACGTGCGCATTATGGGGTATGACAAACCCATCGATTTCAAACTTAACGTCAATTCCGAAACGGAGCAAACCAAAAAGAAGCAATAAATAAATCAAGTGTATTAAATATTCAACTCGTTTTATTTTTTGGCTTCTGAAGATAACATTAAGCTTTGACAATTAACAGACTGTTAACACAAAACATTTGTTTTGAAGGGCAAATTTATCGGCAGACGACCCAGCTGTCGAACGACAGTGTGCCCAGCAGCAGCAATGAAAAAATTACTGCCAAATTTTGGAAGCAAAAATACCAAAATAATAAGAAATACGCATAGGCCGCTTTGGATGCGGTCACGCTGTATTGAACTTACAAAGTTAGCCAGACGCAATTATTTAACATTTTACCGAAACTAACCGCGATTTTAAGTACGCCCGTCGAGTGCGTATATAGTATTTTTAAAAAATACACTCTCCGTTGACAAAATGGTAGTGTCGGAGAGCGAGAAGGTAAGAAAAGGCAAATAGCATTCACCGCATGGTTTCCAGCCGTGTGGCAGGGTCGTCGATAAACAGGGCTGTTGCACAAGACATAGAAGCGAAGGTGGAGGGGGTGGCAAGAGCGGGCGGAAAGGGGTACAGAGAACAGTATATGAGTGCAGCTGGCGTGGCAAGTCATCGCTAGCATTTTCAGAATTTGCATTTTTTTCATACAATTTAAAAATTACGCACGTTGCATTTTCCGCTCTTTCGTTCCGTAATTAACGTAATAAAGTGTTGTAAATTCTTATACGTAAATCGTAAATATTTTTTTTTTACTAATTTTCTCTCACCATTTGCATATGTTGCTGCGGGCTTTCGCTAGCTCTCTTGCTTTTAAAAGCACGCTGTTCGCTTCTGTCGTCATTCTTTCTAAGGTGTCGCTGGAATTCGCAGCGATTACACACACATACAGTTCGCGTTCGCTTGTGCCTTGTCATATTTATAATGTGTGTGTATTTGTAGCTGTAATGTAATGCGTGCATGTGTGCAGCATAAAAAGTAGGTGAAAAGCAGCAGAAACAGAAAACAGTAAATTAATGCAATGAGCTGAGTAATAAAGGCCGACAAACAGCAGCCAGAGAGAGAAACAACAGTTAATTTTTCTTTTCTTTTTGTTTTCGCATTGCCGACCGCTACGCGACCGCGCCACTTTCATTGCAGCAGCAAACGACAAATGAACAGTTGATTTCAGTTCGTTAACTCTTTGAAGTTGATCGTTATCTAAGAAAAAACACTTTTTTTAAGTGTTCAAAACCTAAAAAGAAACATCGAAGTAAACTGCCCAAATTCTGACAGTTGTGCGTGTTTGTGTATGTGTGTGTACGTGTTTCTGCGTTGAGTTTGCTTATTGTATAGTAAATTTTATCGTGCAAGCAACACATTCATTTCTCTTGCTTAAAAAAGATTTGTGAACGTAAAATATTATTCACTGATCAAGTTTTATTTAATTTTTTTTTTCTCCGAAAGAAATAAAGTCAATGTAGTATCAAAAAAAAATCAAATTTTTATTTGTCAGCAGCGCAGCTTCTCGCTGACCGAATAGCAACAACAACGGGAGAATCAGATAAAAAATACTGCAAGCAATAAGTGTACCCGGCCCCGTTATATACATACATTCAAAATAAAAGCTTCAAGCACACACATAAGCAAACAAGCAGCAGCAAGTGAATCAGCGATCGTCGTGCCTGTCTCTCTCATAGCACACATATCGTGAAAGCTCGCTCTTCCCAGCAGCAACAACAACAACAGCAAACAGCGAAAACCTCGAAAAATATTCTCAACATGCAGAGCGACTTTCACAGAATGAAGAACTTTGCCAATCCCAAGTCCATGTTCAAAGTAAACATCAAATTCCTACAAAGTATTTGCTTTAAGCAGCGACACAAACAATATTGCTAATTTTATATTTCCTTTTTCTTTTTTTATAGAGCAGCACAGTGGCTGCCAGCAATGATCAGGTGACTGTGGCACCCGGTCGCCCAGAATCGACGCCACCAACTGTTGTCGCTGCTGCAGCAGCAGCGACTGCTCCTCCAGCTGGTTCCGTTGAAGTTACCGGAGACAACAACAAGGAGGAACCAAAGACAATCCTGGACATTGATGAACAGCAGTCGGATGATGGCGGGGCAGCTGTGCGCACCGAACATTTGTTTAAACACCCGCTGCAAAACACATGGACCCTCTGGTATCTGGAGAATGATCGCACCAAATCCTGGGAGGATATGCAAAATGAAATCACCAGCTTCGATGCCGTCGAAGACTTTTGGAGTCTATACAATCACATTAAGCCGCCATCGGAGATCAAACTGGGCAGCGATTATTCACTCTTCAAGAAGGGCATACGGTGCGATTATTTGAATTTTGTATCCTTGCGGGAATTAATAGTTATTTTGTTTCCTTTTTCTTCAGTCCCATGTGGGAGGATGCTGCCAATAAGCAGGGTGGTCGCTGGGTGATCACACTTAACAAAAGTTCCAAGAATGATTTGGATAACTTGTGGCTCGATGTGGTAAGTTGACCCATCATTCATCAATTTTTAATTTAATTTTCTATGCTCATCTTTCATCTCTTAGCTGCTTTGCTTGATTGGAGAAGCATTCGATCATTCCGATCAGATTTGCGGCGCTGTCGTCAATATTCGTGGCAAGAGCAACAAGATATGTAAGAGAACTGATATAATATATACTGAAATATATATATTCAATCTACATTTCGTTTTTCCAGCTATTTGGACTGCCAATGGCAACAATGAGGAGGCCGCTCTGGAAATTGGACACAAGCTGCGCGATGCATTGCGTCTGGGACGTCAGAATTTGCTGCATTATCAGCTGCACAAGGACACGATGGTCAAGCAGGGATCGAGTGTCAAATCTATCTACACTTTGTAAAACCACAGCGATAACAACAAATATGCGCTCTGCTCTTCAAAATTTTTCATCAGCTTTTGCTATTTTCTGTTAAAATTATTTTCTGGTTATAACACCGTAAAAGATGCGACAGGAACAAAAACAACAAAGAAACGAGAAAATCCCCATTGTTATCAGAAAAGTGGTGCAGTTTATAAAAAGATGCTCCGCTTTTTTAGTCTCTTGGAATAATGCGAAAAATATAAAATAAATAAAAACTTAAGGTTAAAATACGAACATGTTCTACTTTTTATTCTTAAGGATTGAATCCTAGTTTTGTCGGCTTTAGTGGGACATAATTTGTTCCACTGCTTTGCGCAGATCTTTACGTCCGCAATCGGCTAGTGCCCTGCATAAATGCACCAGCAGCTGCCTGGGATCATGGCATTCGTCCTCCTCGTACGTCTGCAGCAAACGTAAAATGCGCGACTTTAAATCCTGCGGATAACGCAACTCGATCTCATCCATATCGCCCTCGCCAATGCACAGCTGTCGACCAAAACCACGCCAAGACCGTCCCAATTCCTTGGCGATTTTATTGTAAATAGCTGATCGCTTTGCATCCGTAAATTGCACCGGATTCACGTACTGCTGTGTAGCTGCAGCAACTGACTGTGGAGCGCGCTGTAAATTTAGATGCAACGATTGTTGCAACTCTTCAGTCAATCTTTGTTCTTGATAACAATTTATGGCCGGCAATCTGGAAGTTTCTATTTTTTGGTAGCTGTCAAGTGCTTGCTGGAAGTCCGCGGAATTGTTGCTAAATGAACGCAGTGGTTCCACATTATTGTCGTTGATTTGATCGGTGCGCTCGAGGCAATCGATCAGATCGTCGATGGTTTTTATGCGATCCATTTTTCTGGGCGTTCCAATTTCACTGGCAAACAATTCCTTGAGATCGCTTAAATCCATGCAGGTGGCACCTTCGACTGCCATTTGCTTTAACAAATCGTAGCTCCAGTGAGTACCCGCTGCCGTCGTACAATTCATGTTAAATTTATAAATGCGAAATTCCGGTTGGAATATGACAACAAATTGTTTCAATTATTTGTCATAAAATATCGATGTTTGTGGTGGCCAAAACTAAAATCGTTAACGCAATCGATAATCGATTGGCAGAGCATAGAGGAGGCATTTCCACATTTGCGAAATGCGGCCACATTGTCAGTGTTGTCACAGCCCTCGTTTGTGCAAGTGCGTTTCTGTCGCAGGTTGAGTCAAAAATGTCTTTGTTTAATTTGTAATTTGAGCAGATTGCTTCCGATTCAGAAATCTATAAAAATATGTGCAATCTGGCGCAAAGCAAGCATAGGTTGGCATTGTTGGCTCGTGTAATTGCGTATTTGTAAATCAAACTAAATAATATATTTGTGCATCAGCGGAATATATAATAATAGACAAACACACACACACACACTAACAAACAAACACACACACACACACACAAAGGAACTCGAACAGAGATTTGTTGAAGTTCACTGCCCAAAAAAATAACAACGCACTTCAAAGTGCTATAAATATTTAGTAATTTCATTTTGCTAAAAATCGAAGTAAGATCCGGCCAAAACAAAAACGCCGTGAAGTCAACGAACGAGTGTGAAAAAAAACAACAAGAAAAAGCATCATCAATCAAGGCAGGCGTTTTCTATAAATATAAATCAGCAGCAGCAACAGCAATTTGAAAATAAACAAAAATGCACCAATACAAATACAAATAGCAACAGCATAACAATAACAAAAAGCGCAAATCGTATATCGTTTATCGAGAGCAGCGCCCAGGCCCCATGCAAGGGTCAAAGGCGGCGGTCAACAACAATAAAAGGAAAAGAAAAGAAGAGTGACCAGATTTCTGCACAAACTAAAGCATCCTTTTGAATGCAGAGCATAAAACATCAGCAACAACAACAATAAACACACATACACACAGAGGCAAGAATGTCTTGCGAAAACGCTAAAACCACATCGGATATTGAGCACGTCGATTGGAGCACAGGCGGCTCCGGTCAACACTACGCCAATGTCAGGTGAGTTTCGAAGTGTTGCCAAATGTTGTAGCACGTCAAATCGAATACGTCTAAATTATGCAGTGATATGCAAGTCATTTTCTTTCTTGTTTTGGGACTAAAGTCAGTCGAAACAAAGAAATACAAGAATATATTACATTAAATTAAAAATAAAAATGTAGCGGCTGCTTTGTTTATTTAGCTTTATTTTTATTATTTTATAATTTGGTAGCTATTTTTCATTTTATAATTTAATATGATAATAATGGCAATAGTTCAATTTCACTTTTGGCCTGAACTCATTAATCACGTCTATTGAAAAACAGATGCCGCTGTCAATTCAATTTTGCTGATCTGATCAGATATAAATAAAACAGACAGGTAAAACACCCAGAGTTCAAGTTTATTAATGCAGTCCCATATAGTTAATGGTAATGATGGCAATTAAACGAACAGCTTATGAATAGCAACTGAATATAGAAAATGATAGAGTTGCATGTGTATAAATAACTTAATTAATTATACTACTATTAGATTTGCATACACCTATGTAATTGTAAATACCTAATTCCGATGTGATGTGATTTGATATAGGTGCTAATGAAGCGCTTCAATTGAAACGCAAATTCTGGAATTTATATGTATATATAAAAGACGGTCGGGTGACAACCGACTGACACTAGTCGTCTAATTACTTTGATTTATAATCTCAACTTTAGATTATAATAAACACCGCCACTCTCCTTCGCAAACAATTAGCCATTCATTCATATGTTGCTCGTGTTGCACATTTAACTTAGCCATAATTATGGCGTCATTTTAATTTATACGCCTGTCAACAGCCAGAGACTTTAAGACTGCAAAGACTCAACTTGTCCACACCTAGATTTATCCGCTTATCAGCGCCACGCAATCTAGATATCTGAGCAAAGGTTGTGGAAATCTTGCTGTTGCTGCTGATAAATATTTACTTGTGTTCTTGTTCCTTGTCCGTGAACAAGCTTTTGCCAATTCGCACAAATATTTACACAAGCTCTAATAAAATGGTTAACAGTACGAAGTTTGAACTGATAACATTCACGAGATTTGATTCCAATTTTGTGTGATTCCCTATTAGACTGTCCGTTTTGGGGGGATCCCTTGTGTACACCCACAATTTTATACAGCCATATATCATTTTTTTTTTAATGTATTTGGAAACCCCATGGGAAGTAAAAATAAAAAATTTATTCATAATTAGATTTCATGCACTACTACAAAATAAATATATGCAGTATATTTTTATTTGAAAAACAAATTAATTTAGCGGAAATCAAATGAATTTCATTGGAATTAAACAATTATTTGCTTTCACTTACATATTGCCAACACATTTATATCTAAATGCATGTTGGCAGTGCCATAAAATCCGTGTGGTGCACGAACTGCTTGATCACTCGGCAATATTCGGTCTTCGCACCTTTCAACATTCTTCGTATGAGCTACAAATCGCAACTGTTAAGGAATGAATTAAGCTCTTTTTTGACGTCTCCAAGTATTTGAGAGAATGTGTGTGTGTCTGTGTGTGTGTCTGTGTGTGTGTGTGTGACTGCCAATGACCTTGACGCTTCGTTGAGCTTTGCGTGCACACCCGTACCTTTACTCCCCTACATGTCCGTGCGGTTCGTACGTGAGCGGATCAACGTCCGAAAGAGAGAACGTGATATCTTTCACATTGTATTTCACTTCTTTTTTTTATTGTATGTATACCATTGCTGATTGATTTGTAACGCAGTTAGCTTGGCAGAGGAAGAGTTTAAGCAAAAGTAAAATGTAATTTTACAAACATAATATGTTAAACCGCCAGATGTGCTTGGCCCAAACCGGTTGGTTTAAAATTAAGTGACTACACAAAATACAAAATGTAAACAATAAGCAAAACAAAGCATTGTTAAAGACAACAGTATAAAAAAATCCAAGTAAAAATTCTAGTCGATTGATCACGCTACGATATACCCTGCAGTCTACAGATTTTATATAAGTATATATTTATGTCAGACACAGGAATTGAAGAGTAAAGAAAACGAAGGCAGCGCATGCGACAAACGCGTGCATTTAGATAAATACATACACACATAATATACGTAAACGCAATCATAGATAGCGGGACTCTGCGGAGTACACACACAAATATATTTACGCTCGCGTCGATAATCTTGCCATTTCTTTCTTACACATGCATACGCTGCTGATAGTAGTGAGATCCATATGAAAATACGATTTCGACTATAACTTATGTGTTTCTTTTCCGATCTCGATAAAATTTCTCAAGTTGATTATTAAAATACGCATATACAGACTGTTAATCGTGATCTCGAGTAAATATACTTTATGGACTCGAAGATACCTCCTTACATACATTTGCACAAAATCATTATACCCCTTTTACCCATTTTCAATGGGTTCAGGGTATTAAAAAAGGCAAAGCAAAAGTGAACTAAATTGATGACACTCCCAAATTACATTTGTTTGCACATATCTTTGTGGCGTTCTTCAGTTGCTCTGCTTCTTCCTCTTCCCTTTGTTCACTTTTGAGAAGTGCTAATTAAGTGATAATCCAAATATAAACAATATTTGTATATTGTTATGCGATTCGAAATTATTACGCATACTGTGGCTCAAATGACAATCACAATCACCATGGGAATATGACTACAACCCCCCCTCCCCCCCCAAGAAGGGGCCTATTAATTACCGCATATCTCATGTGCAGGAGACAAACTCTATTCGAGTAATACAATTGATTGAATTGCTGATTGCTTTGATAGCCCCCTCACTGATTATTACACATGAAACCGAATACATGCGCATTTCTGTTGCCCATATTAATGTGGCCCTTATATATATATATATATATTTATATATGTATATGTTTGGACATCACGCAAAGTGGACGGCGGAAGGCGTTTCCTAAAGAGTATGTGCAATAACAGCAACAGCAACAGCAGCAAATCAAGTGCTTTTTGTTGCAAACGGAAACTTGACACAAAACAACAAAAGAGAGAACGAATGTTGTATTTGTATTTGTATTTGTCTTTGTCTTTGTCTTTGTTTTCTCTTTTAGCTCTGTTGAAATTTGCGCCTGTCTCGAAGTTGAAATGCGATAGTTTTGCATGCATTTGCATGCTTATCACAGTTATTAGTTATATACCATCTAAGTACACGTTTTATTAGTTGCCACAGCGTGCGTGTCTTTAGCAAACTATTTAAATCATGTCGATACATATGGGGGTCAGTGCTGCACATTATTGAAATTTTGAAAAAATACATCAACCCAACAAAGAAGTTAAAAAAAACTTGTAATTACTAGGAGAATGCAAAAAAAAAAAAGAAAGATTTGATATGTTTGTAAAATAGGGAAACCCCAAACATTTTTGCTTTCTCCCGTTGAGGGCCTGTAAGGGACAGAGGAACTCATAGTAGCACTTGAATCCAACATCTGTGGTTTCATTGCTGACATATCAACCGAAAGGGATCTGAGGATCATTAAGGCTTGGAAGCCAGTGACCCACAGCTATCGTTTAATATATAATATATAATATAATTTCCGCTCAAAGAATAGTTTTGCATAGAATTTTGTCCAAATCGTTATTGTTGAATTACATTTACTTTATGGTTTTTAAGATTTTTAAGTCGGATTGCGAGAATAAAGCCAAATAAATACATTTGAGAGTTTCTATAGTCTGGATTGAGAAATTAACCCATTTTTTATTATTCCCCGTCCTACAACAAATTCCCTACTGAGTTTTATAATTGCGGACGCATGTACTTACTTATATATATTTTTATTGCTGTTGTTGGGTATTAAAGCTTATCTTATCGTAAGTTGTACGGTAATAATATAATCTAATAGTTTGCCAAATAGCTGTCATAAAAAGCTGCGATAAATATAAAATATACAGCCATATCCATAATGTCTAACTGAATATAAACCAATACAATTCAAAAAGCCTATTAAAAAGCTGCGATAAATCCAAAATAACGAGCCATATTCACAATGTAAACCTTAAAATAAACCCCTTCATTGACCTTGTGAGCCGTTTGTTGCTGGTATGTGATCGGGGGGGTTAAGAAACGGTTTAATCTGTGGAATCGATAAACTTGACAATACATTTCCTAAGTAAAATTGTGTCTCCTTTGTTCGTTCTTCTGTGGGTGTATGTGTGTTTATTGTGCGAAAGTGGCATAGACATTAATTTATGTGTGGCATGATTTTGATGCATTCACTAATTAAGCGAAATTTGTTTATTGCGCAAACAAAAATCGACTGTGTCAACTCATTAAATTCTGCAATGGTGGCAGCCATCAGCCGCCTCCTTCAGCACTTTCAGCTATAAAAGATGATGTACGCAAATGCAGAAGGGGAATGTCGCCAGTCTGGCGCCCATTGTTGTATCGCCTTTCGGCTCCAGATCCTATTAACCAATGAATTCACAAAATTGGCAGACATCATAGTCGAGATATATGTATCCATATAAATGGTCTACAGAGCCCAAAGGATAACCAAGCAACCTAAATGAGGTTTACTTATGTAGATAGAAAATATACCGTTTAGAGATATGGATACAAATACACAAGGTGAAATTTATCGTTAAATACGGTCAATTATGATAATTTAAATAATCAATATTTATCTTGTTAATGGTTTACTTAAACGAGCGCAGAACATCTTGAAAACAAGTAACACAATCGAATTATTGGAAACAGTTGGGAAATAAAGAAAACTTAATATGAATACGAGTCTAAAGCCAGACTACTTGGCTCAAGCACTTTGTAGCTATACAAAAAAAATATATATATATAGTTTAAGATCAATTGAAACTTGAAATTAGTTCAAAATACTTGAAATTTGCAATTTCATTCTTTTAGTAGTGAGCTGAAATAGTGCACAGTTTTTTTTCTCAGTGAACTTAATAAGCAAAAAATACATGTGTTCATTATAAACTTATGGTGCTGTGCTGTGGCTCCTGTTCCACAGTTTTCAAATGCGTTTTATTGATCCAAGGACACTCAGTATACTTCGTGACCATGGCCTCCAGACCCAGGCACAGGCCCAGACCCACAACAAATGTGATGACAACGGTCAGTTGTTCCGGACAACAGCAATGGTATTAAACGCTTGGCTGCCTGAGTGTGTTTACTGTGTGTGTGTGTGTGTGTGTGTGTGTGCGAGTGTGTGTGTGTCCTGCGTTGTCCTTGGGCACAATCACGCACTTGCTGTCTGAACTCTAAAATCCAATGGCGCCGTGTTTGGGGCGGAAAGTAAAAGTGCTGAAACCCATTTCGGTTACCCCCAGTTTTGGCCAGTTGACCAGCACTCGCTGTAGTTAGACACCGGAATGGGCGTAACCTGCCACGCGCCCACCTAATGATAGCTACGTGGCACACTCAACTAATTGCGTCCGCAACGACAACAACAAAACGCAACTTAAACTGAAATTCGACTGCTGCTCAGCTGCCCATTCATTTGTGACATTATTATAATTCATGCCCCCATAGCTTTGACACCTCAATTTATGTATTCTAATTTATATACTAATTGAATATTAACAAACAACAAATACTGCAAATTTCAAATATAGACGACGCCTCTTTTAGATTAGATTCATAATAGCTCAGAAGTTTGCTGCTCATTCCAGGAAAACAAAGACACAAAAAGTGAGGTGAGGTCGACTACGATATACCCTGCACCCTGACGAGTTTAATTGCCATTCACTGGCAAGCTCAAATTGCCGAGCTGACAATGTCATAATTTGATTTATGTGCAAAAAAACATTTCTTAAGAAAAATTCTTTCAAACAGCTTGAAAGTTTGCCTTCTTCCGTCTCTTTGAATATGGGATTCTAAAGAAATTCACTGACTTTGGAACTACCTTCCGGTAGTTTCTTACATAATAACAACAATACTACATTTCTTTATAAATTCTTTTTGTTTTGGTTTTAAAATAAGTGGGATTTCCTTAACTAACTAAAATAGAATTTCAACCGCATTCAATTCTAGGAAACGCTGATAAGAGATTGAACTGAATGTGTCAGAAGAGCTTATGGCGCCAACACATAAATGGCACAAATTTAATTCATTAGGCAATTAGCACCAGCTAAGTTTAGTGCTCGTATTTGGTTCGGTTCGCGATCCTCAAATTCGTTTCAAATTGTTTTTCGCTATCTACTTTAAAAATGTTGAAGTCGATCTTCAAATTCAGGTAAAATGTGAGCACTGCTGAGTTTGTGAGTAAAGTTGAAGTTTTGTTTACGTGTTTTGTAAATTGGCATTGCAACTTTTAAGTTTATTTAATTAACTCTAAACTTGTGAACTCATTATTTGAATTTGAGATTGGAAATAAAATATGTGTGAAATATGATAAATTTTATGTTTTGAAATGAACTGATCACTAATAAACGTACATTAAAGTAATTTATTTCTTTTTTTATTATAATCTTTTATTTTGATTTGTTAAAGTAATAAATTGAAGTTATTTCAAATTGTATTACTCCTTTAAGAAACGGCTTTATTACATTATTACAGTAATAGTAGAATCGGAAATATTTTGTATTTTGGATTATTATGTATATTAGTTTTCATGATTGCCCATAAGCTCTCCATTAAGTTGAGTAGTGCACTTTTAGAAGGTGAGTCCAAGACCCTAATCTTAATTTCCTGTTATCAATATTGAATGTGAATACAATCCCAAGCCAGCTGTGATGTTGATCATATTTATGCATCAATTTTGTTCTATATTTGTTGGCACTAATTGTTCTGTCGACAAAATGTGGACGTCCAATATTCATCAATCAAAGATGTGATCCCGATAGATCCCGATACTTTAGGGTAATCGTGAAAAACCAACTGTAGAGTACTCCATTTGGAATACCTTTAAATAGTCAGCAAACTTAAAGCTCCCAATCTTCAAACAACTTTCGTAATGCTATTAATACTGTGGAAACCTTAAATAATGTTTTCATTCGATATTAAGCAATATTAAGCCTGTTAATCAGCTCTAATTAAATGATAATATTTGCAGTATGAAAAATCAGTCCTGATTTATTTATGCCATACACAGAAACGTGACTATATGTACATATATGCATTCAGTTCAAGATCGGCCACGAATTGCGTTGTCAACTGAATCACTGGTTCGACCAAGCCAGTTGCTTCCATTACTTGGAAAAATTACATTTTCTGCCGAATCCGAGTCATAACATTTTTATCATTTCAAATGAATTTTGTATATTTATTTATTTAATGTTGACTAACAACAGTTTACACAAAATAAAGAAAATTACAAGTTGAAAAAAAAAACTAAATTAAATGATTAACTTTCAATTGACACAGAAAATACATAAAAAATTAATTATATTAAATGAAATTGAAAATAGTGCACAATAGACCAGACCTTATGGGTCGCAGGGATGGTACCCCAATTAATAATAATAAATATAAAATAAAAAAGTTTATTAATTCATTAAATTAAATCAAATTAAAAATGAAATATAATTAAGCCAATTAAATATTAAATTAATTTAGTTGTGCAGAATACAAATCGCAAACAGACCAACAAATAAAAAACATGCCAAACCAAAAATGTAAATTTTACTGTTTACTGTACACATTATCGTATATTATCAAAATGCTGAACCATACAAAAATATTTGTATGCACATATATATGTGGACATAATGAGGGACCAGAGCACAGAGGCACCCGCATCCACCCAAACCGGTCACTGCCATGACCCCAGGCAACGCCTTTGTTGAAATAAGACATCAGACTAATAGGGTCTGGGTCTGCTGTCCGGTTCTTTTAGTTGGCAATAAAGTCGGGCATCAAATGGCTGCCATTTCATATCAAGTAATCTAGTTTGAGTATCCCGTTGAAGGTCACGACCCACCCACACAGACACATACATATATATATTTAAATGTCGCACACTTGCCATGCTAATGAAGACCCAATTCATGTATTGCAGATTCGGCTCGGGCAGCAGTCAGGCCTCACAGAATAGCGGCGATATTTGCCGCATCTGCCACTGCGAAAGCGATTCATTGAATCCACTGCTGACGCCCTGCTACTGCTCTGGCAGCCTGAAGTATGTGCACCAGGCGTGCTTGCAACAGTGGCTAACTGCATCGGCGACCAACTCCTGCGAACTATGCAAGTTCCCCTTCATCATGCACACCAAAATCAAGCCCTTCAACGAGGTAGGTCATCTCCATCTAAGGCAATCTCTTTATATGTTTATGTATTCAAACTAATTTATTTTCTTACTGTTTATCTCTCTCACATACATATATATATGTATTTGATTTTACTACTGTGCACATTGTTTGGCTTCCCTCTCTCATCGATTGCATTGCGGTTGACGCAGTGGCGCAGCCTTGACATCTCCAGCATTGAGCGTCGCCGGCTGTGCTGCACGGTGCTCTTCCACTGTGCGGCCGCACTTTGCGTCATCTGGTCGCTCTGTGTGCTCATCGAGCGGGCCGCCGATGATGTCAACAATGGAAAGATTGGTTTGTACACACTCAAATATATATATACATATTCATATATATATATATGCTCTTCACTGCATATCACATAAGACAATGCCTTAACAGTATTTTTTGTTCTCTTTCTTCAAACACACACACACACACACACATACACAGATTGGCCCTTCTGGACAAAGCTGGCCGTTGTCACCGTTGGCCTCACTGGCGGCGTTGTATTCTTGTACATTCAGTGCAAGGCCTATTTGCATCTCTGCCGTCGCTGGAAGGCACTCAACAGGCGAGTAGTCCAACTACAGATGCCACAAAAAAGGACCACAGACAAAAAGACCGCACAAGCCAGCTATAGAAAATGTTATTTAACTCTTGCAAGGGCCCGGAATAAATATATAGAAGCAGCTTTAAACTCGATTTGTCCGTCTGAATAACCCCAGAGCAGCTGCATTTAAATTTGATGCATATCTATTTCAAATACCTTTTGCATTTTGCTTGAACATAAAGTTCCAAATTGTTGCAGACAAACCAAAATTGAATAGTTCTTACAAAAACACAGCTGCTCACTCACATTATTCGTAACGATCTGAAGCTAATCTTAAAGCTGTTGATTGCCTCATCGAGATCGATCGATATGGATATCGATATCGTATGTTACGTACACCGGTTACATGTTATGTTACAGCTGTTATTACAGCGGCCTGTTACCTGCGTTACCTTACCAGTGGCCTGCTTTGAAATGTATTCAATTGCATTGTTCATCGGATTTATCGATCGACAGTTTGGCAGTTGGCATCACAAACCAGGTAGAACATCTTGTCGCAGGATACATGCACCATATTGTAGTACCTCATCGCTGGCGTGGCCTCTTCAATTTGCACTCCTCGTTGACTAATGTAAATTCGTTATTTTACTCAGTAGTAAAACTCTATCTTATGCAGATAGTATATATGTATTTTGTATGAAATGTGGCACTTGTTTTGTCTCAATCCCTTTTTTAACTTTATTTCTAATGTTGCATATGCCAAAATTGCTATTGCAGAATCCTGCTCATCCAGAATGCACCGGAGAAGATCCATCCTTTGGCGCCGCCATCGCCTGTTGCCGCCCATCATCAGTTCAGGGAGAGGCACAGTTCGCTGGGTGGACATGGTCCGCTCGGCGGTGGCACCGTCGAGATAAATGCATCCGGCGGCGCTGGACACGCCGTCCTCGATTCCAGTTGCGGTGGCTTAGACAATGCCTCATCCGCAACGGGTCTGCATCCGCATTCACATCCGCATCAACAGCAAATGCAGTTGCAGTTGCAGCAGCGTCTGTTGAATGCCTCGCCGCATCACATGCTACAGCTGGATGTGGTGCAACAGTGCGGCAGTAGCAGTGCCGGCACCCAGACCGAAGAGGATGCACATGCGCAGCGCCAGCAGATGCAGCAGCAGCAGCTACAGGGACAACAACTGGGCCAGGTGGCGGTGGCGGCCAACATTGAGTGCTCGCAGTCACAGCACAATTACGATCGCGATTGGGCGCTGGACGACGTCGTCTCACAGATCTCCTCGTTCCGGCCGTGTCCGCAGGGCTCGGGCAGCATGACGCCGTTCCACGATTCCATACACAATGTGCTCGAGCATTCGGAGAGCTCCAGTCGTGGCTCGGCAACCGATTTGTGCGCCGGCTCGCGGCAGGATCTCAGCGCCAGCGGCATATCCACGGACACGGGTCGCGAGCACGCCATGCAGTTAAGCAGTTTCAGTGGTATGTGTTGCAATTTTAATTTCCATGCCACACACATTTGTTAAACGAAACGTTGCAGGCAGCGGTGAGCACAAGGCGCCTTCAATAAGCTCCGGCGTTTCGCATGCTGTGGCAAATGGCTTGGGCGGATTTGTGTATAAGCCGCATCAGTCGAAGCGCTACTCCAATTCGTCCATTTTCCTGGAGAACCGTGATATACTCAATGACTCGCCCCTGTGCGTGGGCGTGACCACGCCACTTACCTATGACTACAGCACGCCACCAAAGATCGACTATCGCCACGCAGAGCAGGAGCCAACAACAACGTCAACGACGACGACGGGTCTCAGCTGCTGTGCCACCTCCGCCTCCGATTGTCAACTGACGGCTGGTAACGGGCTGAATATGCGTCGCTATTCGGACACCAAGCTGCAGCTGGAACAGGAAGCCATGCTGCCTCATGACGATGACGATGATGATGGCGGCTGTGGCGGTGTCGGTGATACTGTGTTGGATATTGAGTTGCCCACTTCGCCGCTATCACCGCCAGCCGCCTACGCCAGTCATCACCAGCAGCACCCCCATCACCATCATCAGCAGCAGCAGCTCGTCTTGCGTCGCTCGTTTGACAAGGGCGTGGATGAAACGAATTCTGGGGCTGGCATCGCCAATACCAGCAGCTCATCGACGACGGATGCGGCGCAAATGGATCGTTCGCGTTTGTTCTTCAAATCGTTGCCAAATCTCAGCAGCAGTTGCGAAAGTCTCATCAAAAAGTGATTGTTAACCGCTCCACACTAGCATCATCATCCATCATCGAATCCATCATATTCGTCCCCTGTGTCTCTCTAATCATGTTGAAAATATTTAACGCTGGTCAGGCCATGATAATAATAATAATAACGATAAATGTAACCAGACTCAGTTCGCATCCTACTTGTATCACAATCACAATCATTTCCTTATTTAATTTCGTATCTCGTGAGAGCATGTTCAACAAAAGCCCATAAACAATTTTGAGACTGCAAATACAAACACAACAACAAAAAAAAAAAAACCAATTAAATAAAACAAATATACTAATTCATTTGATTAACAAATAAACAACATGCATCTATATATAAAGAGTCATTTAGGCACTGAACAAATGAAACTTACATCTTATATATATATATATATGTATATATATATATATTTAACTATATGTATATACCGACTAAATCTCCAATATGTACAGACATATTTGCAACTGGATGCAGCAATTAATTTCCCAATTTCACGTATATAAATATGTATGCTGCATATAGATATATATATATATATATAGATATTTATATTGCCCCTCGCCCTCCCTCCCCATCGCTGCCTAAGCCAAATTTGTTTATGTGTAGCTCCAGATATGTATGCATATGTATGTATATATATATATATACAATGATAATATATAATAGGCAAAGACGTGAACTTTGTGACATTTTGTATTTTGTTTCTTAACTTCTAAGTCAAATGAAAATTTTAAAAATTGATCTGTGATTAAGCGTCATTGAATATATATACACATAAAACAAAAAAAAAACTTAATTTAACATAAACATTATTAATAATATTAACAACAGCAGCAACAAGAATCAATGCAAATAGTATATTTCAATTTAATAACAAAGCAACCAAAATAATAAAAACAAATAATTAATCGCATTTTGATGATTATAAATAAATAAATAAAAAATGCGCCAAGGGCTCCATCCGGAAGCATTTTCAAGGCAGCTTTGCAACCAGCAACCATATATATATATATATATATATATATATATATCCTCAGCTTGCGACATATTGAAGCCGACTTAGATATAGAAATTAGCATATATATACATATATATATATATATATATATGTGCGTAATGTATCCTTATGATGTCGACAAATTGCCGAGCATTACAGAAAACAACAAACAGCAAAACAACAGAAAACTGGACAACTACATTTTTATTATGCATTACAAAATATTTAAATAAATATGTGCAAAACAATTATAACACTATTCCAAAGAGAATTCTTTGCGTGTCTTAAATCTTTTTCAGATAACCAAAAATGGGAGCAAAATCAAAAACTATTATTAATTCTCACATTTAAATCTGAATAATCTTTCTCAGATTTAAAAATAGAGAAATAATTAAAAAACTTGTATTTTTCAAGGTTTACATCTGATTTTTATTAATAGTTTTCAAATTTACAAAAAAAAGATGAAATCTGTTAAAAATTCCAAAACTATTATTCTTTTTCAGATTTAAAACTGAGTTTTATTAAATCTTTTTCAGAATTAAAAAAAATAAAGCGAAAAATATTTAAAAACTAAATCTAAAATATTTCACATTTAAAAAGTAGAAGGAAAATAATTGAAAAACTCGAAATTTGATACTTTTAACATTTGTTTATTTGAAGATGTGCATAATTAGTCTTTTGCTCTTTACAATAAATATGAATGAGGATGATTAAAGCAAGAATGATTGACGATTGACTGATTGATGCTACTTGGCATTGCCATTGCCTGATTTGGATTTTGTATCGTTTTGCTGCTTCTGCTCCACCTCGTTCTGCTTCACATTGAGATGAGCGGGACCCACTTGCTGGATTTGCACCACGCGCTCCTTGGACTTGTCGTCAATCGCTTGTGGCTTGGGCACATTGATGGTGAGGACACCATCCGAGGAAAGCGAGGAGATCACCTTGTCTGCTTCGTAGCCCTTGGGAATTGCATAGCGACGCACAAAATGCCGAGAGATGTACCCGTGATCATCTGCCCGTTCCTCATGCTTGCCCTCCACGACAATGGAGTTCTCGACGACCTTGACGCAGAGTTCACTGGGCGTAAACTGGGTGACATCCATGCACACCTGGAAGCCATCCTTGCCCACCTGAGCGACTGGCCAACGTTCGCCATTTTCAGCAGTTGCCTGTTTGCAGCGCCGATTGGCCGACATCATTCCAGCTGCTGGTGAAATTGGCCAGACCGGACACTGCCAAGGAGCCAGAAGAGATTGGGACGGAGTAGAGCACCAGGATTGCAGCTGGCGCGGATGCATTCCCAATCCGAAATCGTAGTCGAGCTGGCTGCGGGTGGGCAGATGCATTGCCTCAGCAAGTGATATCAAATTCGACAACGCCATTTTTTCGTAATTTGAACTTTGCACTTTTTCTGTAAATGTGTTTGAAAAAAAAAATAGTGATACCGTTTCTTTTTGGTTTTCTTTCGCACAGCGAAATTGCTTTTGTGTGTATTCGACGTTAACTGTCTTGCGACTGTAACGGAGCTGAATTTGCCGCTTCTTTTATAGACGCCGGCTAAATGTGCGCTCTTCTAGAAACATCGCGCAGCTTCTGTGGTCAGAGCCGAAAAAACATCGCACAGCTGTAAAAGCATTGTGCGAGAGAGAGAGCACGTTATTCACCACAGACGGAGCGAAATATCTAGAAAGAGAGTAGTGACATAGAGAATGAAAAATGACGACCGCTTTAAGAGAAACAGAATAAATGTAAATGCCGGCAAGTGGGAAAAAACATACACAAAGACACACTTTTTGAATCTTTATTTACTGTTAAATGTTAAGTACATAATGTGCTTATGTTTACTTGAATACTTGTAGTCGGAATTGTGTCACACTTGTGTTTAGGAAATCATAATTTTATAGCGTAGTTGGCATCTCTTCGCCTCTCTTCTCTCTTTTCTCTGCTATTACATATGTTTATATGTATGTATGTGTGTGTATTTATTGTGAATTATTGATAAACACAAAAACATTTATAGAATAAAACGCATTCCAAGTGGATTTTCTACTTTTCTTTTCTTTTCTTTTAATTTTGTGGCTTGCGCATCAACTTTATCAGTCAGTCTCTCTTTTTAGTATTTCATTCACTTGGCCAAAGTTGGCTCCTCAGCTTTGCCGCCGGCAGATGCACCATTTGCGCTGGTCGGCTGCTGCTGCGACTGTTTCTTGGCCAGTAAGATGGCCGCATCTGTGGCAGCAATCTCTTCCGCACCCTTTGTGGTCTTCTCAGTTAACTTATCTTGCTCCACTGGCGGCTCCTGGTTTTCTGTTTTTGCTTTCTTTGCGGCTGGCATGTCTTCATCTTCTCCCACTTCCTTTTCCGACTTTTCATCAGTCGAATTCGCTTTCGAATTCGAATCGGAACTTGAATTGGAGTTGGAGTTAGAGTTAGAGTTAGAATTGGACGAATTGCCATTGGCATCTTCGGGTTTCGTTTCATCAGCCTCGGTTGAAGCAGTGCCGCTGCTGCTGACAGCGGCATCGGTGGAATCCTCCTTGTCATCGCTAGTGGCGCTCGCAGAATTCTCCACACATTCCATTGACTTGGACTTCAATTCCGGCTTGGGCTTTGTCGGCTCGCCATTGTTTTTGCCGTTGGAAGTCGAATTGGCATTGGAAGTGGCAGTCGAAGTCGAAGTCGAGGTGGAAGTCGAAGTTGTCTTGGAAGCTTGCACAACGGGCCCAGTTTCAGTTTCAGTCTCTTTTTCTTTCTCTTTCTCTTTTGTTTTTGCATTAGTTGTCTCCTCTGCTGCGCTGACGCTAGCGCTGGCTTCGGCCTCTGCTGTTGCCTCTCCGCCATCACTTCCATTACGCTCTTCGGCGCTCTTCGGCTCAGCATTGGAAGCGACGACGGCGGCAGCAGCAGCGACGACGACTGCAGCTGTTTTCGGGTTTTGCTGCTGCTGCTGCTCAACTTCGTTGACTGCACTTTTCCCATCCTTGGACGATGATGACGACGACGATTGCTGCTGCTGTTGCTGTTGCTGCTGAATGTCGACGACACGTTCGATGGGTCGCTCCTCGTTGGCCTTGGGGGCAGGGGGAGGCGGCGGTGGCGCCTTAACCGTAAGAATACCATCCGAAGAGAGCGTGGAATGCACATCGGCTGGCTCGAAACCCTTCGGCAGCATATATTTGCGTATAAAATGACGCGAAATGACGCCGTGGCCATCCTCCTTCTCGTCGTGCTGCCCCTCGACGACGATACAATTGTCGATGGTCTTCACGGTGAGTTCGTCGGGGGCGAATTGCTTCACGTTCATGCTCACCTGGAAGCCGTTGCGATTGACCACCGAATATGCCGATGCCGATTTGCTAACATTTCCAGCTGCGCTAGTTCCAGCTGCGACAGTGCCAACTGCGCCAGTTCCAGCTGCGCCATTTCCACTCGAAGTGCTGACCTTGTCGCCCATCTCTTTCTCCAGCTCCAGCAGAGACTTATTGCAGCAGACGGTCTTGGCGCCGGCCACTCGACCATAGGGATGATGACGCTGATGCTGCTGTCCCTGTACCCCACCCTGTCCAGGCTGTGGCCCCACGCCAGGACCCTTGATGGGCACCCATAGCACCGTGTGTGTGGTGCTGGCATTGGATGACGACGATGACGACTGCAACTGCGAGTGGCCGTGCGAGTGAGCGAGACGGTTGCCGCGACGCTGAGCAGCCGATGGCGAATGCTGTGGCTGGGCCTGGGTCGGCGGCGGCGGCGGTGGTGGTGGCTGTGTGGCAGCCGTCGCGGCGGCCAGCTGCTCCATCGGATACATACCGAAGCCCAAATCTTCGATTTCCATGCCCAGACCAAAGCCGAGGCCGCCGCGATTTAGGCTAAAATCGTGCAGCTCCTCGGCCAAATCAAGTATAAATGGTATTAGCGACATTCTCCACAACGGGCGGGGCACGACGACGACGACTCAGGGGCACAATTAATTGCAACTGACAGACACAGACACAGACAGAGACAGACACTGGTAAACTGAACACTGAACACTTAACACCCTCTGATTATGTTTGATGCGCTTGAAAATGTTCCGTTCCGTTTGCGATCCGTTCCGGCTTCTAACTGAATTGCGTTTGAGCACTTATGGCTGAATGTTCAGGCTTTTAAATGACTTGCAGCGCTGAATGGAAAGCGGAAAGTGTCTGGCCTGGAAGGCTGCCGCCGCTGCTGTTGCTGCTGCAGCGCTGCAGCCGAATGCTGATTCGGCTTATACAAACTGAGGATAGGCCATTTTCCCATGTGCAAATCTTTGTTTATTTGCATAGTTTTTAGTGGTTTTAAAAAAAAAATCGATAGAACCCCACGTTATAAGCTACATACATATGAACTTCTATATACAATTAATATATATATATATATATATATATATATATATACATATGCATGTATGTATCTATGGCTGTCAGCTAGTTACTTTTTGCAATTTTCCGGTTGCGAGAACAAAGACAGTATTCCAGTTCAGAGAGAGAGAGAGAGAGAGACACACAGATAAGCCGGCAAACTTAAAAACCGGCTCCCAGCCTCTCGTCCAGGGCAAAAGTTGCCCAGACAATACACACAATACACACGTATATATATTTGTGTGTGTGTGTGTGTGCATTCTCCTTAGCTAAAGTAGCCATGTTGCAGCTGAATTCCCAGCGCTCAGCCGGCAAACAGCTGAGAAAGTCAATTACCCGATGCCGGTTTCCGAACCGAGCGCTATTTAACCAACTACAACAACAGCTGGTTTTTCACGTCTCTCCAGTGGTGTGGCTATGCATGTGTATGTGTGGCCTGGAAGCCTGACCGGCAACTCAAATTTCGTAGACATGCGCATTTCTGCGTGCCCCTTGAGAGGAGTCGTTGTATATATTATGGATTGCAACTGTCTGCAGCTGACAATAAAAAGCAAAAAAAAAACAGCTGTGGGTGAGATGCTTACATACATTCATAAAGCGTTTACATGGCGTGTGTGAGTGAGTGTGTGTGTGTAAAGAGAGGCGAGTACACATATATATACATATACGTGCATATACCCCCTTGCATACTTAAATTCTATGTATGCACACACATGCATACATTCACACAAACTTCTTTAAATAATAAACACAATCCCTGGAATACGTTTTTTTTCATTCGTATTTTTGTTGTAAATTACATAGATACATAGATTTGAACGCAAAGAACATTTTTACTTATTTAAATAAATATTCATCATCACCTCTGAATTAAATTTTACTTAATATTCTACAATAAATGAACCAATTTTTGTTAAGAAAAATCTGGAACATGGTGTAGAATATTCTTGCTTTTGCTCTTGTTTTTGTGCTTCTTTGTTTGTTTGTTGCTCTTATTAGCTGCTCTCCAACTTCCATTTAACCGGCAAACATTTGATATCTTATCGACAGACTCTCACTTTCTCTGATGGATAATGTTGCGTATAAATTCTTATGTGTGAGTGTGTTTACTTATGCGGAAATACAATTTTTCGAGCGATTTCGAGAACATTTACTGAGCTAGAACTTTCGGCCAACATTGCGTCGTGGTCCGCCATCTCGCTCTCTCGCACAGAGGCGTGCGGAAATCCACCACTCAAGCAGCTATAAATAGCCGGAGTACGGCGTCGTTGGCATCAGTTCAATTCGAATAACCGAAGCAATAACAAATTACTACGACTACGGAGCAACTGTTCCACAAAAAGGATATCTTCAATTATAAAGCTATTACAATAAGAATCAAGCAACAAAATGGCAAATCTTCAACTGTTGCTGAGCCTCGCCGATGACCTGAACCGGCTGTCAGTGGTGCCCTTCTACGATGCACCCTACTATTGCCAGCGGCAGCAGCGTAATCCTTACTTGTCATTGACCTCGATGCCCTTAGACCAGCAGATACGCCAGCTGGAGAAACAGGTGGGCTGTGTGGGTGCAGGACCAGTGTCCAAGTTGGGCAAAGATGGCTTTCAGGTGTGCATGGATGTGGCCCAGTTCAAGCCGAGTGAACTCAACGTGAAAGTGGTGGACAATTCCATTGTGGTCGAAGGCAAGCACGAGGAACGCGAGGATGATCACGGCTACATCACACGGCACTTTGTCCGGCGCTATGCTCTGCCCGATGGCTATGAGGCCGAGAAGGTCGCCTCGACACTCTCCTCGGATGGAGTGCTCACCGTCAATGTGCCAAAGCCGGCGGCCATCGAGGAAAAGGGCAGTGAACGCATCGTTCAAATTCAACAAGTTGGCCCCGCCCATCTCAATGTTAAGGATAATGGCAAGGAGCAACTGGAGCAGGGCGATGACAAGTGAACATAATTTATCCATTTGTAGCAGAGTACATGCAAACATTTATTGTTAATCAATTATTAATCAATTATCAAAGTCAATGTCTGTTTTACACATATTTATATCTGTATCCTCTAATTACGCACTCACATTTAAAAAATACGCAGTTATTTCGTAGTATTACTCTTTAATTGATTTAATTTGGCATCATTATAATTATGTGCTGAAAAAATTAAATAATCACACAAAAACACGAAATACACGTTCTTAATTATGGGATGGGATGAAATCAAAAGTAAATAACGGTTATCTATAAACACATTTAATTGAATTCGTTTATCTTTTTTTTGTAGTGTATGAACATATGTACATATGTGCATGACCACGTGAAAGTGTACTCCTTTTTAAATACACACACAACCAGACTGCCGTTAATATCAGACTGCCGTTAATATCAGACTGCCGTTATTCGAGCGTGTCCATTTGATAGGATGGCTTCCAAGGTTTTCATGTTATTTGCTTGGAAATGGCTCCTTTATTACTGGGGGCACTCCACCAAGGAGTCCAGACATTGAGAAGCTATAATATTCCATATGCGATATGAAATGCTGTTATTTTTTACATTATACAAAAATTGCCTTGCACGAACAGATTGCAACAGAATATGTTTGCCAAGATCATTGACGAAAGGCAAGACAAACACAAACGGTAATTTCTAACGGGATCGGCCGAAAAGTAATTGCAAAATCGTAACCAGCGGTTGTCCAAACACTTTCTTGACAGTCCAAAGAATGGCTAATTTTTGTTTTTATAATTTCACAATTGCTTAAGTTAGTGAATCTTGTTAATTTGTTTAAGAAGTAGTATGAAAATAAGAAAAAAAAATAAAAGTCATTAACACAATCAATTTTTTTTGCAAAATATATGAGAAAATATGAACTTTTCCTGTGTCCAAACACTTTCTTGACAAGCTGTTCACACGAAAACCCATTTGTGTGTGTGTATACATCACACATGTACCTTTCGGCAAAGGGTTGGTCTCATATGCACATGCACACATACATGCTTTGAAAACAAAGAAAATAACAAACAAACCGGTTGCGGCAAACAGAGATAGCATGAGTTCAATGCACTTGCGAAACCTATGCATCCATACATACGTACTTTAAGATTTTAAAACATTGCCTTCACAACTGCAGCAGATTAGAGTTTCAAAATGCGGGCGCTTTAAGTAAATGCACTTGAGCATATCCACATTTGGTTTGCTTGCAGAAGCTTCTGTGTGTAATAGAGAGCAAAAAGGAGAGAGCGAACACGGAAAATAAATTTTGCCGGCTGACTCACGCATACACATGCATGCATGTACAGGCCACAGAAAGAGCGAGAAACTTCAAGCATGGGCACCGAAAGAGCGAGAAATTTCAAGAGCGCAACAGCAACAATTGTTGATTTAACTGTCAACGTGTGTTGAGTCACTTTGGCGTGGTGCAATTGTATTCGAACCGTTGAACGGAACGAAAGTGCCGCGCGGAAGTTAAGTAAAGAAAAATAGAAGCAAAAGAAAAATGTATATTACAATAATAAGAATAAAGTATGGACAAAAAATGTCAATTGTTCCACTGCTGAGTTGGGCACGCGATCTCAAAAGTGCCTACAACGACTATATTAGATGATGATTTCGGATTTGGAGTATACCCACATGGATTGTTCCATCGTTGATGCCACACCAGTTGCAGCTACATCATTTCAATCCATACCAACGCCATCATCATCCATTGGCGCTGCTTTGTTGTGGATGCGCCGTCGGAGGTGAAAATGCTCTGCAAGGATGGATTCCACGTCTGGATGGATGTGATCCAATCTTCACTGCTAACTATGTGCTCATGGCACCATATTCATGGCACAAACGGTAATAGCTAACATAAGTTGTAAATTATTAAAACATTTGATGCATCCCACATTTTGGATTAAATCTTTGGTCTGGATGGCGCGCCCCTTTGTCAGGTAAAGTAAAGTAAAGTAAAGTTCATTATTTCTTTTATCTTATTTGTATTGTTCTCTCTGAATTAGCACAAAATTCTGGAGCAAACTCATCTATGCAAAATCTCTGGAGGAACGGGGCCAGCATGTAGCTGTGAAGAAGGCAGCCATATCAGTGAAAGTTAACGACGAACGACATTGAGCTGCACATTAGTAGACTCATTGATTGATTTGGGCTACTGCTAGCTCAGAATTGATTCACTCGCAAAGCAAACACTGCCTTACGAAAGCTGCCATTGTACAGAAATTGTTGTTCTATAGCTCAGTACTTAAGATGATCATGAAATTGTAGTACTTATTACGATCCTTTAGAAATTTAAGCATTTATTGTTTACACTTTTCCTCATTCTCGTCCACATTACAAGCGCTCAGCAGACTCCTTCGAGGTTTGTTCAAAATCTTGCTTGCGATCTTTAAATTATATATGAGCTTATTTTAGATTAGATATATTCTTATATTAAGATTCCCACCTCGCACAAAGCTCACCAAACGTCGGTATTAACGTTACAGTTTGGGAAGAAACCTCATTTTATGTCCGCTGTCAAACCGCAACTGTGGCTGGTTGCCCAAAGACCCAAATTTTTGCTTGCGTGTCCTGCTATTCAAATAAAGACCTGATGTTTTGTTTAATTATTTTTGTTTTAATTAAAGTTTTAGTGTGACACATATGTATATATAAAACTACGAATTGAGATGGATTGATTGCATGGGGCTGGAGAAATCAGTGCTCATAGCAATCATTAACTTTGTCCGCCTTGTTGAACTGCAGCAAAATCAGTTCGTAGGTTACAATTGTGCCAGCCACCTAAATGAAAAGAGGTATTATCAATAGACATTTTTAAATAGAACTTGAATAGTTATTACCGCAATGACAACGCCACGTGTAAGCCGAAAAAACTTCATGCCCGTCAGAGCCACTTGATCCATGTGCACCTCCTCCGAAAAGCGCTTCAGCTGCAAACCAAAGAGTGAAATGAAATTATCGCTTCTCTTACGGAGTGCTTAAAAGGAGTGCTTACCTCCGTGGACCAATACTGTCTGGGCACCAGCTGAAAGATGCGCAGTGGACGCTTGGATTCATCATTAACGCTGGCACTATACAGCGAAAGTATTAAAGAGCGAAAGAGTAAAAAACCCAGCGAAAACCAAAAGTAAACCGTATGTGATGCAGAAGGTTTTTTTCTGAAAACCAACAAAAATTCATATATTACTAATAGAAATTGTTTGATTCCATATTCATAACTTACTGTAAGCTCTTTAAAATCTTGCCGCATATAAAGTAAAGATTGTTGCTGAAGCATAGGAGAGTTATAACGGATATGGCATCGTCCACAACATTGCATAGTTTACAGAGATTGCGAAAGTTGATGCGACATTGGATCCAATGGTCAACGCTAGTGGGCTGCAAAGCAAGTTCGAATAATATGTATAACTGAATAAGTTTTTCATTCTTTACAACTTTCCCACCAATCTGGCCTCGCGAAGCATATAGTCGTTTAGCTGACGGAAACGTGCCGCCAATGAAACACTGACGGCCATTACGAATATATCATTAAAGCTCCAGGCGAATGTGGCCAGCACATTGACCACCTTGCCAATTATGCCCAGTAACGAATTATAGTCGACAAAATAGAAAAACATGGAAAAGTTCAAAAACAAATAGCTATCGATGGGTCGGTTGGGCAGCACCGGACAGGCATTCACATAATAAATGCTGGACAGCATGCTCAGCAGATGCTCCACTGCAAAAACACAGATGTACTAAGTATATGGACTGATTTTAAATACATTATATATTTACTCACCCAGCGAACAACTTATGGCGATGATTATAATCTTTCGTATATGTAAAGCCAATGCAAATCGTTCCCGTTCCGTACGCAATGCTGGCAATTGGGACTCTACCACTTGCCACTCCAAAACCACGGCGGGCCATTTCATGGCCAGTTGAAAGAAGGCCACAGAGATGAGAAATATTGAGCCATAAAAGACGAGCGTTTCCACCGAATCAAAATCAAAGTTCACACGCATCACAAACGCGGCCAGAAATCCAGAGGCAATCGAAAAGACAACAATTGCAATCAGTGCATAACAAGTGCGAAAACTCAGCCAGCGAAAACTTAGATCCTCTGCATGCTGTGAGTTTATACCACGCACAGGCATCAGTGCGAAAACCTGGGAAATTATCAAAACTACAAAGTGGAGGCCAAAAGATATTTCATTAAGTTTCTGAATAGCATATTAATGTTGCTCACCTGGCCTGATGGCTTCCAGAAATGAACCGCTGTGAACGTAGCTCACTCTAGCAGCGCGTGGCACTGTGTCCTTCACCTTGTGATGATTTAATTTATCAGCTCTTGGCTTATGTCTTGGCCAGCGTAATCGGACTTTCTGCTTCATGGCTGCATTACGTGCCACACTATCGACATTAAGACTGCCAACGATCCTTGAGTCGAAATCGGTTTTTCATTAATTCATTTTTACTTACTTGCTGTCAATTCGTGCCGCACGCCAAAAATTAATCAGCTTTGCGGTCTTGCGGCGCCTGGTCGTATCACCTATGGTCCTGGCCATGTCTGGTGCCCAACTGCAATCGGATATTTTCAATTGCGAATTGTCAAAGTCAACTAAATGTTTTGGGGGAGAGTGGGAGCAGTTCTCTTTAATGCCAGACATGCGAATTGCAGTTTTTTTGTGCTTATCTGTTTACAATCTCAGTGCAAATTGCAGGTCTGCCGTTGACAGCCTCATAAAATATGCAATATGATTACAAGTAGCCGTACTATGAGAAAATACTGGAGGAGCCAGAACCGCGAGTACAAATGCTCTTTTGCACCTCCGAACCGTTCATTTGGCTGATTAGCACCAGCTCGTAAGCCATCAGGGTACCAGCCATCTATATAGGGAAGCAATGGTTATAGAATCATATGTAGAATCATATTTTGATAAGTAATACTCACACCAAACATCAGACGCCTGGTCAAATAGAAATAACCCTTACCGCTCAGGGCAAATGTGTTTGATATAACGATTTCGTGTATACGTTTCAATTCCAGACACCAATTTTCTGTAGGTATTTCAAAAAGTGTATAGGAAATTTCCAGAGCTACCTCAGGGATCGAGGCGGCAGCAATCATCATGTTTGAAATGCGTATTAAGACATAGAAGAGACAAAACCAGAAGTACAACTCATCCATAAAGCTGCCCTTCGCCCTGCGAAGAGTTGCAAATAATACGTTTTACTGATCTTAAAAAGTATATGTTCGAATTATTTACTTAAAGCTGTGATAGATCTGCACACACACAAAGTACATATTGTGGGCGCAGGCCACAAGCACCAAGGTTGCCAGCTCCTTTTCGTACAGTTTCAGCAAATCAGTTAGATCCATTAGATCATAGCGCAGTTGCTCCCAAAACTGGCTGGGCATGTGCTTGTCGGCATGCTGGCGTATGCGCCAGTGTAGCTGCTGAAACCGCATCTGCATACTGCGACAGACGATGATCAAAAAGATGTCCACAAAGTTCCACACAAAGGTCATGGCCAATGTGGTCCACTCAACGAAAAGGCACTGCAGCCAATTGAAATTAAACACGACGAAGAGCTGCTGACGCTCGCGCCCGAAATAGTTTAGCCAGAAGTCCACATCCAAGTTGCATTCATGTATTTGCTGGAAATTGCTGTATACGGCACTGCTCACATACGTCGAATGCTCGGCGAGTCCAGCGAGCAGCATAACCGTGCCCCAGTTGCGCAAACGACGACCAAATTGCCGGCCCAATTGGCAATCGTAGCCAGGCTGCAGGAATACCAACTCACAACGCGCTGTCTGCCGGATGAGATGTGGCCAGCGGTGGGAGAGAGAGAGAAAAACGCCAAAGCAAGCAATGCAGATAACACTGAAGCTAAGCGACCCTGATCGGTGAAGAAAATTGAATCACGGATATAATATATAAAATAATATTAATTAATAATATTGTTGTTCTTACCTATAGTGTAAATTTTAAGACCATGGTCGACCACAATTCGGGATGAGAGGAAACAGTCCATAATGGCAAATCCCAAGATGACGATGCTCACAAGGAGCGATGGAGAAATCCAGCGAAAGCGCACTTTCTCAACTGGCGAAGTGGGCCAAACACCAGAAACAGGCAGTACGCCAAAAAATTGCGCTAGTACTAAAACTACACAAGTAAACAACAAATTCGCATTCAATTTACAACATTTAATTGAACTAACAATCAATTCAACAACTTAAGTAGTTAATTAGCGTTGAACGGTTCAAGGTTCAACTTACATGGCCCAATAGCGTGATGAAGCGTATTTTTGCTGCTGCTCTGCCGTTTGAGCTTCATTTTGGCTTGGCTGTTCGCTGACAAGTGAGCAAGCGAGCAAAATCCTTTCCGTTCTGGCAGGGATTGCAATCAATAAGCGAATGTGTAAACAAGGGCGCATGACGCCGAATTGGTTAATTTGCAAACATATTTGCAGTTAAGATCTGAATAGTTAAGCGTGCAAAATGACATTCGAAACTAATTCAGAGTACTTCAAAGATTATCTAAATAAATCGAACTGTCTACGTGACAGATTGCTTGAGCGGGACACGGATTCGTGGATAACTTCGAGTATATAGTATAATAATATTAGCAGTAGACAGTTCTTTGCCTGATGGTTGCCTGATTGATAACATCGGATATCATAAGCTCATAGGTGATTATTGTGGTGCCCATCTGCGGAAAGAGTGAAAGGCTTGAGTTCATTTTGTATTATGTAAATTCCATGTTCCACTCACAGACAGCACAAGTTGACGCGTCACATAGAAAAATCCATTGCCCGATAATGCAGTCATATCATTGCCGAGCTGCTCGCTGAAGCGTTCCAACTGTGAAGCATAGACTGGATAAGGACTAAGCTGAATCGGAGCGAATGTCTATCCAATCCTTACCTCTGTGCTCCAAGCCCTGGCGGGCACATCTCGTAGCGATGTTATAATCTTGCGCTCGTAATCATTTATTGAAGATGCAACAAATATAGTTAAAGTTGTGCGCAACACAGCAAATATTAAAGAGTACCAGAAGGCGAGCATAACAATCAAATCGATGCCTATGTTTCTATATAGCAATCAATCAATAAATCAACAATTTAAGACGGAAGTTGCAAAGAAAGGAAAGTTCAACTCACTTGAAGCTATTGAACAGCTGAAAGCATATAAAGGACATATTGTTGCCAAAGGCCAAAAGTACGAGGGGTGCCACAGCATTTTCCACTAGACGAACAAGCCGCTTCAGAGCCAAATAATGGTGACGCACCTCGGTCCAAAAAATGGCAGGCATCACTTTTCTGTGGACGGCGGCAATGCGTCGATGCAGTTGATGAAACCGGGCCGCCAATCCAATGCCAATGCACATAATAAAGCAATCGGTGAAGGAGCGCGGATATGCAATTGTCTCATTGATCCACTGTACAAATCAAATGAACATTCAATGCTAGCCAACTAAAGTACATGTAAAGACTCACCTCTAGCACAGGCATTATACAGATGTGATATGGCATTATTGCATACAGATGCGGACGTTCCCATTTGTAGACGCCTTCCAGGTAGCTAATATTGATATTACACTGTGTGCGCTCCAGATTGCTCGAGTGAAATGAGTTTGCCAACAGCAAACAGTGCTCCACTACAAATAAAATGATTAGTAAAAATCCAACCATAAATTAGATATCTAAACGACTTGCCCAAGGCAGATGACATAACCAAGCCGACAACAATGTGAATGCGACGTTTCATATTGTACTCATCAAAGAAGCGATAGGGCACGCTAAGGAATAGCTGTTCCACATCATGCCAATGCCTCATGATGCTCTGCCAGTTGAACGCCAATCTCCAGAAGAATACATGCTCCAGCAAACAAACAACAAAAAACGACAGCGTGCTGGACGTGTGAAAGTTGACGCCCACATTGATCACATAAAATAAGACAGTTCCAAATTCGCATAGATTGAGTAGCAAAATGGTAGCTGAATAAAATACGCGTGGACTAAGCCAACGGAATTTGATATCCTTGACATCATGTGAACGGATATTGCTCACAGGCAGCAAAGCAAAAACTTGTGATATGAAAAGCACTGTAAAGATATTAAAATTCTTGAATCAATTTGAGATTCTGAGCACCATTTCTGGTTACCTTTGGAGACAGCGCGAAAAAATGTTTCGTTCTGTGGCATGGCCAAAACCGGACTGTTTACGTTTAAGCGAAATGCAAACGTGCAGGCAATTAGCGGGCGTGACGGGTTTTTGTACAATTTAGCAGCTAGGTTTTACAATAATCTAAAGGTAATTGTGGTCGCCTGTCAGCCGGCATGACAAACTGTAATTGTTGCTGCCACCTATCAGGCGCACAAGGGCGGCAAACCTATGCGGCGATTGGGTTCATCGAATTGCAACAACACCAGCTCGTAGGTAACTATAGTGCCAGCCATCTAAAATGGGTTGAAAGCGAGTTAACTTAACGCTTTAAAGTAAAGTTAGTAAGAAGTGAGAGTTATACGCACACCAAAAAGCAGCCCGCGCGTTAGAAAATAGAATTTCTTGCCAGACAAGGCCACTGTTTGTGTGGACATTTGAAAGATTAGGCGTTCCACCTCAACGCACCAATTGCTGCTGGACACACGACGCAGCACAGCCAGCGCACCCTTCGATTCATCATTGATGGTGGCAGCTGTGAGAAAGACGCAAGCTGTGCGACTCATCAGAAACAGCATCGAGTACCAGAAGTATACATTATTGATGGGCCAGCGTAATTTGCTAATTGAGAAGCAGAAATCAGGGGTTTAACTTGCCAAGAGGACATTGGGATCAGCACTCACTTGAATATGTTCAGTAGCTGAAAGCACACAAAGAATAAATTATTTGCAGAAGACAACAAAATGATACTGGACAAGGTATTATCCACTCGCTCCAGCAGCTGACACATGCGCACATAGTCCTCGCGAATCTCTATAAATGTGGACTCCGGTACCTGCTCCTCGTGCTGCAGCCGGCGAATACGATTAGAGATTTGCTCGAAGCGATAGGCCAATCCCTGGCTGATCATCATGATAAATAAATCCATATAGTTCCATATAAACGTACTAATACCAGATGCCAGCTATAATACAAATTTGTGAACAAATTAATCGAAAATAATTTGAGTCTTTGTCTTACCATAATAAAGGCACCTGCAATACTACTAACGGGCAGCACTTCGAAAGCATAAAGATAGTTTGCAACAATGAAATTGTCAAAGGACACTCCACCAATTGTACTATTGGGAAATTTTGAGCAGAATTCCGTCCGTCGCTTGTAGCTTATAATCGCAGAGGATAGATACAAAGCATGCTCAACTACAAAGGGGAACCAAGTAATAACCAGTCAAATAGCTAAAGCCAAACGCATACCAATGGAACCGCCTACGATGATTAGAGCGGAAAGTCGCACACGCTTCGGCAGGCTTCGTTTGAGTACCTCATAGGGTGGCTTGGTAAAGATCAACTCAACACGTGTCCAGTAGCGTATTACAGCCGGCCAATGCCGCGCCAGATCTATGAATAATATGCATGAGCACTGCACACAGGTGAAGAACACTGCACCCACTGTTTGAGGATAGGAAATATCATTAAGTGTGAGACGACTTTCTTCGAGTGGATGAGACCAACCGGAGTTCTTCGCTGTGATGCCAATCCTGAACAAGTACTTCAGCATGGAAAAATTGAGCACCGAACTAGCCGCCATGAAGAGCAATGTGAGAAACATTGGCAGAGATTTGAAGCGAAACTTCAAACGACGAGGATTTGCCTGCCAGATGCCCGTCAGTGGCATCACAGCAAAACACTGAGCCAGCAACATAACTGTTAAATATATGCAAATTGTATAAATAGTCAATGGTTACTTTTGGTTGTTTACTTACTGGGATATACAGCCCGATGAAATATGTCTAGTTGAGCATAGTCGATTGGCTTGTCGCTCCTTATTACATTGAAATCGAAATTCACCTCATCTGTTTCCTTGGGCGAGCTATTTTCTTGGTCATCCACCTGATTGGCCTTTTTGCTCCTGAATATCTGTCGTAATTTCCAAGTGGTCTGTCCTTCCATGCCGCATGTCAGTTGCACACTGAGCTGCAGCTGCAGCGCCTGTGTCTATGCCACACAAAATGTTGTCAATGTGTCACAATAACACTGGTCACCCTCCCAATGAAGGGAAATTATAGGTAGCAGGCACAGTCGTGGTAAACAATAATTAGACAGCTGCCTTTAAAGAGTTGCATGCAAAACTAGCACTCAGTCAATATGAGGCAACCTGCTCGTAAACATGCCTTCAACACTTTGAAGCAACTCAATTCCCAGCGACGACAGCAACTTGCTGTGATTGACCAGAAATGGCGATGCGCGTCAAATGTTGACAGCTTGGAGCAACTGGATACGTTTCATCGTGCTATCAGACCATGTGAGTGGTATTAGTGCTGTAGAAATGAGATGTTAATTCAGTCATTTTGTAGATTTGTGCCTGGCTCAGGTGTTTGGCATGATGCCCCTGGCGAATGTCCTCAGCAATGATCCACATTTGGTCACATTCCAATTGGGCTCCTCTGGCACGTTATTCTCAACGCTCTTCATTATGCTGGGTGGTTTTAAAACAATTCGCATTGCAGTAAAGCTGTTCCAGGGTGGTGTTAATGCCAAAAATATAGGTAAGACTGAAGCATAAAGGAAATTTAAGTGCGGTGTACAAGAACATATTGAGATTAATTTTAATTTGCGGCGACTTTTATAATTTGTCCTGAAGTTTGTAGTGCACTGAAGGACACGTCTCCGTCTCCATAAAGTTTATATATATTATAGTAAAATTTTGATGTAGTCAATTTAATCTTATATATATATAATCTTCGACATGCCTAAGATAACCGTTTCATCTTGTTTTCTTATAATAACCGAGTGTATAACTCTGGAACTGAATCTAAAATTGTAACTTGCATCCGCAGTGGGAGTCGTATACTTCGCCAGCGGCATGGTCATCAGCATGAATTTCATTAGCTTGGCCCGTGGCTGGTCCCGCCTAATAGTACCTTGGAGTGGTATCGATACTATAATGCTATTTCCCCCGTATGCGCCGATGAAACGCAGCCTGCGCTTTAAGCTCCTCCTCACTGGCTGTACCTTGGGTTGTTTGGCTTTGGGTGAGTTTTTATTTAAACGCATAAGTTTTGAGTATCTTTGGTGAATTGTATTCGTTTTTATTTCAGTTGAACATTGTCTGTATTATGCATCCAGCTATTATAATTATAGCATGCAATTTTTGAACTGCCAAGCGAATGTGACTCAGGTTCCGCTCCGTGGCTATATGAATAAGGAATTCGCTGGTTTCTTTGATATTGTGCCCTACAATTTTTTCTTTATATTCTATTCGTTTGTATGTGCGGCTGGCATTTCAATATCACCTCAGCAACTTAAGCAACGTTTTTGTTTTCAGTTTTTGAATTTCACCTTCACCTTCATTTGCAATTTTATGGATACGTTTATAATTTTGATAAGCATCGGTTTGGCTCAACGCTTTCAACAGTTTGCAACACGCGTCTTATCGCTGGCAAATCGTGTAAGATACCTATATAAATATATCTATTATAGTCACTATTTCATCATGTTTGGGCTTCAGCGTGTCACAGATGCTGTGTGGCATGAATTACGCATGCATCACATACTTTTATGTGAGCTAATGGAGCTGGTTGAGGCAAATATGTCGCATATTGTTTTGATATCCTGTTTGAACAACATTTACTTCATATGCAATAAGCTGTTGACTATCTTCACGTAAGTCATTTTAAGTTATTAATCATTATTGTGATTAAAGATTTTTGTATTTTGTAGTAAGCTACGTTATCCCATCAATTATGCATATTTCTGGTACAGCTTATTGTTTTTGCTGGGACGCACCTGTACCGTCTTTATGTGCGCCTCGAGAATTCACGAGGCTTCGTTGTTACCACTTGAGGTGCTTTCTATGGTGCCCAGCGATCACTGGACGGAGGAGGTGCAACGATTCACGCATCAGGTGAACCATCAGTTTATAGGACTCTCCGGCTCTCGACTCTTCTATCTGACGCGCCAGAGTTTTTTTGGCGTGAGTTTTTGGGATCATATTTCCTTATGCAGAAAAGCTGTGAATTTTGTTTTATTCTTCTCTTAGATGATGGCCACATTGGTGTACTATGAGTTTATGCTTTTGCAATTGGACGCCAAGAACAACAAGGATTTACCCGATTTGTGTGTCTAAAGAAGCCGAATAACTTTTGAAACGATATTGAATTTAATTGAAATCGTTCAAGGTGTTTAGACAGATAAATAATCTAACTAAAATCAAGAATATATTACTGACTCAAGTAAAAATCTTATTAAAAGTGAACTGCTCAAAAGAGGAGAATATATTCTTATTGTATAATGCTTAACCTCAAATCAAAATTTGTTGTGTTCGCAGGCTCCCTTTCTCGACTTGATATCTGAACATCACATTTTCAACTTTAAATGTACGATTGATTTAGGTGCAAAACTATGATCAAAAAGCCCTCGCTTTTTAAAATAAGTTGAGTTTTGACGAAGTTATGGCACTTTTAAGATTCGACCTATGCCCATATACCGGGATTTAGGCCAGTATTTTTACTTGTCTTCCGACCTAAAATCACGTTTTCAACTTTAAATGTACGATTGATTTAGGTGCAAAACTATGATCAAAAAGCCCTCGCTTTTTAAAATAAGTTGAGTTTTGACGAAGTTATGGCATTTTGAAGTATCGACCTGTGCCCATATACCGATTTCCAGGCCAGAATTTTTACTTGTCTTCCGACCTAAAATCACGTTTTCAACTTTTAATGTACGATTGATTTAGGTGCAAAACTATGATCAAAAAGCCCTCGCTTTTTAAAATTGGTTGAGTTTTGACGAAGTTATGGCACTTTTAAGATTCGAACTGTGCCCTCATATCGATTTTCAGACAAGAATTTTTACTTGTCTTCCGACCTAAAATCACGTTTTCAACTTTAAATGTACGATTGATTTGGGGGCAAAACTATGATCAAAAAGCCCTCGCTTTTTAAAATTGGTTGAGTTTTGACGAAGTTATGGCATTTTGAAGTTTCGAACTGTGCCCTTATATCGATTTTCAGACAAGAATTTTTACTTGTCTTCCGACCTAAAATCACGTTTTCAACTTTAAATGTACGATTGATTTAGGGGCAAAACTATGATCAAAAAGCCCTCGCTTTTTAAAATAAGTTGAGTTTTGACGAAGTTATGGCATTTTGAAGTTTCGACCTGTGCCCATATACCGATTTCCAGGCCAGAATTTTTACTTGTCTTCCGACCTAAAATCACGTTTTCAACTTTTAATGTACGATTGATTTAGGTGCAAAACTATGATCAAAAAGCCCTCGCTTTTTAAAATTGGTTGAGTTTTGACGAAGTTATGGCACTTTTAAGATTCGAACTGTGCCCTCATATCGATTTTCAGACAAGAATTTTTACTTGTCTTCCGACCTAAAATCACGTTTTCAACTTTAAATGTACGATTGATTTGGGGGCAAAACTATGATCAAAAAGCCCTCGCTTTTTAAAATAAGTTGAGTTTTGACGAAGTTATGGCATTTTGAAGTTTCGAACTGTGCCCTTATATCGATTTTCAGACAAGAATTTTTACTTGTCTTCCGACCTAAAATCACGTTTTCAACTTTAAATGTACGATTGATTTGGGGGCAAAACTATGATCAAAAAGCCCTCGCTTTTTAAAATTGGTTGAGTTTTGACGAAGTTATGGCATTTTGAAGTTTCGAACTGTGCCCTTATATCGATTTTCAGACAAGAATTTTTACTTGTCTTCCGACCTAAAATCACGTTTTCAACTTTAAATGTACGATTGATTTGGGGGCAAAACTATGATCAAAAAGCCCTCGCTTTTTAAAATTGGTTGAGTTTTGACGAAGTTATGGCATTTTGAAGTTTCGAACTGTGCCCTTATATCGATTTTCAGACAAGAATTTTTACTTGTCTTCCGACCTAAAATCACGTTTTCAACTTTAAATGTACGATTGATTTGGGGGCAAAACTATGATCAAAAAGCCCTCGCTTTTTAAAATTGGTTGAGTTTTGACGAAGTTATGGCATTTTGAAGTTTCGAACTGTGCCCTTATATCGATTTTCAGACAAGAATTTTTACTTGTCTTCCGACCTAAAATCACGTTTTCAACTTTAAATGTACGATTGATTTGGTGGCAAAACTATGATCAAAAAGCCCTCGCTTTTTAAAATTGGTTGAGTTTTGACGAAGTTATGGTATTTTGAAGTTTCGAACTGTGCCCTTATATCGATTTTCAGACAAGAATTTTTACTTGTCTTCCGACCTAAAATCACGTTTTCAACTTTAAATGTACGATTGATTTGGGGGCAAAACTATGATCAAAAAGCCCTCGCTTTTTAAAATTGGTTGAGTTTTGACGAAGTTATGGCATTTTGAAGTTTCGAACTGTGCCCTTATATCGATTTTCAGACAAGAATTTTTACTTGTCTTCCGACCTAAAATCACGTTTTCAACTTTAAATGTACGATTGATTTAGGGGCAAAACTATGATCAAAAAGCCCTCGCTTTTTAAAATAAGTTGAGTTTTGACGAAGTTATGGCATTTTGAAGTTTCGACCTGTGCCCATATACCGATTTCCAGGCCAGAATTTTTACTTGTCTTCCGACCTAAAATCACGTTTTCAACTTTTAATGTACGATTGATTTAGGTGCAAAACTATGATCAAAAAGCCCTCGCTTTTTAAAATTGGTTGAGTTTTGACGAAGTTATGGCACTTTTAAGATTCGAACTGTGCCCTCATATCGATTTTCAGACAAGAATTTTTACTTGTCTTCCGACCTAAAATCACGTTTTCAACTTTAAATGTACGATTGATTTGGGGGCAAAACTATGATCAAAAAGCCCTCGCTTTTTAAAATAAGTTGAGTTTTGACGAAGTTATGGCATTTTGAAGTTTCGAACTGTGCCCTTATATCGATTTTCAGACAAGAATTTTTACTTGTCTTCCGACCTAAAATCACGTTTTCAACTTTAAATGTACGATTGATTTGGGGGCAAAACTATGATCAAAAAGCCCTCGCTTTTTAAAATTGGTTGAGTTTTGACGAAGTTATGGCATTTTGAAGTTTCGAACTGTGCCCTTATATCGATTTTCAGACAAGAATTTTTACTTGTCTTCCGACCTAAAATCACGTTTTCAACTTTAAATGTACGATTGATTTGGGGGCAAAACTATGATCAAAAAGCCCTCGCTTTTTAAAATTGGTTGAGTTTTGACGAAGTTATGGCATTTTGAAGTTTCGAACTGTGCCCTTATATCGATTTTCAGACAAGAATTTTTACTTGTCTTCCGACCTAAAATCACGTTTTCAACTTTAAATGTACGATTGATTTGGGGGCAAAACTATGATCAAAAAGCCCTCGCTTTTTAAAATTGGTTGAGTTTTGACGAAGTTATGGCATTTTGAAGTTTCGAACTGTGCCCTTATATCGATTTTCAGACAAGAATTTTTACTTGTCTTCCGACCTAAAATCACGTTTTCAACTTTAAATGTACGATTGATTTGGTGGCAAAACTATGATCAAAAAGCCCTCGCTTTTTAAAATTGGTTGAGTTTTGACGAAGTTATGGTATTTTGAAGTTTCGAACTGTGCCCTTATATCGATTTTCAGACAAGAATTTTTACTTGTCTTCCGACCTAAAATCACGTTTTCAACTTTAAATGTACGATTGATTTGGGGGCAAAACTATGATCAAAAAGCCCTCGCTTTTTAAAATTGGTTGAGTTTTGACGAAGTTATGGCATTTTGAAGTTTCGAACTGTGCCCTTATATCGATTTTCAGACAAGAATTTTTACTTGTCTTCCGACCTAAAATCACGTTTTCAACTTTAAATGTACGATTGATTTGGGGGCAAAACTATGATCAAAAAGCCCTCGCTTTTTAAAATTGGTTGAGTTTTGACGAAGTTATGGCATTTTGAAGTTTCGAACTGTGCCCTTATATCGATTTTCAGACAAGAATTTTTACTTGTCTTCCGACCTAAAATCACGTTTTCAACTTTAAATGTACGATTGATTTGGGGGCAAAACTATGATCAAAAAGCCCTCGCTTTTTAAAATTGGTTGAGTTTTGACGAAGTTATGGCATTTTGAAGTTTCGAACTGTGCCCTTATATCGATTTTCAGACAAGAATTTTTACTTGTCTTCCGACCTAAAATCACGTTTTCAACTTTAAATGTACGATTGATTTGGGGGCAAAACTATGATCAAAAAGCCCTCGCTTTTTAAAATTGGTTGAGTTTTGACGAAGTTATGGCATTTTGAAGTTTCGAACTGTGCCCTTATATCGATTTTCAGACAAGAATTTTTACTTGTCTTCCGACCTAAAATCACGTTTTCAACTTTAAATGTACGATTGATTTGGGGGCAAAACTATGATCAAAAAGCCCTCGCTTTTTAAAATTGGTTGAGTTTTGACGAAGTTATGGCATTTTGAAGTTTCGAACTGTGCCCTTATATCGATTTTCAGACAAGAATTTTTACTTGTCTTCCGACCTAAAATCACGTTTTCAACTTTAAATGTACGATTGATTTGGGGGCAAAACTATGATCAAAAAGCCCTCGCTTTTTAAAATTGGTTGAGTTTTGACGAAGTTATGGCATTTTGAAGTTTCGAACTGTGCCCTTATATCGATTTTCAGACAAGAATTTTTACTTGTCTTCCGACCTAAAATCACGTTTTCAACTTTAAATGTACGATTGATTTGGGGGCAAAACTATGATCAAAAAGCCCTCGCTTTTTAAAATTGGTTGAGTTTTGACGAAGTTATGGCATTTTGAAGTTTCGAACTGTGCCCTTATATCGATTTTCAGACAAGAATTTTTACTTGTCTTCCGACCTAAAATCACGTTTTCAACTTTAAATGTACGATTGATTTGGGGGCAAAACTATGATCAAAAAGCCCTCGCTTTTTAAAATTGGTTGAGTTTTGACGAAGTTATGGCATTTTGAAGTTTCGAACTGTGCCCTTATATCGATTTTCAGACAAGAATTTTTACTTGTCTTCCGACCTAAAATCACGTTTTCAACTTTAAATGTACGATTGATTTGGGGGCAAAACTATGATCAAAAAGCCCTCGCTTTTTAAAATTGGTTGAGTTTTGACGAAGTTATGGCATTTTGAAGTTTCGAACTGTGCCCTTATATCGATTTTCAGACAAGAATTTTTACTTGTCTTCCGACCTAAAATCACGTTTTCAACTTTAAATGTACGATTGATTTGGGGGCAAAACTATGATCAAAAAGCCCTCGCTTTTTAAAATTGGTTGAGTTTTGACGAAGTTATGGCATTTTGAAGTTTCGAACTGTGCCCTTATATTTTCAGACAAGAATTTTTACTTGTCTTCCGACCTAAAATCACGTTTTCAACTTTAAATGTACGATTGATTTGGGGGCAAAACTATGATCAAAAAGCCCTCGCTTTTTAAAATTGGTTGAGTTTTGACGAAGTTATGGCATTTTGAAGTTTCGAACTGTGCCCTTATATCGATTTTCAGACAAGAATTTTTACTTGTCTTCCGACCTAAAATCACGTTTTCAACTTTAAATGTACGATTGATTTGGGGGCAAAACTATGATCAAAAAGCCCTCGCTTTTTAAAATTGGTTGAGTTTTGACGAAGTTATGGCATTTTGAAGTTTCGAACTGTGCCCTTATATCGATTTTCAGACAAGAATTTTTACTTGTCTTCCGACCTAAAATCACGTTTTCAACTTTAAATGTACGATTGATTTGGGGGCAAAACTATGATCAAAAAGCCCTCGCTTTTTAAAATTGGTTGAGTTTTGACGAAGTTATGGCATTTTGAAGTTTCGAACTGTGTCCTTATATCGATTTTCAGACAAGAATTTTTACTTGTCTTCCGACCTAAAATCACGTTTTCAACTTTAAATGTACGATTGATTTGGGGGCAAAACTATGATCAAAAAGCCCTCGCTTTTTAAAATTGGTTGAGTTTTGACGAAGTTATGGCATTTTGAAGATTCGAACTGTGCCCTTATATCGATTTTCAGACAAGAATTTTTACTTGTCTTCCGACCTAAAATCACGTTTTCAACTTTAAATGTACGATTGATTTAGGTGCAAAACTATGATCAAAAAGCCCTCGCTTTTTAAAATAAGTTGAGTTTTGACGAAGTTATGGCATTTTGAAGTTTCGAACTGTGCCCTTATATCGATTTCAGACAAGAATTTTTACTTGTCTTACGACCTAAAATCACGTTTTCAACTTCAATTGTACGATTGATTTAGGTGCAAAACTATGATCAAAAAGCCCTCGCTTTTTAAAATTGGTTGAGTTTTGACGAAGTTATGGCATTTTGAAGATTCGAACTGTGCCCTTATATCGATTTTCAGACAAGAATTTTTACTTGTCTTCCGACCTAAAATCACGTTTTCAACTTTAAATGTACGATTGATTTAGGTGCAAAACTATGATCAAAAAGCCCTCGCTTTTTAAAATAAGTTGAGTTTTGACGAAGTTATGGCATTTTGAAGTTTCGAACTGTGCCCTTATATCGATTTCAGACAAGAATTTTTACTTGTCTTACGACCTAAAATCACGTTTTCAACTTCAATTGTACGATTGATTTAGGTGCAAAACTATGATCAAAAAGCCCTCGCTTTTTAAAATTGGTTGAGTTTTGACGAAGTTATGGCATTTTGAAGTTTCGAACTGTGGCCTTATATCGATTTTCAGACAAGAATTTTTACTTGTCTTCCGACCTAAAATCACGTTTTCAACTTTAAATGTACGATTGATTTGGGGGCAAAACTATGATCAAAAAGCCCTCGCTTTTTAAAATTGGTTGAGTTTTGACGAAGTTATGGCATTTTGAAGTTTCGAACTGTGCCCTTATATCGATTTTCAGACAAGAATTTTTACTTGTCTTCCGACCTAAAATCACGTTTTCAACTTTAAATGTACGATTGATTTGGGGGCAAAACTATGATCAAAAAGCCCTCGCTTTTTAAAATTGGTTGAGTTTTGACGAAGTTATGGCATTTTGAAGTTTCGAACTGTGCCCTTATATCGATTTTCAGACAAGAATTTTTACTTGTCTTCCGACCTAAAATCACGTTTTCAACTTTAAATGTACGATTGATTTGGGGGCAAAACTATGATCAAAAAGCCCTCGCTTTTTAAAATAAGTTGAGTTTTGACGAAGTTATGGCACTTTTAAGATTCGACCTATGCCCATATACCGGGATTTAGGCCAGTATTTTTACTTGTCTTCCGACCTAAAATCACGTTTTCAACTTTAAATGTACGATTGATTTAGGTGCAAAACTATGATCAAAAAGCCCTCGCTTTTTAAAATAAGTTGAGTTTTGACGAAGTTAAGGCATTTTGAAGTTTCGACCTGTGCCCATATACCGATTTCCAGGCCAGAATTTTTGCTTCCGCTCGCGACCTCAATCTCGATAGTCATAACTATTATCACAATTGTGCAGTACAATTTGCAAGTGGCTGATGGCACAGTTGCTGCCGCCTATGTTAGCGAATAAGTCTGTGCAACATCTCTTAAATATTGTACAGTTTACTGATTTTTCTCTACAATCCTCTAAATGGAAATTACTTCCGTGATACGAACCTTCATTTCAATGGTATGTGTTGGAAATGGCAAGTCTTCCTGAAATGCCTAGTAAAAATTCAATTATTATGCAAATTTACTTTGAATTGCAAATATCATTACATGAATATTCAAATAAATAATATAATGACAATATTTATCAAAATCTAACTATTTCCATTATTGTTATACATATTTGCTCCTGTGACAGAGGGGAACAAATGTAATATTTTAATCGAATTTATTTTAAATGATTTATTATTGCATATCAATGATTCTCCTCTTTGGCATAGCTTTAATTAATTTTAATTTCCAAATCATTATTAAAGACGAGTCGACTAAATAATTTCAAATACTTTCATAATTTATGTTTAACCACCCTGTCATATGATTATTTTTTAGTATATTATGGTATTTCAAATATCGATAAGTTTTCTTAATCGATAACATGCCGTAAATGCCGGTATCTGTTTACAAAAAATAACAAAAACAAACTAAAAAAGGGCAATTCGCTAATGGAAGTCTAAGAATGCAGGGCTCCTGGAAACTGGTGCTGCCCGTTGGGTTTGTCCTGTACTCGCTGCCGCTGTTTCTGCGTGTCAATGGCACTGCCGACTACATCATCGATGAAGAATTTCACATACCGCAGGGCATGGCCTTCTGTCGCAAGCAATTTGATGTGGTATGTGGTAGAAATTAAAAGCCGAAACTGTGCAAATGTTTGCCATGGCAACTGGCATGTTATTCAAATTTGCATTTGCTTTCAATTACAGTGGGATAACAAAATCACGACCTTTCCCGGCTTGTATTTTCTTGCGCTGTTGTTGCATCCGTTTAACGGTTGCTCGGTTACAGGTCTGCGTCTGCTCAGCCTGGCCGGGGCGGGCATCAACATATTGCTGATGTACAAGATACGGCGTCGCACACTGGCCGGCACCGGTGGTAATGCGTATGCTGCACATGAGGCAATAACGCTGTCGGTGTTGCCTCCGCTGTATTTCTTTAGTCATCTGTACTATACGGACACATTGGCACTAACCATGGTGTTGTTGTTCTACAATTACTGGCAACAGGAGGCACATTTGCCGGCTGCCGTTTGGGGTGCGGCCAGTGTGCTGATGCGACAGACGAACATCGTTTGGGTGTGCATGTGCTGCGGCATAACCATTATGGATACGCTGGTGCAGCAGTGCACCAAAATACGACCAGAGAGCAAGCAGCAGATACGACTCTTTGGCAGCGAGGTGAGTATCAAGTGGATGGCATATGGATATTATGTGGGCATTAATATAAAATTTCTCTTACAGCTTTGGCTGCAGATGCTCGGAAGTCCCCAACTGGTATGCAAGTGTATTTTAGTGATTTTGGCAAAATGCTGCTTCTATGCGTCCATCATACTGCCCTTCATTGGATTCATCTGCATCAATGGCTCCATTGTCGTCGGCGACAAGAGCGCTCACGAGGCTTCACTGCATTTGCCACAGCTCTTTTATTTTACGATCTTTACCGCCGCTTTTGCCATCTCCAATACGCTACGCCAATTGCGTTTTGCTTTCGGAATGTTGCGGCGAAATCTGTTGCTCACATTGGTGGGCATATTGCTCATAGCCTCAGTGGTGCATTTCAACACTGTGGTGCATCCATACTTGCTCGCTGACAATCGTCATTACACGTTCTATGTGTGGAGTCGCCTGTACGGACGTTTCTGGTGGTTTCGTTATGCCATGTCGCCGATATACCTGTTCGCTCTGGTCCTTCTCTGCTGTGGACTTCGGCATATGCCGGATAGCTTTAAGCTGATGTTTCCGCTTTCCTTGCTGCTGGTCTTGTGCTTCCAGCGTTTGCTGGAGCTGCGCTATTTCCTTGTGCCATATGTGCTCTTCCGTCTGCATACGCGTCCCGCACGTAAAGGCTTCGCCGAGTGGCTGGAACTTGCCGTCCATCTACTCCTGAATGTCGTCGCGTTCTATGTGTACTTCACCAAAGTCTTCTATTGGCAAAACTATCGCAATCCGCAGCGAATTATTTGGTAGAATCAAATTTTATCATTCAGAAGGCAATCATTCACACAAACTGTGAAAACGTGTCATTTAAATATTGCTTTTATTAATTCATTGCATTGCTACTATAAAAAAGAGTGAGAAATTGCTCTACGTTTTACAGTTGATAAAATTGCGAATCGGTTGTATGTATAATGTAGAATAGCGTATATATCCTTAGTGTTGTATATTCAGATGTTGTGCATGCAATCCCTAAGCACCCGATGCAGTTCGTTAATTGAGTCTTAATGGCTAGCTAAAAAGTTTTCCACATATATAATACTGCCGAGGCATACAGATACATATATATATATATATAGATTTAAATAAGTACACATATTTACTACAAATATCAGTTAATAACCTTGGACTTGGACACTACTTTGAGCATGCAGAGAAAAATCTATAAAAATACATTAATGAATGCTGATAAGCTGTTTATGTATAAGTTGTATGTGTGTAAAAGTGTGAAATGTATAAAAAAAAACTAGGCAAGAAATGTTTCTGGTAATTGTAATACTAATTTTCATTACGCACACGTCGAGCGTTTTCCCTGACCGTCAAAATCGAATCTAACAAATAGTTTGGCACAGAACATAAATATATATAAATATTTAACTGGCCGTATAATCGAATTCCGACCGATTTCTCTAATCGAAGGCCACCTTGCGCGTGAAGGAGGTGAGCGAGGATATTTCGCTGGGATTGGAGTCGGAGGGTAGATTACTGAACTCAATTTCCTCGCTGGCGGCGGAGGCGACAATATTCTCATTGGACTGCGTCGTCTCATCGCTGTGACGCATTGTCGGCCATTGCTTATGACTGGGCGCATATAAGATGATCAAAGCAAAGATATAGATGTTCCACATGCCATAGACGCCAGTGAGAAAGGCCGATGTCAGCTGAATTTCAATATCCTCATTCCACTTCCAATGTCCCTCGGCCATTTGGCCCATGATGAAGCCAGCGACGGTCAGGCCAGCGCACAGCAGAGTGGCCAGCATAAGGAATTTGAAGCGATAGATGAGTCCTACAAATATATATACATAATATATCAAATAAAATATACATAAATTTTAGAGCACGAAATAGTCTATATTAGTATTATTATTAATTCGATGATTGCACACTTCTTCACTTGGTAAACAAGAAGATGGCCACAATCAGGCCATAAAGGCCTAGTACTTCGGCAAAGATCAGTATCAGAATAATGCCAACAAAGAGTTTTGGCTGCAGTGCAGCCGCCCGCATACCAGCATCGCCCACAATTCCAATTGCGAAGCCGGATGCCATTCCCGAAAGACCAACGGCAATGCCCGCACCCAGATTGAGAAAGGCCCGATAGCTGGTGTAGTGATGTGTTAAGGAACCGCCCAACAGGACAGCAACAACGAGGCCATAGATGGCAATGATGCCAGCCATAACGACCGGTATAATGGCCTTCATAATCAGCTCCGGATGCTTCACCGACATGGCAGCAATACCCAAAGAAGACTTGGCGGTTCCATATGCAGCCCCCAATACCGTAAACACAATCGCCGTTGTGGCGCCCATCACACAGAAGAAGCAAGCATCTTGCGGTTGATCCAATGACGCCTCAGCCCCAGAAATTGACATTCTCTTGGACAACTTATCGAAGTACACAAAAATATAGGACAGAGATCTAACTGGATTGGACGCTGCTCGTCTACTAGTTTACACAAAACTGGATCAGCTAATGAAACTAAGTAATATTAACTTACCCTCGTAGTGCAGACGTCGTGCCTGTGACATGGATGGCAAAGAGGTTCGCTTATCGCCAATATCCTTGAACACCTTCCACACCATGAAGCACAGAAAGAGGAAATAAATGGCAGCCGAGAAGCCAGCGAGTACAATGAAACTCATCGCCACTTTGGCGCCCAGCGGCGTTGTCCAAATCGAGTAGAAAGGATTGCGCAGCTGCACCCCACGCTCGCAAATGTCGAACACAAAGAGCGAAATGCAACCGACGACAACAGCCGAGAGATGCTTCCAGTAGCGTGAGCGTATAGTTGATTTGCTTGGTGAATCCTGGATTAGCATATGCTCGCCGGCAAATACAAGCCAGAAGGAGAGGAGCATGGCATAGAAGATGCCCTGACGCACATCGCTCAGCAGGAGCATATAGGGCATCTCGACGCCTATCGTTAGATACTCCAGCGGTAAATTGAGGAAGCTCAACGCACAGCCCAAATATACCAGCATGTACTCCAGCAGCGCCGGCGACCGTTGGAGTATGTGAACGCGACGCCAGAACCAGTTCATGATGACGATCACAAATGGGAAGAGCAGAGTCTTCAGCACCAGCCAGACCTTAGTGAAGCCACCGTTCTGGTGAATGGCTGTCAATGTGAGATCGTGCATGTGACCAAACTGGAGGTTCATCTGCTTTGGCGTGTCCATGGGAAAGCGCAAATTGAGCAGATAAAAATTGTGATGCAAAGCGCCCAGCTCGAACAATGGGATTATGTCGCAAGTGTACAGCGTCTCGAGGCGGTCAATGTGCGAGGCATGGCAATCCAGATAGCGTTGCTCCACGCTGTGCGCATACAGCTTCCAGTCCGTGTCGTCATTCTTCTTGTTACGATACGCAAGCCGCGCATCGATTGTTAGCTGCAGCTCCTTGGGTGGTTCTCGCAACTCCGAGGCCGAGTCGTATGCAATATCCACCTGGAGTACACCAATCAGATTCTGTTGCCATCGCGAATATTCCAGCGTATTATTGTCGCGGGGCAGCGGCATTTGGAAGACATACACCAATTGATTGGCCATCTTAAGTTCGTCCTGCTCAATGTCAATGTCTTGCAGAGATTTGCATGCCCCGTTGCCGCGCGAATACAAAAAGAAACTGGTGTCATTTTGACGGCCGGGTACATCGCGACACTTGCTGCCCAACACTGTCTGATGGCCAGCGGGAACCGGTGCAAAGAGCCCGCCCATCAGGAAGCATGCCACTTGACATAGCATCAGGCTGCTGACCAATATGGACAGCTTGCGACCGCTTAAGTTCTCTAGTATCGTGCCGGACATTTCGTCTATGTGGCTTCACTGTGGCAATTACAATGCTCGACAGCACGCTTCCTCTTTATCTGTCGATTAAGGTAAACAAAATTTTGTATTTGTTTTAGCTGTTGCACGCTATAAAAAGAACTCGAATTTGTTGGCTATCGGGTGTCGGCTGTTGGCCGTCGTCTGTCGGCGAAACAAACAAAGCGGCGTTCGTATACAGAATGCTAGGGCTGTCGCACAATCCGTAGTTTGCTGTGCCAACAGCTGTTGCTACTGTAAGCCCATCAATCATATGCAAATAATTTTTTATCAAATTAGTTTAGTGTTTAAATTTAATAGTTTACTGTCCAATTCGTATTAGTTTGCATATTCATGAAAATAATTCGTATTTATGTGTAATTTGACAGCTCTGGCTTGTTCCGATAGTTTGCCGTATATCGATGATATAAGTTGCCGGACGGTTGAGAAGTAAATTGGTTTTGTGGTTGCCACGGTTTTCACAAGTAGTACAAATGTACCAAAACAGTTTCGCTATGTATTCTATGGTACAGCATGTATTGTCGGCTTAGTGTTATAACTTAGCATCTGCGTGATTTGGCTTAATTTGTTTAATGTTTATTGATTAAAAAATATTAATCTTTATTTAGAAATATAAAAAAAATTAAAATTGATGTAACTCATTGGTACCAATAACACACTGGGTTAAATGTATTTTAATCAATATTCGTTTTGTGTGCTTCCTAATATAAAATTTAAGAAAATACCACAAATATAAATATTTGTGAGAATAAAGTGCGACTCATTAATGATCAGTCACTACTCAATCACTGCCCAGTCACTGCTCATCTCTGATGGCCAACTGGTTGTAATGCGAACAGCTGTTCTCCAATGTATTGATAACAATTTAGCTCGAAAATGCAGCGAACATCTGTAAGTGCGTATTCCATTTAATTCAAATAGAAAATATATTAAATTAATACTATATACATAAGCAGCAACTGCGGCAGTTATTGGGCTTTGGCAACCGGCAACTATCCAGAAGCTTGGAGTTTAACAGCAGACTCTTCTCGCAGCAACAGCAGAATTCGCAGCAAAGCAAATGGAGAAATGTGCCCATTTTCAGAATGGGCTTTCTGCTAGCCGGAGCTAGTGTCATCGCCTATGATGGAGTGGTCAACGAGTTCACCTACTGCGGCTCCTCCGTGCGTTTTGTGCGCTCGCTGAAAACGGCCGCACTGATTGCCATCGACTATCTGGGACTGAACGAGCAGGATCCGGAGTATGAGAGGAAGATAAAAGTGTTGCACAAAAATAGCGCTGAACGTTTGCTTGAGACGTGCCTGCTTAATGGTGGCCTGTACATTAAAGTGGGTCAGGGATTCGCGGCCATCAATCACATATTGCCCATTGAGTACACGAGCACATTGGCCAAGCTGCAGGATGAATGTCTGCCGACGTCAAAGGCCGACATACAGAAAGTGTTTCGATCCGATTTTGGCCAGTTGCCTGAGGAAATCTACGAGGAGTTCGATTACAAGCCGGTGGCAGCCGCCAGCCTGGCGCAGGTCTTCAAGGCGCAGCTGCCGAGTGGCGAACAGGTGGCCGTTAAAGTGCAGTACAACGATTTGCAGAAACGCTTTATCAGCGACTTGGCCACCATTATCTTTCTGCAGGACATCATTGAGCTCATCTTTAAGGACTACAATTTCGGCTGGATCTTGAACGATCTGCGCAAGAATCTAGTGCATGAGCTCGACTTCAGGCATGAGGGACAAAATGCTGAACGCTGCGCCAAAGATCTGCAAAAGCTGAGCTACGTGTATGTGCCGAAAATCTATTGGACCCATACCAAGACGGTGAGTCCTCATCTTTTACTCCATTTCCAATGCTCTAATCCTATTCTGAATATTTAAATTTCAGCGAGTGCTCACCATGGAATGGGTGGATGGCCTAAAGATCAGCAATTTGGAGGGCATTAAGCGGCAAAAACTGAGCATAGCTGACATTGACCTGAAGCTATACAATCTGTTTGCCGAACAGATCTTTCAGACTGGATTTGTGCATGCGGATCCGCATCCCGGCAACAGTGGGTAACCATAGCAATGCTTCGAGCACACACATTAAGAAAACACTCCAAATTCTGTTCTTAGTATTCGTGCGTAAGAATGCTAGAAATGGCAAGGCGGACATCATATTATTGGATCATGGTCTGTACGAGGAGCTGCCGGCAAACGTGCGTATTCCACTCTGTAATTTCTGGGTGGCCACCGTGCTGCGCGATGAGGCAAAGATGAAGGATGCCGCACAACAATTGAACGTTGTTGACCATATGAAATTTGGCGCCGTGCTCTTCCAGCAGCCGGTACAAATGAGCGAAGTACACATTCGTAGCAAGTTGACACAAGAGGACCTTGACTATGTGCAAAAGGTGGCTAGAGAAAACTTTGACATCATAATGAGCACCCTTAAGGAAATGCCGCGCAGCTTGCTATTTGTCGTGTGAGCGAATCTCATCCTCATATACATCTATATATATTATTATTATATATATATATATATATTCATCTTACAGTCGCAATTTGAATACTGTCCGCGCTATTGGCAACCTACACGGCGATGTGGTCGACAGGCCGCGCGCCATGGCTCGCCATGCTCTGCATTGTCTTTACGTGCAGCGTGGTGGAACGCAGTTGGAGTATTTTAATTGGTTATATCGACGCTTCTACTTTGAGTACTGCCTCTGGTCGAAGACATTTAGAGAGCGTCTGCTTAACTGGTACTTAAATTTTCTGTATTTTGTGGGACGAGCACCGGCATCGGCCAGGACACTTACGCGAGACATTAGGAAACAGGCGCAGCAAATGTTGTCATGAATATGCGTGTAAAAAGTTGTATATTTTTCTAAATCGATTGTTAATAGGTCAACAACTAATTTTACTATAATAACTATAATTCATATTCCAAATTAATAGCGTAATCAATGCCATTTGAAGCTTCCAATGGATTGGACATATACATATACATGACAATTGGGATTGATGGATGTATTTTAATTAAATTGCAGCCCACTTCTGCCAAGGTCGGTGCAGTCAAACAGTTATTGGTAACCAACATTCACTGCCACTTAGTAACAAATCGATATGCTTTTTAGATTAGCAAAATGTGCAAATGGGCATCCTCACCATGTGTATACCCTGTACAGGGTGACATCCCAATGGAAGAATTCATCGCGTTTTTGCTTATGTTTAACTATTCATATGTTTTGTTCTTGGACTCAATGGTGTCCAAATTTGTAGCTATTAAGCGACAAAGGTCCGTGGAAGATAACTCCCGCTAGATGCGAAACACGTAGTATTCACATCTAGTAAGTAACACACATATTTCTGCACCGAAATAGGCACAAATGGGCGTCAACAACTACATATTTCCGGTTGTGTGGGGCGCCATGGCAGGCTTCAACATGCCAAAATAAATCTTTGGCGCCCAACATATGCACGATGTGATCCAGCGATGAGCACCGCCAACTTTCACTGCTCCTGCCAAACATATGTATGTATGTTAGTATGTACATATGATTGTGTGTACATCAAGTGTATCAGGTATCGTGTGGTGTACACAGAACTAAATTCAATTCAATTTCATTTAAAGTTACTTTCGTTGACTGACAGACAAGCGAGTCCAAGTCCTCTAAGCCCGAGTCAAGCTGTACAGTGGGCCTAAACCTATATATTTGTATGCGAATTATATATCAAATTTAATTTCACTTTGAAACAGGTTGAAAATTAATAGCGAGCTATGAGTTAATAATTCAGTTATACAGGTCTCCGTATAACTTCAAAGCTATGGTGTTTTTGTCTAGAAAAAATGCATAGAAAAAAGAATGCTTATAAATCCTATTATAGTGCGAATTGAATGCAATCTCTTTCTTGGTGAAAAGAAACCAGGTACAAACAAACAAATATTTAAATCACGTATGCTTACATGGATAATCTGCATTTTTTTATAATAATATTTTATAGCCGCGTTCATTTCACATTTTCGCCCATTATTTTTGCCGTGTTGATGTTGGTGTTGCTATTGCTGGGCCCAGGACTAAATATGAAATTAAAAATCAACGCTGAAGTGTGAAACGCTGGAAATGTCGGCTGTCTGGCGGCAGTCAGGCAAAGGCAAGGCAAGGCACAGGCAATAGCCTAGAGGCTCGATAAGCAGCTGGGGCAAACATTTCGAGGATTTAGAGCATTTGCAGACAAGTCGCGGAACGAAGCAAAGGTCTTGAGCGGAAATCGAAATTAGTTGAACGGAAAAGCGGAAAAGGACAGTGCCCATTTAGCAATGAACAAGGAGTTTACCATGCAGGGCGGCACGCCCATAACCCCTGAATTGGCAACGGTAAATGGCAGCCCCGTTCAAGCGATTAATATAATCCAATTGGAAAAGTTTAGGATCTGCGCAAGCTGATCTTTGGCACCGCTGCGATACCCATGCGAGCCGAGTGGCTGCAGACGTCCTTTGTCTTTGGAGCACCGCCCAAGGAGGAGCTAGCTTATGGACTGCGTTCACCCAGAAATGCGACCCGTGGTCTGCTCTCAGTAGTGCAGGGTTTCATTCTGAAGTATTTGCTATTTGCCCGGAAGAACAGCCGTTCGACAGCTACAAATGAGTGCGTCACAAATGGGGATGTTCCACGGCCAGTTTCATTGATGACTTAATGTGTCCATTTCAGTGCGTTGCTGGCCACTGCTGAAATGCAGCGAGATGCGCTTTTTAGCGCATTAATCGAGATATTACGCACCATATCGGATAAGGGCAAGGTAACTATTGTGCTGCCCTCGGAGGATGAGGTCTTTGTGGATCACAGCGCAAGCTACTTTCACGATACGGTGACCGAAAAGGTAACACAATCGATTGCATAATCCATTTTCTATTGATTTGTTATCGGGCTGCATAATTTCGTTGGAAATTGTTATCGAACAATTTCTGATTGATTCGAAATTCTTACAAAGCGATTTAAAAAAAAAAGAAAAGTTCTTTGCATTAAATATCAGTATCCCTGGATAGGGTTTCACTTGGGATTAGACAACTCTTCAATACTTTCCCTTACAGCTATATACGTTTACACTTTCGCCCAACGATGAACTGGAACACTTTCTGAAGCGCAATTTCAAATATGTAAGAACTGCATTTACAGAAGTAGCTGCAAGTTGAAACTTGTAATGATTTCTGTAGCTAGAGCAAAGCGTATTTCACATAATATATTGCCATAACCCATTTCTTGCCTAATCCTGTCTAAAAGTTTACAGAAGAGGAAACGCCGGGCACATTGCTGTTCCTTTATAGCGCTGTACTCACACGCTCGATGGGAAAGTAAGATTTCAGCTAGAAGAGAGAGTGTCTTTCATTCGAATATATTTTTCTTTCTTTCCCATTGATAACCGTAACGATTTACTTTTCTCATTGCGACCAATTCAACTCGGCGATGTATCGCAGAGTGCGCACGGATTTGGACTCGACGAAGTCATCGCCGTTGACGATGAGCAATCATGAGGAGGGCTCCCTCATGATAGTCACCTTGCTGTTGACGGGCCGTGCCACGCCCTATATACACAACGGCGTTATCAATGTGGGCGACGAGAATAGCTATGTGCGTGTCGAGCAAATTGTTCAGATTGACTTTGCTCTTAGAATCTCCATTCAATTGCAGGCAGTGGCCCAATATGGAGTGCTGAAGCGCTGCATGGTCGGATTGCTGCTCTGGGACATTGAATCCGCTAGTGTGAGTATAATTTAAACATATGTATATTTTTTTATATATATATAAATATAAAGTAATATTTGAATCTCTTTTGTATAATATGGAGCATTATTAAAAAACTTTTGAAATCAATACTTAATACTTACAAAATAATATTTGTTGATTCGAAAATTTAAATTGAACCTTTATTTTTTAAAGCATTCAAATTGTAATCGAATATATATACAAACAAAATCGAAAGGAAACTAATTAAGTTTGCAAACTTATATTTTATTTGTAGAAATCCATTTTCCACACAAACCTTTTAATTGAAACTGGAATCCAAATCTTTCCCCTTAATCAAAATCATAGAAAATTGATTACTCAGATTTCTGAAAAACATTTAGCATGTTTTCAGCACCTTTTATTATTATTATTATTATTTAAGGCTGCTGTTAATCAGTCCCGGCAGCCTGGATCGCGTCTAAAGACGCCCAACTATCCCATTTGGATAACCAGCTGCACTGGCCACTATGGCGTCATCTTCAATCGGAATCCGGATCTGTTGCGCAACTATCATGCGGAGTCGCGCTTCGATGTCAACTATTATAGCTGTTCGGGTCATCAGATACTGATGACCATCGATAATCGCACATACAACGAGCAGGCATTGGTCATGTTGGAGCGACAACCAATCACACCGGAGAGTACCTCAGTGACGGGCAAGCCTGCCAAGGATGAGGCCGTTGCTGCCGGAGGTGCTGCTGCCGGTGCTGGTGTGGCTGGCGCTAGCGGCGGTGTTGGTGGTGCTGCTAGTGGCGCTAGCTCTGGCAACGATGTGGTCGCCAAGGAGGAGTCAATGCTCAACACGCCATTGCAGCGTTTGATTCATACCAAGTGGGAAGAGGCAACTATAAGCTTTCACGTGCAGCCATCGATGTTGAGTTATCTTTTTAGTACCACACAGTAGAACTAAAAAAACTAAAGAAAAGAAAAGAAAAGAAAGGCAGACGACAATTATTGTTACAAAAATGCAGTTAAATGTTGCTTAGGCGATCCTTGTGATCCAATCACTGAAAACTTTTGATTAGGTCACGATCACATTCGCATTCACTTCCATACATATCATTTATCATGAAGCATGTCAGCTTGTTATGTTGTCTCTTGATCTATGATATAAATCGACTTTCTTGGCGAATGACCAATACTACTCTCAACGAGTACATAGATGTCGGCGATACCTCTTCACATCCGCATCCAAGTAAGTTCATTAACTAGTAGTAGTAGTCGTAGTCGAAAATAATCATGTTAGCACATAGTATCACATTTTAAATACTTACGATCTTAACTACTTATCCTGCTTATCTATAGGCTATGAAAAACTAGCTAAAACATTTTACAGCTAACTCTTACCTTAACCTTTAAAATCATACAATTTTTTCAATCTGTTTAATTCTAACTTAAGAGTGTACTTATCTTAATCTAATACTCTTCTTGTTAGCTGCTGAGACAAGTTTTTGATATAGGATAGCTTATTCCCAGTCTAAAATCAATTTTCTGGTAACTGCTCATGATTATAGATCATATATTGATTAGATATATTGAATAGTAGGATAGTATAAATATTTATTTATAATTAGTTTAACTATGTATTGCCGTGATTTGTAAGCTTTAAAGTAGTTGAAACTATTGCACAATCCTTTTAGAAACATATTTTGCACCACTTAGATCAATGAGATGAATTCTACTGTTGCTGGTCTCAGAGCTCTGGTCCAAAATGTATGAAACGGGTATCGAAAAAAGATGAATTAAATCACAATTCGAACAAACAGCGATGGTAAATACACGTAAAATATTGCGAGTATCATGGAAAAGAACCAACCACAACCACAACTGGCAGATTTGTTGAAAACCGAAATCGAATTTTGACAAATATGTCTGTGTTACTGAGGCCTCTCTCTATATATAAAGTGCGACTGCAGGAACATTAAACGGTTGCCGCCTGGAGCCACTAGACGAATACAGAAACAACTCCGAAATCGAAATCAAATGAAACACACACCAACACGCTTCGAAAAATTCAAATGCACCATTTAATTAGTCAAACGCCAAACGTCAAATGTCAACAAATGTGACATATATTTAAATAAATGTTCAAACTATCTAAAAGTAACTCTTTGAATTTGACACTCACTCACTGATTGAAAACCTTAGCTTTCAGGATCAAAGTTAAAGAGACTGTCGCTTAAGTAGGCTGCAAAGGATTTCGAAGGTTAACCCGACAAAACAAATGAAATATATTTTGAAAATATTTAAGAAATTTTTATAATTTTATTTAAATGTTGGTTTTGCTGTTGCACAAAAATGATTGAAGTTCCTTGTTATTCATTTATCAGTTTTTAAAGAGTTTTGTTTAATAAAAAATGTGTTTTGTATTTGTTGAATAGGAGAATAGTTTACTCGTAATTGTAGATTGATTTTCGTAATTGTATTTTGTATGAGTTGAAATATTCAAGAATATTTTTATAATATATACTTTAAAGAATTTATAAGAATATTTTAGTATGTTGCCATAACAATTCACAAAGATTTACCCATGAGATTAGTTTATAATTACTTTTGAAAGATTTTGTAATTTCCTAACTAAATATCGTTAATACTTGTACATAAATACTTAATTTGTATATATATATATATATATGCAGTTGTATAAATTGTAGAAATTTGTATTACATATAGCATTTTGTCATCTTGTGAGTAATTTCTTAATTTTTTATATTTACATAGCGTCATTTGCATAGTTTCTGTGCACAATCTTTATAACTCATATTCAAAGTTGATTATTTTGTTTGAGTGTATTTTTTGTGTGTGTGTTTTTTTTAAAATTAAAATATATGGCTAAGGTGTATGTTTAACTAAACTTCAAATAATTTGTATATATTGTTTGGCATTTATTTCATTTTCATTTTCATTTCTTTTATTTATGCTCCACTGCAACTATTTGCACTTTTTGTAATTGAATTCCATCAGCAAGACCATTATCTGAAATGTGTTATTGCCTTTTCGGTAATTTCTGAAACTATTTGCAGCTTTTACTGTTCATTGGTATCAGTTGTCACGCGATTTGTGACCCACGCTCCGGGCCCAGCCCAACCCAAGCCAAAGGGCTCTCTTTTATCTGTCCGCCTCTCTGTCTTGTCTGTCTGTCTGTATATCTGTCTGCGAATTGGGGGTCTGGAGCAACGCCTTGATGGATGTGTGTGTGTGTGTGTGCGTCAACAAGCATTATTGAAATGATTGCGGCCCACATTTTGGGCGCTGTTTTTGTTTTCAGTTCGGATAGCTTCGTCGTTGCTCTTGTGTTTAAATAAATAGTTACCCGACTTTAGACCCAACACACCTTGTTCTCAATACACGCCATCAGAGCCTTGAACTATTGCCACAATTTCAATTTGCAAATTTAAGTAATTAACGCTTTTTGATAGCTGAATTTGAACTATGGTGAACGCAAGTTTCACAGTGAAAACGAAATAATATTGTATTGTATTAGGAACAGAAACCATTGGTATAGTGAGATTTAAGTGATTTACACAAACCAAGTAAACATGTAAGCGATTATCATGATTGGAAAATATTTAAACTTAAGAAGTAAACCTTAACTTTAGGCGCTTGTCTTTCATAAAGTAATGCACTTAAATACTTTTTACTTATAACAAATTTACCATCTTGGATTGAGTCTTTGCTTAAACCATGATCGTGTATTGCAAATATGTACAAAATATATAGAGGACATTATAATACACAATACAAATATTCATATATATATATATAGATTTATCTGTGCAGCTATGTAAATTATGCCGGCTGGGGTCAAATCAAGCTGGCCATCCTTGCAAATATCATATAAAGTTGTGCGCTTAGAGCTTAACTAAGTTACGTACATATTTATGCGTCTATCTGTAGTATCCGTATGTGGTACACTGTGATTACGTTAATAATAATTTGCAGGCTTTTCTCTGTGCAAAATGAATAATAGTCGGTTTAGAGGGACGACTTAAACACAAGATTGTACCTGTACAACTGTTTAAAGTCATGGACACTTTGTGAGCTCACTCGCTGCGTACACAATCGTAATCGCAAATATGTTATGTAATATCCTAACTAATCCTAAGTCCCAATGCACCGCTCTACGGGCGCACCAGCAGCTTCTCAATGAACGCCAGATTCGTGTTGCCGTAGCGCGTCAGGTTGAACGGCAGAGCAGCTGGATTCTTTTTCGTCTGCGTGTGCCAGGTGAGTATCTGCGAGTACAACAATTATAAAATGTTTCAGGGTTCAGTTTTGTTAAAGGATAATTGCATTGCACTTACATCGCGGCACTCATCGGCGAGCAGTTCAATTTCATTGTTCTGCAGCGGCGCCAGACTGCGCAGAAACCCATCCTCCTCGTAGCCCGGCTTGAAGGGCATCTTTGCTTTCGGCCGTTCGTGCAGGAACTTGACGCTCACCGCAAAACCGGCCATATCAACTGGATACTTGCGCCCACCGATCCAGCCATCATAGTAGCCATCCAGCTTACCCGCACGTATAATGGGACTGCTGACGCCGGTTTTAGTCACCAGGCCAACGGGCCACATTGCCACCTTTTTGGTATAGCGCATCTGTATGAGAATTCCGAAATTTATTCAGTATATATTTATGGATAATTTGATTAATTCAATATTAATAGTAAGCACTCAGGATTCCTCTTGTTTTAAGTCTGCCAGAGCAAACTTAATTCATTCTAAATTCGAGTGCATTCAATGACAGTTGGGTGGTATTTGTAGCTGTGACCTTTTCAGTTACACACCTGTTCAAATATGTTAATATCGTAGGTGTTATCGTCGTCGGCAAAGTAGAGGACACCCTCAGTGGCATTGGCACGTAGATAATCGAGTCCACGATTCCGATTGGAGACACCGCGGGGCTTGGCACGCTTCGTCAGCTTATACTGCTCGGGCATCGGCGCTGTGTGGGTGTGGGTGTGGTGTGGTGTGTAATGTGGTGTTGTGTGTGGGTTGTATGCAAGGTCGTTAATAGCACTCAAATGAACGACAATCATGTTAATGACAGACCAATACTCACCAACCAGGTACTCGTAGGGAACACCAATGCGGTCCAGGGTGTGCGCTACCAACGGATTCGTCCGGTTCGCATCCTCGACGACCAGCCAGAGCAGGTTGAGCACATGCTTTAGCGTGTAACCGAGTCGTGTCAGCTCCGCCAGCTGCTCGGGACGACGATAAGTTGGCGTAATAATATACAGTGGCGGCTATTAGGGAAGACAAGCGCTGCGTATTATTTTATGCCAACAAAAATATACTAATACTACATGTTCTCCATTGTCGTTTGTAAAGTGTGTCTATGCTTACATGCGTAACGTAACGCGGCGTAAGCTCCCTTTTTATGAGCAATTATGCAAATTAATCCACAGCCAAGCAGTTAACTAGTTAAACAGTTGACTAGTTCACCGGGCTTAGCTGTGTGCAAGCAGGCCACTCAATAAAAACAAACACATACACACACATATATATATATATATATATATATATATATGCAAATAAATATAGCGCACTTTGAAAATTGTCCACGGTTGACACACAAAACTGCATTCAAATTCATATGCAAAATAAACATAAATAAAAGTGCACTGAAGCACAGAAGTGCAATTGAAAGGAAAAAATAGTTATAATAATAATAATACTAGAATGGCATGCAAAGTAGTTGCGACTAAAGAGAGAAGCATACAGAATGGTTATTCAAATTATGCAATTCTTATCATATATTTGTTATAACAGTCTAAGAACATTTGCTAAGCAAAAGTGAAAAGATTTAGTTAATATGCTTCAGCAAATTGAAAAAATTATTGAATATTGTTAAATGAATTGGATTTGCTCATATGTAGATGAAAGATGATGACAATCGTGTAATATTCTTGGCACTCACTCAAACCTCTTGATATTAAGCAATGGACCTGCCTTTGACATTGACTGTAGAGCATTTTTAGTTATAACTGCTAACTAGGAGAAGTCCACAAATGAGCGAATCTTTTTCAATTGGCTTGCATTTTGCATTGCATTCAGAATCTGGATCATCATCCGCATGGTCAGACCCGCCCACCACCCCTCGCTGCCTGCTGCCTGCTCACTGCGCCCTGGTCCAATTGGAACACCCACTAGTTTGATGCCATTCAATGGCAGTGGTTGTTGCTATTGTTGTTGTTGTTGTTGTTGTTGTTGTTACGCGGTTTCGGTTCTTTCGGTTTCAATGTGCAATGCGCAATTTTCAAATTAGACTCATGCATTCATTTTTTTTTTTTTGGTTTGTTTTTTTTTATAGCGTATCTTTTTGTTTGCATATTATTTATAATCTGGTGTCAGCTGACAACTGATTAACCTAAAAAGCCATGCCATGCCATGCATACTGTTCAGTTCATAATAGGAGTGGAGTAGCCACAAATTTGTGCGAAACTTTGTTTGGAAAATAAGGCAATTTGGCAATTTGGTGCTGCTGTTCACAAAATTAGTGAATGGCCGGCCAGCATGGCAATTCAGCGAACTGCGCATGGTGGACACAGATACAACTACTTAGCTTAACAAACAGAGCTATGAATTTGAATTTCATTTTTGAGTGCACCGTTTGCACAGTTCACAATGATAATGGGCTGCATAGTCTGGTATTGTGTGCACATCTATTGTAAGGTCATCCCCATCAATCAATTCATTATTATGGGTGTGTGTCTTTGTTTGTGTGTGTGTTAGGTAGATTTAAAGCTACGTAAATGATGTTAATCGCATTACATTTATTACGTTCCATACTCGAACCTAAGCCAAAATCAATGAAACAAATGCATTTTCATTAAATTTCTACAACAGCAGTTGGCATTTGCTGACCACTTGCAAAGTGGATCAGGTGTAAGATGAAGTTAGAATGGAAGATATCCTGGACACCACCTTGTAGGCTTGCTAATATTAGTTTGCTCGATTTAAATGAAATATTTACAGCGCATCTATTATTTGTTAGACTATATTGTATATCAATTTTATAGGACCAAAGTTGCTTCTTTCAGTTACATGGTTTTACGCTTTGCTCACTTTGATTCGATTCAATGTATAAAATAGAAAAATATAAATATAAAATATCGAAAACACAAATCGATTATCGATTCTTAAATTTGTACGAATATTTTATTTATGTCTAAAAAAGCTGACAGTTCATATTTGCACATTGCAATTGCAATTTTATTAAAAACAAGCAAAAATCAACATAGCTTTGCAACCGAAATTGCATTCTTTGTGAAAATGCGCCACTTGCTAAATATTTGAAATAATAAATTGAAAATTGATAGAAAAAAAAGCACTAAAATTAACATTTTTGCAATAGAGAGCGACGGTTGGCAGGAGGAGAGGAGTCCTGTTGTCTACATTGAAAACTACATGCAAAATGAACGGATAACAGGGAGGCTGCCACCCATCCACTTGGTTGCAATGAATATGAAAAAAGGAATTAAGAAAATTGGAAAATGTGTAAGAGCAACAAACAAAGCAACAAGGCCAAAGCGAATGGCGTCAATGGAGCAAGCACGGCAAGTGCAGCAAATTCCAGCAAGTGCAAATATTCCCAGTTACTAAGTATACAAGTAACTGAACTATCTGCATGTCCTATACATACATATATGCATATATATATATATATGTATGTATATTGTAAACGATGCACTCATGTAAAAGATACTTATTACAGAAACATGTAAAGCAAGAACATAAAATGTGACTTAAAGCTAATTGGTTAGTTGCAACTACTTTTGTAGTGTGTGTGTGTGTGCGTGTGTGTATGTGCGTGTGCGTGTGTGTATGTGCGTGTGTGTGTGTGTGTGAAGTGGTTGTAGTTGTATGGTAATAAACAAATATTTACGGGATCGGAGACAGCAACAAATTTTGAACGAATTTTAAGATTGACACGCGTTGATTTTCTTATTGAGTTCTGTGCGTGGCTTGGTTTGGAGATTCTTGTTGTTTTTAGTTTTTGATTTGCAGCTGTTGTTGTTGTTGTTGTTGTAGTTGTTGATGTTGTTGATGCTGTTGCCAGAGCAGGTGCAGCAGCAGTCGCTGTTGTTCTGGTTGTTGTTGTTGTTGTCGAGATGCTTTTGTTATTGTTGGCATCTGAAGCCGATGACAATGTTTGTGGCAATGAAACCGTCGAGTAGAAGAAGTAGGACGAGCCGGAGGCAGAAACAGGACCAGAACTGGATGCGATGGACGAGTATGTGACATTAGATGCACCACCGCCATGCACCACTCCCACTCCCACTCCCATTGTGGTATTTTGGGTGGAGTTTGTGGAGCTGTTTGGCATTGGTGCCCACAAAAATGATGCGATGTATGACGACGACGACGACGACGACGACGACGACGACGACGATGATGATGATGATGATGATGATGACTTTTCTGGTTGCTATTATTATTTGATGTTGTTAAGGCATAGAGTAGAGAACGAGAACAAAGGATACATTGTCAAATGAGGCTGATGTTTAATGTATACACACATAGACCAAAAAACTATCTATAATAGCTGGCTGGCCAAGAGAGTTTTCTGAATGTTGCATGCTTGACAGGGCTAAATGCCAATCGCCTGTTAAATGTTCCTAGACTAAGACTACTGCTCTATTCTTCAAGTATTGCTTGTCGTACAATGTGAGTTGGGAGCATCAACTGAACTGTCAAGCGTGCAAACAATTATTCAGTCTATATAGATTTAAATAGATATCTAGACACGTATAGGTTTCGACTACTTCAATATGTGAATGGATGCATTCGAAAAAAGTGTGAATCTTTGAAACTACCGGTCATTGTCGTGTGCTTGTTACTGTGCTACTTAGCTAACACGGCGAACTTGCAATTTCCTCAAGGCCAAACAAAACATGGCAAATATAAGGTAGGTGAGGTGCCTGAGGTGCCGTCTTATCATAAATGCTATCTATAAGGTGGGTATCTACAAATTTCCATTGAGTATACACTCACCTTGACGACCTCGTTGGTGGCGAGCGGCTGTCGGGACATGTTGTACTGATATAGTACCATATAGATGCAGGTCGTGGCTATGAATATGGTCAGGTACATTTTAATGGATTTACCCAGGGCCATTTTGTTGCCGAGGTTTCCACTCATTTTCGTATCTTTGGCCTGTGTCTGAAGCATATATTGTTGCTTGTCTCTTTGCAGTTGCTTTTGGTTTTTTGCGGTTTGGTCTTGTAACTCGTCTTTGGTATTTTGATTTCATTCGTTTGGCTTTGGCTGCAACTTTCGAATATTATGTTTATCCTTTGCTGATTTACATTTCTCTGCTTGCCCTACAAGCATTATTCTCCACCGTGATTTTCTCGTTAGTTTCTGATTGTTTTACGCTGTGGTCGGCAAAGCACTGCTATCTAAGTAAAATTCAAACCACATTAAGCAACATCATAATTTATTTACTTATATTACTCACATTTATTGCGTGTCTTTCCATAGTTCGATTTTAGCGCATGACGCAACTGAAAAAAACGTCAAGAAAATATTACAAACATTAATAAATCAATCATTGATACAAATCATATCGTAAAGCAAAGCTTATGTACACACTAAAAAATTCCAAAAATTTTAAAGCCCCAGCTTTCATATAAAATTTGAATGATGGTTGATTACATTGCCCAAACAGACGAGATTGGAAATCATTTCGTAATTTCAAATACGCAACAACGCACAAAAGTGCTATCAGACACTAGATTTATTAGATTCAACAAAAAAAATATGTAAATATTCATTAATTAACCAAATCAAAACCACAAAGCAAAATTACTCAAAAGTGTATACATCAAATTGTGCTGTTTTCTCTAATTGAGTCTGATAACGAGGAAGCGATAAAAAAAACCGTGTTTTGTGTCTTGTCTACCAATTGCTGAATGCTGATTAATTGTCAGTTATCTCAGAATTCGAATAAACAAATTAATGTTTAAATAGGCAAAATGCGAAAGTTTGGATTGTGAGTGAGAGAGTGAGAGACCCTGTAGGAAGTTGTATTATCTGTTGTCTAGAGATAAATCGATATTAAACAGCTTTCTGAAGCCAAGACAATTTGTGAACTTCTTTAACTTTTTCTCCCACTTTAATGCTGTTTATTGTTGTTGTTGTTGTTGTTGTGGATTTTCAACAAGTCTGCCAATTATGTATAAGTGGGCGTGGCTGTTGCTTGTTCGCGTGTTTAAGCATTTACAAAAAAAAATAATAATTTCCCCCATTGCTGATATGAAAGTTCAATGGCCAATTTAAAATCTTTTTGCTTTGTTTGCAGCACGCTTGCAAAAGTTGGGCGCCGCTTTTTTTTTTTGATTTTTGCCATACGCAACTTGCATTAGTTCTTACATATGCATATACCCAGTTTAGCTGTGTGTTAAGTTAATGGAAAGTTTGCTTCGGCAATTAACACTGCACGCGAGATCAGAGCTCACGATTTCAGGTACTCAATGCCCCGCCCCAAACATCGAAGTGTTCGCATACATAACTCTCACGGCAGCAAAGATTGCAATTGTGCAATTTTAAGAACTTTTCAAACTTGGAATGCCAGCGAAGAATCGCAATTTTAATTTAAATTGCATTCATTGCAAAACAAGTGGCAAATGCGTAAACAACAAGACAACATGTCAAAGACACACATGTTTCTTGGATTTGTTGCAAATCTTGTTTTTGGCCATTGATATGAAAAGGGGGAAATGTATGCTGCAAAAGGATCAAATGAAAAGTGTTTTCAGGCTGCTTGACAGACCGACAGAAATGTTTAATGAAAATTCATTTAACAACATGTCAAAGCAATAAAGCCAAGTACAAAAAGAAGCGCAAAGCAAAAAGCCATTGTGAAAACAATTTAGTGTCAGAACTTAACCCATTTACATGACAATTCTGTCCGCCCTCTGTGCTCCATGCAGACACACGGACATACAAAATTACAAATAAAGGCAAAGAAACAAGCTCACACACACAACCACACACAACCACACACACACACACACAAAATAAGAACAGACATTCACATTCATAAACAAGAGCACAATTCAGATAGATATTAAAAGTGGAAAGCAAAATACGAAAAGTGGGCGCCAAGTGGAGAACAACTCCGAGTGGAATGATACCGTTGCAGTCTCCCTTAGGGGAAGCGAGGGGAACTGACTGGCTGGCTGCTGGGATAACAGCAGGGGGGGGCACAGTTGTCGCACTTTACACCCGGATGCCATGTCCTTGAACGTAACATTGTCGTATTCCGATTCAAAACAGTAAAAATAACCACACACATATTGCGTAAGGTTGTCCAACACTGAAACGAAAGCAATTTGCCTTACAAACCCTAGGGAAGTATATACATATATAGTTTTGTCATTAACTATATTAACTATATTTATACGCTGCAAATATGCTGTGCATTAAGAAGAAATTCGAATTAACTTCCCGCTGCAAAACCAAACCCAAATGGATAATACTCTCTCTTTAAATGTGCGACGCTATTTTCCAGGCACACACCACTGTGGAGAGCAGATCTCAGCTGGATGATGCCATCCATGTTGATGTGTGGGTGTCATCAACAATTGCATAATATTTGTGGTAGTCTGGGGTTCGGTGAGGGTGTCAAGGGAAGCACAAAAGAAGCCGAGACGACGAGGAGCCAATGTGAAATCGAGTCGTATGAAGAAAGCCAACGCTTCGCATGATTTGTGTCTGCTCTGCTTGGCCCCGACTGGCCCTGACCCAAACACATACCCAAAATCCAGTTCACGACTTGGCACCAAACTTATTGCATTTGTCCGAAATGTAATGTGATTGTGAGTTCGCCAGCGAAATCATATTTCAAATTTAATGGATTAGCTCAAGACAACTGTTAGTTCCATGCTACCAAACTATGTTCATGCCCCAAATGAATTATAGTGTATTCAGCACATTCGTATATCAAATCGAATAATATTTGATGGCATATTTTTATGCTGGAATAGTAATCGAAACGAAAGTGAAACCAGTGGGAATAATGACAATTTCTTTTACGATTAACGTAATCCATTAACATTTAATGTGTACTCCAAGATACATTAAGGTAGTTAACCTCATAGCTGACAATAATCGAATTTTTCATCCAAATATTAATATTTGCTTATCGATATCTGCCGATAAGATAGAAGTAGCTGATGGTCATTTGCCCAATTTCCATGGCTTATCTTATGATACTAACAATTTACATTTATATAATGTAAAAAACAGTTTTGATTCAATTATTTACATACATTTTTACACATTTTTCAAAACTGTAATTTACTAGAACCCATAAGTTTAATGATAGATAACTGGACATTGCAAAATACCCACACATATATATATATAAATATATATTTATTTACAATCGCTTCGATTATTATCATTTATGCTTACAGAAAGCGATTACGCCTGCTGATAGTAATGAGGCCAATTTGAACTTTGATTTAGGTGTTACTTAAAATAAGTATCGGTGCGATGCAATTGATGAAGCTAAGCAATCGGTTAGAGGCACAAAAGAGGCACCATTGAGGCAAAGGATGAACAAATATCCAATATACAAAGCGATGGAATCAAATGTGAACAGAAATCGAAGGAATTCAATGAGAAGCCCGAATTAGATTGCGATCCTTTTGGAGATGCTCCGAAAGTTCCAGGATGGACAGTTATCAACAGGTCTTGGGCAACGTACCGTGAAGGATTTGGCGTCTTTGATGGCGACTTCTTCTTGGATTTGGAGCAGATCCATCGCTTATACGCCCAACAAGGATATGAAAATGATGCAAATGTAACTTGAATTGAGTTTTCGATTTCAAATAAATAAATTACAAATTTTTGTAGCCTGATTGTCACTTCAATATGGATAACAGTAAAAATCACCTGGATCTATTCGTCTTTTCGACATCTTCTGCTATTCAAATCAAAAAGACCAGAAATTGAAAAGTTCCTACATCATTTTCATTGGGTTCAGGACACATAAAATTGGAAGTTCCAATTGGTAGCTTAAATATGACAATAGCAAAAAAGGATTCACATAATTATATGAAATAGCCCATTAAAAGTTATTTAACAGATAAATGGCCAAATCAAAGCCAACTCCATAAATCGGATGAGAAGCAATTTAGGCCGGCAAGGGTATAAGTGTTAAGGGCTTATCGCTAGTCTTTATCAATTAGCCTAATGTCCAACATAGTTGTCAAAACGGGTGCTCGACAGTGGACAGAAAATATATAATAAAATAATAGAAATTTATTCAGCAACCTTAAAAACTCAGTTCGGGACGCAAATACAATCCACTTAACTAAATTTGATGATGTTTTTCAATAGACAAAGTTATTTAAACATTTTACATTTTCACATTATTCAAATGCAACCCATTGTATTTAAATGTGGGCTTGAAGGGATTTCGTTGATTTCCGTGCTGAACAAAGGAGGCCTAAAAGGCCATCATCAATCGAAGGCACGCACAGGCCCAGGGACAGGAATCGCAAATGTTGTCTGCCTTTCTTTTGGGGCAGTCGATGGGACAACTGTTGCTACTCCCCCATTCCATCAACAAGTTTGTTTTGGGCCCCAAGGCCCCAAACTGACTCTGAAAGTTAACAGCAACAGTTTATGAAAATGTTGGTCGATTGAGGCAGAAAACTAGGAGGGAAAATAGGTGTGGCAGGCATATTATAAGATATTGCATTATACCTCGCGATAATTTACGTTGACTCAACAGTCAAAGGAAACTCATAAAATGATTAGATATTTAGGAGTCATCATAATTTTTCCAAATATAAAGTTTAGTAAATATAATTCCGTGCCATTTAATAACATCCAATCAATTAGGTATTTGTCACCGTCGTTAATGTTTGTATAACACTCTATCGAGCTTTGCGTTCGATTACAGACAGGAATTACCAGGAATTACTATAAACTATCGGTGTGAAGTACTTATGTTCATAACCAGCTATCGCTTATCAATATATACAAACATATATTGCATCAAATATATTGATAAAAATAATTGCAAATGAAAACTGCAACAAAATACAAATTTCTCGTTGTTGGAGGATTCTTGTTGCAATGTTAACAAATTAACACTGTTTCTACTCCAAAAAATGGTGTTCATTTGAAAGAAAACACGATACAATGGTAAATACAGCTAAGAGATTGGATCTTTCTTTGTAAACTAGATTCAGGAATCCTTAGCGATAATCCTTCGTTATCCATTGATTTGATAAGCAAATGGTCCTCAAGCTTATTGGTCATTCAAAGTAGTGGCTAAGTGGCTAAGATACAAACAAAGCTAAATTAAGTTGAATGACACAATAGGCTAGTCCTAGCCAGGAGTTGAGCCATATTATTCTGCAGAAACTGAGAGACGCCGAAAGACATGTCCGGCAATCGATTTGGGGGCTTCAGAGGCCTCAAGTCTCCGACAAACCAAATATCTATGTATAAATAAATTATACATTATGCTTGAAGCTTCGCGTTTAATCGCTATACAAATGATGAGTTTGCAATTTTTTTTGCCTTACCATTTCAATACACAAATCATCAAAGCAAAGCTCAAACGACTGAGAAGACTGAAGTTCTTTTTCTCTTAATTAAGAGAGTGCTAATTGTTTTTATTTATATTTATATTTATATTTATATTTATATTTATTGATATGATATGCTTGAATAGGCACAACAAAAATGGATTAAACAGTTATGGATATATAGAACTTGTCTAGGTTTCGTCATTTAGTTGTGAGTACTTACAAAAATATTTCACTCATTTGTATATCTAGAAAAAATACAAAAAACAAAGCCAATAATATTACGACTTAAGCGGTTCGGCAATTTGTGATAAAACAAAAATTATATATGCAAAGAAATATATAAATATATACTATATGTATGTTTGTATGTACATATGAACCCATATACCCATATAAGTACGCATACTGATATGGAAAGGAACGCTTAACCCATTAGAATTAATTTTCTATAGCGGCCTCTAAATGGGCATGGTAGATTTACATATATATATCATACTGATAACCGTAAATTCATCACTTGTTATGTTAAGGTTTAGCTCTGCTTTCATTCGTATTCTTTTTGTTTTTATTGTTATTGTCGTTGTTGTTGCTGCTGTTTTTATTTTCTTTTTTTTTTGCTGTTCGCATTTTGTGTTTTTGTTCTGCATGAACAGCATAAATAGCGGCGGTCTATAAGCATTGTGTATGTAAATGTAAATGTACATATGAATATGTACTACATACACTCTGTGTGCTACTGCACAATGGAACGGAAGTTTCGATCCGTTTGTGGTTTATAATCGCAAAACATATATACACACATATATACATATCTATATATATATATATATACATATGCATATGCATATATCACAAGTGGTGCATTTTGAGTATGGAATTGCAATTTCAAGTCTTTGCAGCAAGTTGGCTTTTAGGCTTGCAACCACTCAACGTGTTTTATTTGCACACCGACGCCTATTACATTTGGCATTCGAGCAAAGGGAAAAGTGCTTTATGTTGATAATCTTTATTAATTGAAAATTGTACTTTAATGGAAATAGATTTGAATCGATATGCAATTATCGATGAACTGAAATCAACTGGAGCTGCGTATGGCATTTGAAATTTGAAGTCTCTACTTCATACTTCATAAAGACGTGGCTAAATCGACTATTCGGTTGACGCTAATCAAGAATATATAAGAATAAATAATTTATGCGGTCCATTTATCCATTTTCAATGAGTTCAATGTTGTGAATTACGATTCGGCATTTTTTCATTATTAAAATAAATGAAATTCCACATTAAAAAACATCAAAAGTTGCTAAATTGACAGATATTCCGCCATCAAACTGAACTTTATAAACATGTTTATAAATGGTCATCTACAGTAGAAACAATTGAAAGTATTCTCATTTCATTCGACGTTAAGCATTTGATGCTCGTCACTCATAGAAATGGAAGAACTAAGTTCAATCGCAAAAGTGGAAATCGATGATAATAAAACATTCATTCTGAATGGAGAAATTGAAGTAGTACGCGAAAAGTTAATTGAACATAAAATTAACTTTAGCTATACATAACGACTTGAGAGTTTTGATAGATATGTATATACAAGAATAGCAATGAGAAACAAAGCCGCATTTTGCAATCAATGAAGAACGAATTCAATAAGCACACCTTGCAGAAATGTGATGTTTCAACCAGAGCTGTAATCCCGAAGCAGCGTCAATCGATAAAAAAAAAAAACAGTTGGGGAAACATAAGAAAAGCATTGAGCGAAAGGAACATGAAATCTACAATTTACAAAACATACAGTAAAGTAAAATGATGAATAGCGGGAATTTAATAAGCTTTTGGAGCAACATAAAAAGCCAAAAAAAACCAACAAATATACAAATTACAAAAGGATGTCATAAAAATTGAGATGATTTTGGAGGATTTAAATGAGAATGCGGCGGGTGTTCATTAAATCAGTTCCTCTAATTATTGCTTTCTGTTATAGAACATAATTTATACTCTATTTACCTATTTTGAAAGGGTTCAGGGTATTAAATAGTCGGTTTTAATGTTATTTGGGGGTATATGCATGCATTTACGAGTTAGCTCAAAGTGTACCTGCAGAAAGTTATATTTTGATTGCACAAGTCAATTACATGACAAAAATAAATATCTTATCATACTTCATATTCGAATTTATTGCTGCAGTTATTCAAGGGCTATTCATGTGCTTGTATTTCTTAGATAATCGATTTTGAGTGCTGCAGCAGCTATTGCAAATGTCTTTCCATCAAATTATAAAAGAAAATTCCATTTCTTTTGGCAAATCGAACTGTGCGCCAACGGAGAAAAAGTGAAAAATTGTCAAAATTGCCAATTCAATTACAATAAGAAAAACAATGCAGTCAGACAGAGCAAGAGAGAGACAGAGAGACAGAGAGAGGGAGAGAGACAGGGAGAGAGAGAGAGTGAGAGAGAGAGAAAAAAATGTGAAAAATTTCAATGCAGGCAAAGTTTTGCCCAAAGTCCCAAGCGAAACGAGTTCAAGTCGGAAATGGGAATGGGAATGGGGGTGAGAGACCCACTTGACTGGCGGCCAAGAGGAGCAAGCTGGGTCCTTGAATGCTCCAAGGGACAACTGCTGCCACTGGCCGACGATGACAAAGTTGGCAGCAGGCGACTCAAGTAATGCAGCGGCATGCGAAAGTGGCAAGCAAAACAAAGGCGCACAAAATTGAATAACCTGCAGCCACATAAACACACCCATACACACATCGCTTGCCCCTTGCCAGCACATGAGTGGCAGAGTTACACTGGAAAAAATAAAGAAACACTGTGCGACTGGGCTGTTGGGGTCACGTTAAAGGTAAGCTGCAAGTTAAATACATAATAATTATGACGATTAAGTTGTTGCTGCTTAAAAAACGGCTCAGCTTTTTTTTGCAACAGCATTTGTGAATTTTGTAATTCTGACTAAGGCTGTGCAATGTTTTGAGGCGTTCCTCAAATACTTTTTGCATTATCTTTTTCAATTGAATCAGTTTTGATAAAGTTATGGCTGTGGATAGTATTTTTGGCATAGCTTTTTGTGAAAATGCAGCCATCAACTCGTCGAATTCAATTAAGGCGCATTTTGTGTGAAGTTATGACCGATGTCCTGGGACAGTTGCTAGGAGGTAGTCAGTCCTTGTTTGTCGTTGGACGTGCGCATAGGCGCACAAAATAGCTTTCGAAATGGCATTTTAAAAATGTAATTGCCAGTGGCAGGCAGCGAGGACGAGCACTGCAGAGCAGTGCATAGCAAGGAGGCAGGATAGGAATAGGTCCTGTCGCGCAGTTGCTCAACCGCTTGAGTGTCTGTCCAGGCCAAATTGCAAGTCAGCTCCGGGGCTTTCTGTGTCATGTTTGTCAAATTGAGTGAAGTCCTCTTTCCGCTCTAGTTTCTTGTTGTTGTTTTTGTTGTTGATATTCATGTCCTGTTCGCTGTCCGCAGTCGGACCACCCCGGGCGGAAACGTCTAGAATGGGACAACGAATCCATCAAATGACTTGCGTGCCCAAGAAAAAGAGAGCCGCAATCGCCGAACCGGAAAATTCTTGCAACGAAAATTATGTACACGTGTTCTTTTTAGATACGAACTGAAACTTATGCTATTCTACTTGTTCAAGTTCGAATGATCGAAGAGGGCAAAGATTTAGATTTTCAAGTTAAGTTATCTTTGAAACGCCATAGTTTTCCCTCTCTCTTCATTTTAAACTATTAAGCCGATTAAGAATAATAGAAACTATTATGTTCAAACAATACTTGTCTTTCTATAAAGTAAACAATTTGTGGCTAACATATTTTGCCATCCATCAGAAGAAAAGATGAAGAAAAGTCGCCTGCGGATACTTTTTGTCTTAGTTTGTGGTAGTTTCTCCTATAAACTTTTGAGCTGCTTGAGCTGACAGCTGACAGCAGAATTCTGACTCTGGCAAAACAGTGGAATGAACATTTGGAGCATGTTTGCAATGTGCGGCGTAAACAGCTTTCAGCTAAGCCCTGGCATATTTTGTCATCTTTTGTGGCAGCAAGCCAGGCAGTCAAACAATCTGCCTCTCAGCTGCTCATACAAAACCCAAAAGCTGGAACGTTAAGATAAAAAATAATAATTTAACCCAATTCTTAGCATTTAGTTTCGGCTTCGACATCTTATTTGTTAACTCTTAAGCGAAAACTATCAGATAGTTCTCCTGCAAGCTTCTATTCTTCAGTATGCTCTAGTCAGCAAAGCGCAATAAAATGTGTATAAAATCCGTAAACACGAAACAAGCATTTCAACATAATGCAAAGCACACAATAAATTCTTTTGAATGTTGTAAAAACAGCAACAGAAACTGAAACTAAACAAGAGCTCCACGCAATCTTAATTGACATAATCACAGCGAGGGGAGGCACAACACATATAATACATATACATATATATATGTACTATGTATATATACTATATGTGTGTGTGTTAGTTACCATATCCTCCCGAGCCGCGTGAAAAATTAAAACGTGACACAAATTACTCGACTCTTTGGGGCACACACTTACACACTTACACACAAACACACACACACACACACTTAAATTCCATTAACCGAGGCAGAGGCGTTGCAGGGAGCGTTGCTCGGGGTTCATGCTCGACAGCCGCACTGCGTCTGTCCCGAGGGTTTGAAGGCGACGAAACGCCTCCCGCATTTGGTCTACATATGCACATACATAGGTGTGTGTTTGCGTGTGCGTGTGCGTGTGTGTGTTTGTGTATATATCTCATCTTCAGTCGCACCTCGGGGGAGCCTTTGTTAATAATTTTTTTGTGCGCGTAGATTTCGCACGCACGCACATGTTGCAAAGGAGTGGGAGGGCGGCAGAAGGAGCACCAGGCCAGGCCAGTCAACAGGACATCCCCATCAGCCATTTGCATATTATACGTGGCCAATGGGAATGAATATTCCTAAAGCACAAGTCCCTTGATATTCGAGTACCGATTTGGGTTTCTTAAAACATACATTTTTCAGTACAAAAAATTGCTAATTATAATTTTTGCACAAATCAATCACAACTAAAACGATGCAAATTTATTGGAGATAATCTGAAAAAAATATATTTTAATATTTATAAATAAGTATCAATTATTCAAGACATCCTGCACTAGTTACAGTTATAATTAAAAAAAATTTGTTTAACATATATTAAATATTGTTCAATATATACACATTAAGGAAGAAGAAACTTACTCGAATCGATTTTGTGAGTCAATAATCTTAGCGCTTGTCAGTTGTTGTTCTTATTAGCTCTGGGTCTCTTTGATCCCTAAAACAATTGTAGCTCCCCGAAGCACCCCATGCCCTATTCCCTTCCATTCTCCTATTTTCTTTGGTTAGCAGCTTTTTTCACAGTTCGCCACCCCAATTAGCAGCTGCTAATGGGTGCTAATGGAGATATAACATCCATAAGTAGACACACACACACAAATACTAACACATATGTGCACTCACCTCGAGGGATGGATGGATGGCTGCCAGTCGCAGTCTGGTTGGGCGGAACACGAACGTTTCGCACGGCGGCAGCAGCGACACTTCTGATGGGTCCACTCTGTGCCATTCTCATTAAGCAACAAATCGACAACTTTCGGATTTGTTTCGCCTGATCATTTGCAGGTGTGCAGTTGCAAATGTTGTTGCTGTTGTTACGATAAATTTTAAACGGTTAAAATGGTTTCTTTTTTTGGCACGTTCTTGTTTTTGATAAGTTTTCGTGTTGTTTCATACATAAAAGGGAAGTGGAAATAACATAATCTCGTGACTCGTGTTGTTATTGTTGTGTTGTTGTTGCCAGAGCAACTTGCGAACAAGGGAAGTCGACAAAAAAAAAATAAATAGGAATGTCAGGTGTGAGTAATAAACGCGCCCCTTTTCAACCGAGCATTCTCCTGCAAAGCGCGCAGCTATAACCGAAAAGTGTAAATAAAATAGTAAAAAAACAAAAATGTAGGCAAATGAAACAGGAAAAAGCACCAAGAACAACAACAATAAGCAGCACACGCACACGCGGAAGAAACAGAAGGAAAATCGAATGAGCCGTTGAGCGGATGGATAGAGATAGAGCAATACGGCAATTGGGGGAGATAGAGGCTGAAAGAGCGAGAGAGAGAGAGAGAGAGAGAGAGAGAACTCGTACGAGAGCCTGCGGCAAAGAGAGGCAATGTCTGCTGCCAATAACAAAACTTTTTTTTGCCTTGCCCTTTTGCTTTTTTTTGTTTCACTTTTCTCACAGGATGCGGCGTTTTAAATACTTATTCAATTGATATACATACATACATATAAATATATATATATATGTTTGTTTTTATATATGTATTTATAATTCTAACGGCGACCGCACGCAAAGATTTGACGACGGAGTTGCTTGTTATGCTGATTTAAAGACACTCCAAACACAGTTTACGTTGTCGTTGTCCAGGCGCGCCAACTGCCTAGCTAAAACTAACTGTAGATTTACGAGAAATCGTACGGCGATACGCACGCTACTATCTCACCCGCACGTACTGTTATTCCGAATGCGACTGAATGCAAAGCGAAACGGAACGGAAACAAGAAACCACTGCTCCACCAACATTTTGATACCCCCTTTTTACACTGCGCGCCAGCAATTTATGCTCGCATATGTCTAAAGTGTTATTTGCATATACAAATGTGCACATATTATAAATTGTAGAACGTTTTCCAATTGTTATATGAAATAAATATGCATGTTAAGAATTTAAGTGCTCTTATCTGCAGCTTTTACATGTCACTTTACATTTGTGTGGGGGTGTGTGCTGTTAAAGGCTTATGGCAGACACAGCTGTGCTGGCGCTAACAGAGGGCTGCCAATAACAGCATGCCCTGACCTGTTATCTTTTAACACACAAATGTAATATAACGGCTTTGAGTTGCGCGGTCGATTTAAAAATGCGGATACATATTTTATTTCAGACAAGTCAACGCAAGACTTTCACATATAGTTATTTAATATTGCTTTTATTTGTAAGTATTAAGTATTAATGTTATTTTCTTTTTAGAGAGTTGAACACGATTCGAATAAAAAACTTAATGCTTAAATAGTTTTGTGTCAGACCCTGGAGTTTCATGGCAAACGATATGCTTAACCAGGAAGTTTTTGGCAACTAAGGCAAAATTGACCACATTCCAAAAACTAAACTAGATTTGATTCGACGTGCTTTTACATATTCCACCTACTTTTGACTATACATAAATTCTTTGGAGCGTGGCCATTGTGGCAGTATAAAAATATGATTGGCACATGGCAGCAAAATCTATGGATCGATGAACGATATCATAATGTAGCGTGTGCCCTTAGTTACCAGCAGACCCTCGTGGAAATGGGTCAAACGGCCAGGATGCATCAACATCCAGCCCTTCTTTGTCTCCGTCACGGAGCAGTTGTAGCGCAAAAAGTGACATCCACCACCCTCATAATCGATGCCAACATTGTTCATCGCAATGTTGATCGTGTACGTGGATGAATCATGGTGTGGACGCAACGACGGCTGCTCATCGGGCCTATATCGCACCATAAAGTTCATCAGTGAGCGTGGCGGCTGGAAAAACACAACAAAAAAAATTTATATAAATGAAAACATAATTTAAATTTTCGATAAATTCTGCACTCACATTGTGGTAGTAGCCGCTAAAGACGCGCTCCTGCAGCGGACGCACAAACATTTGCAGGAACTTCAGATAGACCTGATCGAGTCCCACCTGACGCATATGGATATCACGTGTCGGCACCGCCTCATACCCGCCCTCCAAACGTTTGTCATTGTTCTTGCCATCGGACCATTTGCCAAACGCCTCCAATATGGCGACCAAATCATCGCAGAACGCATCTGTCACAATGTGGAACCAGTAGACATCTGGACACGGCTGTGGTATAACCATGCTCTCGTTCAGCTGCGCCGAATAGTTGGGCTGTATATATTTTATGGTCCAATCATAACGATTGCTGAACAACGTATGGAAATCGGGACGAACAACGGTGCTATTGAAATTCTCTGCATTGACCAAGTGACCGAGATAACGTTGATTGCTCACATACATGAAGACGCCCTGAAGATTATATATGCATATAGTTAGTATAGTTATAGTATATTATAGTAATTAATTTTTTCTATTCAACATTTCTTAAAAATAATTATTACCAGTATGCAAAAAAATAAAAAAACTAAATTTGAATAAAACTGAAAGAAAATCAAACCTTTGACAAATAGTTTGAAAATTCGAAATATACATTAAACAATTACTTACCGCATCTCGCAGTGATTTGCTCATGGCCATATCAGGGTCGAATTCGTTGTGATCAAATTTGATAGCATCGAAGGCGCTACGCTTGATCAGATAAATGGTTGTCACATGTGGCACGTTGAATATGCCTCTAAAAAAAAAGAGAGAGAGAGAGAGAGATATGTTATGACGCACAGTAGCAAAGCGATTATTTACTATATAGGTTCTGCAACAATGTTGTTGTGGAAATGGAAAGTAGCGAATACAGCGAAACAGACTCGATTAAATTCAATTTGAGCATTTGAACAAACAAACAAAGAGCACATTTATCAGGGGGCTACCCTGAGCGCAGTGTGAACAAAACATTCGCCGCTGGCATACGAGGATAAACGGATCGCTCTCGGATTCGCAACGATTTAAAATGACCAGTATCTGGTTTAACCAGTGCTGGCTGCTGTTGTTGCTGCTCTGCCATGTTCAGGCACAAAGTGAGTGATCGACGGATCATCTGATCAGATCTCTCACAATCACTCTATCTCTTTAACTGTCTCCCTCTCTCTCTCTCTCTCTCTCTCTCCTATAGGAAGCACCGGTGGACGCAATGTTCTGCGTCGCAATTATACGGGCAAGAAGCCAGTTGTCATCCAGCACAGATCACAGGATGCCGTCAACTACTACGATCACGAGAATGTAAGTTACCCGATTCAAAGATTTAAACATATTCAAATAATAAACGTATATTTCTGATCAGGGTGCCAAGATCATAAAATCATCGCACTTTGAACTGGATTACACTTTGGGACGCAAGATTACATTCTTCTGCATGGCACAGGGTGAGTAAAAATTCAAAAATAATAAATCAAATTCAACTTGGATATAACAACTTCTATTTGTAGGCAATCCACGTCCAACTATAACCTGGTTCAAGGATGGCGCTGAATTGTATCAGCATCGCTTCTTTCAGGTGTGTTTGAACTGAGTCAAATTTGTGGCCAGCTTCAAAGGAATTGATCGCTTTTTTTTTGTTACAGGTACACGAAACACATCCGGAACCAGAAATAATTAAATCAAAAATGGAAATCGATCCAACAACACAAATGGATGCAGGTTAGTTAGAAACCAAACAAAAAAGATTAAATATGCTGGGAAACCTAATTTGCATACAGCTTTCATATTTCTCGCTATTTATTCACTATATCTTTTTCACTTTTAGGCTATTACGAGTGCCAGGCGGACAATATATATGCGATCGATCGTCGAGGCTTTCGCACGGATTATGCCATGGTTAATTTTTAAGATCCTTTAAGTTATTGTGTCTGTTTTTTCTATACTACTACTACCACAACTCAACTGATATGCTGAACAAGATTTTGCAAATAAATGACAATAGAGTTTGGAATATTTTTTTTTCGAAAATTCAAGTGCGTTTCAAAACACTTTTTGCGTTTTAATTTCAATTAAGTTGATTTTGTGTTCTCGAACATTCGTCGAATTTTGTGCACTGCCTGTGGCTGTGTGTGGTGTGTGTGGTGTGTTGTGGTGTGCGTAACCGACAAATTGTCTCAATTACCCTATTTAAACAATTTTTTTGCATTTATTTTATTAAAATGTGTGCAAGCAAAATAAGCAAACAAACTGTCGCATGCAAATAAACAACAGTTATGTATAGTCTGGCATCTATTGCACAGTGGGACAAAGGTATGCGAAAACATATTGATTTGTCGATCTGTGCAAGTGAAGAGTTCTAGATCTCTGATTTAACAAAAGACCGATATTAATATAAATATTAGTGATCAATAAATATCAGCATCAATAAATAATATTTGCGAACATAACGCATAAACATTAAACTTGAACAAATGAAATTTGAACAAATGTTTAAGCGTATTTGATCACTGTGCACCACAATTCCGTTTCACCGAGTGGGCAAATCAAATCAAATGAAATTGAGTGAAAAATGTAATGTGGACAACCTGTGGAGCTGCAGCTGAGTATAAAAAACCGAAACAAGAACCACAGCCAAAAACCGAATCACCCTGGCTGGATAAAATGCGAGACCCAAGCGACGCCGCCAATTGTGGCAAATTAGATGGATGGGATGAGATGAGAAGATGCCAGAGCGAACAGCTGCCCAATCAGTTGCCGCACAGACGAGATTCGCACAGCAACGTGGGCTGCTGTGTTGTGTTGTGTTCAAAATAGGATGCAAGTGAAGTGCCTGCTGATCTGCATGGGCCTGAGCCTGGGCCTGCTGCTGCTGACCGCACCGATGGGAGAGGCGCGCCGCGGCCGTGGACGTGGACGCACCAAATCGAGAGTACAGATTGGTTTGCCCATAACGGGCAAGTATCGTGATCCCGAATCGGATCAATACTACAACAATAATAATGTAAGTTAAACACATTAATCGTTTGCTAAAACAAAAGGACAACTATTTTTCGTTGCTAGGGTGCCAAAATCTTGCAGGCCTCGCACTTTGATCTCGAGTATGTGCTGGGCCATAAGATAGCGTTTCTGTGCGTCGCCAAAGGTAATCCGCGTCCGCACATCACTTGGTACAAGGATGGCGCCGAAATCTATCAGCATCTGTATATGCATGTGCATGAGTGGCGCATTGGCGACGATCGCGTCAAGTCCAAGATCGAAATCGATCCGGCGACACAAATGGACGCCGGCCTCTACGAATGCACGGCGGACAATATGTATTCGATTGATAGGCGCAGCTTCAAGACCGATTTCTCCATTGCCTTCGATTAAGCGACCAATTCTCATGCGCCAATTTCCATATGTTTAAGCAATAAATTTGTTTGTAGCCCCGTAGAAAGCTGGCTGCATTTTTTTTTTCTTTTTTTGTGTTTGGCTTACATTAGATCCCGCTTTACAATGTCCACGTAGTCGTGTGAGCGTGCATAGTAGCCGTTCTCGGAGAGCGCACCCCAGAAGTTGCTCCACAGCTCGTGGTATTTGGAGAAAACGGGCGCCGCAAATTGCCTGCAAAGATCAGTTTGGATTATTATTTGCCCAACCATCGAGCGGCAGACTTACTTGTTCAACCGTAGCAGCACACGGAGCAATTCGCGGTCATCAATATGCGCATCCGCATCCACATAGAAAATGTAATCGCTGTGCTGCAACTTTGCCTTATCGCTGCAAAAAAAAAAAAATAGTTTTACATTAGTCAGTTTAATTGCATTTTACATATTCCAGGATATAACTTAATTATGGAAATTAAATACAAAGATTGAACTGACATTTGTAAATACTGTAAATATAATTCTTAATGAATTTCAGAGATCTGTCTGAGTTTATGTCAATGTCTTTGTCTATATTTAAATAAATAAATATAGTTTACTTTAAATACAAATACAAATATTTCCAGCATTTATAAGCATGAATTACTTTTGAGGGTAGAAGTACTTCTTAAGCCTCTTAAGCCTCTTAAGCTATCCTATTTTATCACATACTCATCAAGAACTAGAAAAATACTCACAGGGCCAGCTGTCTGCCTTGACGTTCATCGAGTTGATCCGTGGAGAGGACAAATTTGGCGCTGGCATAGCTCTTGCCGTGATTGTTCACATAGGACGTGATGAGGTCGTCGTGGAGAGCAGCGCTGCTATAAATGAACAGATGCAGATTCTTCTTGGGATAGTTGAGCTTCTCAATGCCGGCGAGGAACAGATCGAAAAACGGCACCGCTTGCGGCACTATCACAGCCAACGTAATAACTGGCAAATTTTGTTCCTGCAAATAAAAATGGGACACATTAATTTTGGCAATTCATAAATGAGACATAAAGATCACACATACTTCCAAATCGAGGAGATACTCCATGCAGATGGTGCAGATGCCGCTAAAGGTTTTGGCCAGATAGTTGCCATAGGCATTCAAATCGACCTTGCTCAGTCCGTTGCCATGAATGATAATGGGCTTGGTCAAGAAATCAATGTTCTCCAGTATGCCCTGATTGCTGTCCAGATCCACTCTCAGTTTCACATCATTCTTGGCGCCATGAAGATTCTGAAACAGTCTCGACTGTGTGTCCAGCTTCATTTCCAGCTTGGCACGCTTTGTTCTGTCCAGAAACACTTTGGTGTAGTACAACTGATCATCACCAGTGTCCTCGATGGGCTCCTCCAGCAGCGCATTCACCTGCGGCGCATACCCAATAAAGGCGCCTGAGTTCAGGTAACGGGACGCCTTGCCCTCCACCTCGGGATACTGATTGGCCAGACTCTTGTCGGGCCAACAGTATTTCTCGGCCGAGAAAAGCAACTTGGCGTCGGATTCCTTAAACTTTTCCAGAATCTCCTCGAGCGTAGATGTGATGATGACATCGTAGCTGCAGAAGAACTCATATTAAATTCCATTTATACAAAAATGTACGAGCAATGTCTCACCTGTCCGTAAACAATATAATGGTATCCTCAGCATCCTTGAGAGATTCAATTGCTTTGCGCAGCAGATTAATCTTAAAGCCACCGCCAGCACTCTTCATATCGCCTCCTTTCCATTCTTCGCCCAAGCCAAGAGTGACCACCTGTTATAGCAAAAGACACCGATTCTTTTAGAATATTAACATTATATATGTATATATAATATAAACACAGCTTATATCAAAACTTTCATTTATTCTGAATTAATGAACAGCCTTTAAATAGTCAAGCTCTTAAGCAGTGCAAAATACTTCAGTAAGGATATTATTATGTATATATATGAATGTTTGTGTCTGCTGATCATTATATATCTTCTTTTTTTTATTAAGTATCTGAAACAATGCGCTTACCGGCCTTAAACATTGAAAGCATCTTCCAACATTTGCAATTAAATTTTGATTCAAGTTTCAAATACTGACTCGTATATATATATATATATATATACATATATACATATATAAAAGGCTAATATTGCAAGGCCAAATGGCTAAGTACACACAATTCTTGAAATACACAAAATAAAAAAACAAAAAAAAAAAGCGAAATATGAAATTTAAGCTATGCTTTTGGAACAAAAGCCCGCTAACCGGCTTATCAGCGAGTTTTTTTTAGTGTTCTTTTTTTTTTTGGTTTTGTAATGTATTTCTGTGAATGTGATAGTAAGACTATATGCGACACACACACAGTTACACACACATGTATGAGAGAGTAAGTTACTTAAGGGAGCCAGCCGGCATTGCTTTTTGGTGATAAGTAAAAATCATCTAAGCAATACTAAAACGGAATGTTCCGACTTCTATCAATAGTACAACATAATCGGGAATTGCGCTAATTAGCCCGGGGATCTAACTGCTCGATTGGTTACTGCATTTGGACGACGTGATTAAATACACATCTAATATGTGCCACAAAGTAAATATCGAGACGAGACGAGACGAGCAGCGGCGACCAACACATGGTGCCCCAGAATAATTCTCAGCCAATCTGTGTGCAGCACATCAGAGACACAGTCATCTGGAAGCCAGTGCCGGATGCTTGTACATATATACATACATACATATACATAAATATAAACATATATACATAGAAAAACAGACCCAGATACAAAGGCGACCATACAAAATAATAAAAGTGTGCCGCAAACCGAGATTGGTCTCGGCAAGAGTTCATCATCGGGTTAATAGTTTTTATATATATATATATATATATATAAATATAAACATGCATATAAGTTGAGCTTTAGCTTTAGCAATTCTTAAGTTGTCAACTATCAAAAACAAAGAATTTCGTTTGCTATTCTATTCAGAATCGCTCTTTTTTTTTTGTTAAAAACAAAATTTAAATTTGCATACCAATTTTTAGACAATAGATAAAAGAAATGTAACGGTTTTATTGACCAAATGTTATTAATTTGAATATGCCGATCTGATTTGATGACTTACCTCAATGTCATAGACTTTGGCAGATCGTATATAACGGCGATATCCATCAGTTGCTTCGCTGGCCACAGTGAAGACTTTAATTTTGTCTGTGCGAAAAGCGAAGAATAAATTAAAGAGAAAAATCGAATTTAAATGAAAAGGTTAGAATAATAGATATTAAATTGATAGCGCTAACAGGAAAATATTTGTAGGTGCCTGTTTATACGTAATTATGTAATTAGTTTAATATATATATTATTTTTTACCTTAATGCTTCTCTGAATTTACTGTTACTCGTATGTAATTGGGTCACACACACACATACGTACAAACATACATAGCCCGATTTATGTGTGTCAGGGACACGAAGTCCTGCGAAATCCTTGGCAAAATGCGCAAAGGAAAATCCACAAAATTTTAAGCCATGTAAAAGAAATATTCCAAGAATTGAAACTAATAATAAAAGCTAGATGGAATCTGTTGCACATCTTGCAGCACTCAGCATTTCCGAGTGCCAACGAAAGTGTTTGTGGGGGAATGGTGGGAAAGGGAGAATGGAATGGCATGTAAACAAAAACCACAGGCATAGAGATGCACACATTGCGATCTGTGTGTGTGTGAATGCAATTTAATTTTTTAGTGCTTGTCGTGCTAATTCCAGTGATGAACTCATTTCTCTATATTCTAGAAACTCAATACGAACCATTCAAATCTTTTTGGCTGCCTGCAGCTGCTTCCGCAACAACTTCGGGAGCAGCATCAACGACATCTTCGGTCTCCGATTTGGAGTGAGCTCCTTGCAAAAACAACAAAAACAACGACGCCGAAAAGAAAAACAAAAACAATGCGCTTTGTTTATGGTTTTGCATGGCGCTTATTTTCTTATAAGTAATAAACACGAACACACGCACACACCCAAATTGTTTCACACTGTTTTTACATACACAATCCTATGTTATAATTGTCGCATATTCTGAGATAATTAAATTTCGAATTATAAAAATTCAAAAGCACTGCTCCGCTACACAAGCGTACACAACAACGCAGATAGGATGAATGAATGAGTGGAGAGAGATTACGCAGTGTTGTAGTGTTGTAAAACTAGCACAGACAGCGGCCTTAGTTATCGATACAGATTTATCGAACGATATTAAATGAAACTATTGGCGCACAATTTAAAATTTATTCAGCAAAATCTTTTGCGTGCTGGATTACAAATGTAGATACACGAGTGTTGTTGGGGTATTAATGTTATTTACGATATACATATATATATATACACAATTAACTGAGCGACAGAGTTAAACAATATATATATATAAATATATATAGAGATTCACTGAAATCAGGGTATGTTTAGTTTGCCAACTTGTCAACGCGTTGTATTGAGCATGTACACATCTATATTGTCTTATTTGAACAAATTGTATCAAAAATAAATTGACAAATACAAAAACAAACGAAATGAAAAACTCTTCAACTAATCAATTTATCATCAACTTCATCATCATCATCATCTTGTATCGGAGGTGGTATCAGTTGCGATGCTGGAGGTATGTAAATCAACAAATTTCGACAGCCCGTTTGCGACTACAGCATGCCAAATCCCTTGGAGTAGTTGATTGCCTTGAGCAGTCGCTCTTCGAGTTTCTCCTTGCTGCTGTACTCCGGCAGCAGGAGCACATTGAAGCATGTGTGCGAAGTGGGCAAACGATCGCTGTCCGGTCCATGGCGCGTGATCAACAGTCGCAAACATTTCAGGCCGCCAACAGGCACCCTGGCCGAGCCCGTGGTGAACTCGAGCAGCTTGCGCTTGGACTCGTGCGGCATGGCGTGCACAATACTCCAGAAATCCTGTACAATTTGCGTTTCCTCCGTGTAGCCACCCTCGTACTCTGTCGAGTGTTCCAGCTCCACAAAATCGAACTCCTGCAAAACACAAAAATTATGTATACAAAAAAAAAAACGCAACTATTCCATTGACTTACGCGGCTGCCGCAAACAAGCTTCTCAATCTCCTCGGGTCGGAAGAGCAGCTTCAGCGGCGACTCATCGGTAACCATTTCGAAACCTTTACGAAAGGCATTAAACTGCTGTTGTATATTCACGTTGAGCAGAAAATCACTATACAGATTGACAAACAGCCGCTTGTTATGCTGACCCACAAGCACCTCGCTGCCATGCGTCACCAGTTCGTGTTCGACGAGCTCGCCAAACACATTGCTGTAGCTGATCTTGAACGTCTGCTCGAACACCTCCTCCATGTCCTGGCCCTGATAATCCAGCATATCGTTCAAGCTCTTATACAGCGTCGGACTCCAATCACACAGATCGTAGAAGGTGCCGCGATAGCCCATTAATTTCCGATAGACGACCATGGGAAAGTTTACAGCCAGGATGACATTGTTGTAAATGGCCAGTCCAATAATGATGCCAATTAGCGTGAATTGTGCGCCATTCTCAAAGGGAGTGGCATTGAACCTATAAACGTGACGTGGATTATTATATATGATAGATATGCTGTGTAAACTCGGATTTTATTAATGCCATCAATTATAAATTGATATTATTTGCTCACCACATATTGTTGGTCTCCTCCTGCTGGACAAACATGCCAAAGGCTGGATTGAAAATCTCCTCAACGATCAGCTGAAAGAACTCTTTGGATACGCCGCCCTCATCGATGCCCTGCTCACCTACAAACTCCACAACGAGCTGTTTCTTCAGATCCTTGGGATTGCTCATCGCAACCAATTCCAGCTGCAAAATCAAATTATACAATTATCTTCAGAATATCTTTTGCTGCTGCTGTCTGAATCTCACCCCAATGAGTGCATCGTTGATTAGTTGATCGCGTCTCACAGTCAGCTTGAGATCGGGCCGTGCTCCTTCCTGGCCATCTTGGCCATAGTTGTGGAATATCGAATAGAGCGAGGAGTAACGTTCGCTATACATCCGCATGCGACAGTCGTAATATAAAGCATCCACCTTGGTGGCCGGCGTCAGGATGAAGGCGTACAGCATAAAGCAAAAATAGTTGGTGTTACTGGAGCCCAGTTCGCTCTCCATGGCCAGTGTCTTGTATGACAGATAGTCCTGATGCATCTGGATGTGTTCGCTGAGCGCCTCGTTGTAGAACTCCTCGAGCGGCACCAGTGGGCTCCGACAATCGATGAACGATACCTTTAAGAATTTCTCAAGCGGATCCTCAGCGAATTTCGGCATATGCGGCTGCTGCAATGAGCTATAAGCAAACAGATCCTCGCCCTCCTCGTTGGCGGCCGCAGCAGCAGCAGCGGCGGCGGCAGCCTCGCTCTCCACCACCTCCTGCAGTGGCAGCCGGCACGACGGTCGCTCCAGCACACTGGCCAGAATGTTGGCATAGAACACAATCTGTGCGGAGGTAAGGTAAATGAATCCATCAAATGCATGGTTGCTGGAGGGTGGACTCACCTTCAGCACTTTGGTCAAGCTTATGATGTGCGCATTCTCGCGCACACCCTCCTCGTTGAGGAGCACCAGGAGCGTTATCTGCTGCTGGCATGAGGACAACAGGGACTGCAACTGATCCGGACAATATTCGCCCCATATTAGCGCCAGACGGGCTTGCGCCTTCACTGGAATCGTGGCAGTCGCATGGCACAGTCTTGGCAGCACTCGATCCAGATACTCCATGTCCTTAACGCTGTTGTTAGCCGTAGCTAAATTGGAAATTTATTATAAATATAAATATATAAATAAATGTAATATTGAAATGGGTTCTTCTCACTGTTGGTGGCCATGTCGAAGCAGATGACAAGGCAGTGGATGACAAGGCAGTAAAGGGCCTGCTCCCAGGAGAATGTCTGCGACGTATCCTGCCTGTAGCTGAGCGAGCGAATTAATTCCGTTAGCTGGATGACGCTGTTTGTCAGACTCTCGGAAATGGCCTCACAGGGTGCTCCAAAGAGCAGACGCTTGATGCGTCGCAAGCCCAGAAAATCGATTTTAATGCCCCTATGTAGAAACTTGTCGTTTAGATCGTGTTGCGATGGATCCATTGGCTCATCCTCATCCTCCTCGTCATCAACGTCGTCGCTGTCGTTATCGCCATGCGTATTCTCGATTTCATTTAGTTCACCATCCTCGTTGCGATGTTCGTGGACAGTTTCCGTTCGCGTCTCCACTCTCTGTGTGCTGTCCTCATCCTTGTCATGCTCGCCTTCCAGCTGACGCAGCTGCTCCTTGTTCAGCGTCTTGGTCGATTTGGCCAGCAGATGTCGTCGCTCTTGCCCAGGCCGACACTTGAAACTCTTGCTCAGCCGTTCGACGCTGGAGAAGACATGACAAATTGCCAATCGCAGACGATCGTAACTATCCGCGGCGACGCACTCCTCGTACAACGCCTCCAGCGTATCAGCGTCAAGGAACTCGGGCAGTGCCTGGGTCGGTGTGCGAGCACCCGAATCATTGCCACTTGATGTTGCCGGTGGCGTCTCTGATGTCTCTGGCTCTGCTTCCGCCTCGGGCTCAGCTTCTGCGATTGCAACTGCATCCGCAACGATTGCTGTTGATGCTGTTGTTGTTGCTGTTACGGGCGTTGTCAATTGCAGCATATCGATAAGCATCGGCGGCCGTTTCTGTGGCTGCGATTGGGATTGGGTGCTGGTTGTGGTTGTGGTGCTGGCTGAGGTGATGGTGCTAGTGGAGCTGCTGCTGCTGCTGCTACTGCTGCTGCTTTCATTTGGCGACAACATGTCCACATCCTGCTGTGGACTGCAAATAGAAGACATGGATTGAATTTGATTGGATTTGGCGTGTGACTTGAAACTCACCTGCTAGCTGCTGGCGCCAGCGCCGGCGTCACACCACCGCACAATTGTGCGTCCTGTGAGAAGAGCTGGAGTGCCCTGGCCGCCACCTCGTTGGGTGTCATGGGCGCCACCTTGCCACTGGAGGCGCAATTCGCATTGCTGCACTGGGCATTGCCACAGCCCGACTGCAGCTGATGGAAATAGCGCTGTATCAGACTACGTACCGCAGAACGTTTCATCTCCGGTGTAGCTCGCCCATTGCCTCCGCCTGTTCCTGCTCCAGCTCCAGTTGTTCCTGCTGCTCCTCCTCCACTCTGCAGTGCTGCTGCCGCTGATGAAGTCGAGGCGCTGCAAAGTAGAAATCATTTTAAATATATATCTATAAAAATGAATTCAGTTTATTTCTCTCACCTTGAGACGCCTGGCAACGGCGCCTTCTGTTGCTGCTGCTCATGTTCCTCGCCCCCGCCGCTCATTGACCGTCCGTCTCTCTATCTATCGGTCTGTCTGCCTGTCTGTGTGCTCCCTTTGGGATCAAAGCGAACTTAGCTGTTGTGCTTTGTGGTGTGCAACACTTGTCGCGCCTGTTTTGCCTTTGTCTGTGTGCCAATTTCCCAACGCAATATATATATATATATGTGTGTGCAACAACACACACACGCACAACCAAAAGAAAAAGGGTGCAAAAAAATCGATTTCGATGTCGATGTCCCTTTTCTTCGCTGGCAATTGTTGTTGTTGCTGTTGCTGTTCCTTTTGTTGTTGGTTGCCACTACTTGCGCTTGTTAGCAACGTCTACTGCATGACACTTCAGATTCACAGTGTTTTCACTATTTAACAACTACGTATAACATAGTATACGTACGCCTTTTTATATTTAAACAAAAGTTGTGTTTTTAGATCAGAACAGAGTGCCTTTAATATTGAAAATCATCAACAGGCAGTGTTGCTAATGCTCTCAAAATGTTCATCATATGTGTTGCGAAATGACTTTAGTTGTCTATCGATTTGGCGCAATTTATTTCTCATTCCTTATCGATTTTAAGAATAATAATTTTAAGCGGAAACGATATGTTTGAGAATTGTGCTTTCGGCAAGTGATTTTTCTAAATATTGTATATAAGTATTGCTTTAAAATTTTAAATAAAATATAGGCTTAAAAAATTTAATGAAGTTGTGTGTTCTTTACATAAATATATATATATTTACAAAGTAAATTCCATTTTAGATTTTTATCTACTAGTTTTGAAAAGTGAGGTTCCAAATAGTTGGCACCTTAACAGAAAAATAAACTGTTAATTATTTGGCGACTTGAATGCGAATAAAACTTGTAGTAGTGAGATAACAAATTCACAGAATTGAACTGGGTATGACTGCCACATTTATTTCTCACAGTGTGTCGCATAATCGAACCAGTGTTGATAAGCACTTGCTGCTACACCGTCTGACAACTGTTTTTATCAGCTGTAACTCATTTGTCGTGTGCTAAAACATAATAAGAACAACGACGAAACGAAAAAAAAGCTAAAACGGCGAGCGCAAGGAAAACGAATAGATAAGAAATAAGAAAAAGACAAATTACAAACAACAGGAAAAGGACACACACAACAAATTGCAAACAACATGAAATGGTGCAAAGGCAACAACAACTGACTGCGACAGGTAAACAAACAACAACAGCGACTGCAACGCAAGGATGACGTCGACAACGACGACGACGGCGGAGAGTGGCAACTGTCAGTTGCAGCTGCAGCTGTGCGTGCGTGGGAATGTTGCATGGCAGGACCTGCCGGTCCATTTGCGCTCCGTGCTGCACAACAATCAGCGCGACTATGAGAAATACGTGTTCAACTACAGCTTGCGGAATCAGTTGCGTTTCCGCGGCAATCTCGCCTCGAAGGTGTTCCGCCAGGAGCAGCGCTACTATGAACTGCTCATCCAAAAGAATATCAATAGCCTCGGCGTCTTTCCCTATCATCTGGCCGACATTGTGACGAAGGGATTGCGGGTGACACCCTTCAATTATTATCTGGATGTGCTGAGTCAGTTGCTGCGCAGCGATAAAAGTTACGATACTTTGCCTAATTTTACAGCGGCCGATTGTCTCCGTGTCCTGGGCATTGGACGCAACGAGTATTTGGCACTGATTAGCGAACTGAAGACGCATACGCCGAGGACTCTGCTGTTCAGTGGCAAGCCAAATCCTTTGGACTATTTACCGAGGCTGCCGGTGCGCGTTCACATGGAGCCCTGGTGGCGTTTGGACATTGGCTATGTGCTGGAGACGGATATACGTCTGGTGACGCCCGGTGAGCGTAGTTTGCTCGATGATCTCATCGATTTTGGTGCGCAGCCGACGGGCAAATGTGATTATCATGTCGTCCAGAGTCTCTACCGCAAGGGACTCGTCTATTTGGATGTGCCCATCAGCGGTGAGGATCGCATTTCTATACCGCCATTACGTAACTTTGTCATGAATCGCGTGAGTGGCGATTATTTTGAGAATTTACTCTACAAAATCTTTGTTAGCGCCGATGAGCACATGACCATTGCGGAACTGGCGCAAATGCTGCAACTGGAATTGGACAGCGTTAAGCAGGCGGTTAGCTTTATTTGCCGGCTGGGTTTTGCTCAGCGCAAGCACACAGATCATGAGACCGGGCAATATAATCCCAGTTGGGCAGACAGCAACGAGCAGGAGTTGCCACAGACGCCACAAATCACGCCGCTCAACTACAATATGTATGCCGGTGGCAGCAATTTTGACTTGCAGCAGCAGCAGCAATCGAGTCCCAAGAGTCCCAAAACGCCAAAGCAGGAGAAGGATAAAGATAAAGATAAGGATAAGGATAGCAGCTCCATTGGTTATCTATCCTCGGATGGCAATACCAGTGATTTTAGCTTTGCCAACATTACCACGCCCACGGCACCCAATCAGAATAGCAACAACAACAACAGCGATGAGCAGGAGCTTAGCTCCGAGCTGGAGGATGTCAGCGAGCGTACGACAACCACAAAAGCCAAACAACAAACGGTGTCGTCATCCCAATCTGTGGCATCATCCGCCAAGAGTGGCAAACGCGTTGGATTCCTCTTCGATTCGACGCTGACGGCATTTCTGATGATGGGAAATCTGTCGCCAGGCTTGAAGAATCATGCGGTGACCATGTTCGAGGTGGGCAAATTGTGCGAGGAGAGCTTGGACAGCTTTCTGGCTGAACTGGAGCAGGTCTCGCTGCTGGATGCCGAGGGTGAGGGTGATGTTTCCCGCTATTTTGCACACGCCGTCATCTTACGTTCGACGATCTGTTCGCTGCGTCCCCTCCTGCCCGGCGGCTTGGATTTGTTGCGGCTGGAGTGCCTCGAGGGCCTCGATTGGCAGACGCGCGATCGTGTGCTCGAGAAGAAGTACAAGCTGATCATCTCCGCAACGCCACTGACGGCCACCTTAAGTCACATGTTCAGCATTCCGTTCTTTGGACAATTTGTGCGCAGCTCCGACGCGACGCCCATGTGGAGCAAGCTATTCTACAATCATATCACTGGTGAGAGGGGCGGGGCACACACTATTTCAATTTTGATCAATATTTAATTTATATTTATATTTATATGAAAATATTTATAATACTTACAGTAATAGGTAAAGAGTTGGGTACAGGGTATCTCCTAGTCGAGTTATCTCTGTAGCATATTGAGCTTTGTACATGTCTATGTTTATTTAGCTAAGTGCAGTGTATTTTCTAGTCGCATACTTTTGCTATTAACTATATAATTTCAATTTACACACGAAATCTGAACAGATTTTTCACACTTTGCTTTTTTTTGCAGGGTATGGTCCGCCCAGTTTGTTGTTGTGCCGGGGCACGGTGCTGAAATCGCTGCCACGCCTCTTTCTGGGCTATGGCAAGCTGCTGGTGAATATTCTGCACTCGGATGCTTATGTGCTCAACTCGGAGAACTTTCGCAATCTGAACGAGCAGCTGAAGAATGGATGTGTCCTGCTGCAGGGCTACGGGATACGCACCGCCGGCCAGCTGCACTACGAATCCTTTCCATTCCACGCAAGCGATGCCTGCCAGGCCAAGTGGGCCAATCATCGTGCCGTACAGAAACTGGCCGAGCATCTCGATCTGCGCCATCAATGCGGCTACATCACATTCCTGAACACGGGCGTGCCCGATCTGGGCTGTGAGGAGTATGAGCTGCAGGTAAAACTAAAGCAGCCGCAACGCAAGCGACCCAACAACACCAAATCAATCCATGTGCCAAATGATCTATTGACCAGTCCCGATGAGAATCATTTTGCTGCCACGCCGGAGCACGGACCGGCCAATGATTACACATCGTCCGATTGCGGCCAGCTATTGGCCAGCGAATTGGCCAAATGCACGGACAACAGCAGTCGCGTCGAGCTGCTCTCGCAGAGCTCCGTTGAGTTGCCCATCGGTGATGGTGCTGAGACCGTGCCAACTGAATCGCAGTCGCCAGAGTTGTCCGGCATCGAGGATTGGACGCTGTTGGAGGTGAATTTTGGTGTGCCGCTCTTCGATGTCGATACGAATACGCGCATCTGTGAGCAGCTAGTGCGTCATCTCTGCAGCGATGATAATCTGCGCCAGCTGCCCTCCAGCGGTCAGCATGCTCAACAGCTATTCCTCGAGTTTGTGCGTCAGTGTTTGCACTTTGAGGAGGAGCTGCGTGAGCCACTGCAGCCGACAAGAAACTTACCGCATCCACGCATCAATCTGGCATTTGAGAATGGACGTGTCGGCTCGTGGAATGGTCGTTAAGACGCCAACAGCTCCCACTGTATTCCAGCGAATTCCAGCATTCCAACATTCCAACATTCCAGCATTCCAGCACTCCCAGCTTACAAGTATTTTGTATTTTTTGTATGTATTTCCAATATTTTTATCAGTTGGGCCTTGTACAGTTCGACCTAGCCAAGATATTTATATCAAAACAAAGATACCTTATCAGCCATTAGTCAGCTTATTAGTTGTGTAGATTTGTGCAATATGCAATCAGAGGCAAGATACCCAACCAAAATACCCAAACATTAACTGTACTCAATAAATTACATAGTACACATGTATGTATCTATCTATATATATATATATATATAAATATATATATAGGCTGCAGTCGGCTCAGATCAGATGTTTGCTAACTGACACTTAATACAATTAATAAACGTTACCAGCTGTATCAGTAACACTATTTTGAGTTTAGACTTTGAAAATCCAAATCCGAAGATCTTAAAATGATCTATAGATTCTGGTATTTCTACAACTGGTATTGGTCGAATTTGTTGCAATTAATTTATATTCCCAATTCGTAAATACAAATATTACATTTTCGTCACTTTTGTATCTTAGCTGGGCGTTATCGCGATTATATCTGGTTAATTTCTGATTATTGTTCAAATATGATATCATATCTCAGGCATTGCCACTGAATCCACGTAAGCTCAGTTGGACTATCGCCATTAAAGTACATATTCCAATTATATATAGAGTCATCAATGGAACATCTAATTCCAGTGCAAATTTTCCTTAACTCTAATTCTCAGCTGGACAACTGTCCAAACAGGACTTCAGAGCATCAAAGGAATAATTAGAGCAACCGATTTGAATACCTCATAAAGCCAGTGCAATATATTTCGAGTTTCTCAAAGTTTTCCAAATTCATCTCACTTTTGGTGGTGGTTTTCTAATGTTCCTTCAAAACCCCAAAAAAGTGACAACAAATCCGTCATTTTGCTGCCGTTCTCGTACATATTTTTGTTATCTTATCTTTATTATGTATGTGTGTGCGTATATTTTGTAATTGGGTTTACAATGAGTTAACTCGACTTTGACGCCGTTTATACCAATTGTGTATATACTCAAATATGGAGCGAAGAAATATGAAATAGAATAGTTCGAAGATAAAAACAAAGCTGAAGCCAAACATGAGACTCATAATGCCGCCAGTTAACGCTAGGAAAAATTTGAAAAATATACAGATATAGAAGACATATATACATATATACACATATGTTTTGTGTGCATGTATGGTAACTTACACGTATATTCTGTGACACCCGTGTAGGATGATCTCACGTAGCTGCGAAAGTTGTTGTCATTGTGATAGAAATTGACAATGGCCAGGTTCTCGCTTATATAATCGCCGGAGAAGTTCTTAAGGTATTCGTTTTTTAGCCTAACGCCCGGCTGATTAGGTGGCATGGTGGGTATGGAAAAAGGATTTGGAAAGTATTGCACATCGTGGCAGCTGGGCAGGCAGAGCTCCTTGCACCCCGCAGTCTCACTAACGATCTTCAGTTGCAATTGCGCCAGGCAATCGAGGTGGTGCACATGGCACACGGTTGCATTGCGGTAAATAAGTGGCATATGATGTGGTATGCAATCGCATAGTTTCACAACAAGATCCGCATCGCATTCGGCCTCACAATTTCGGCGAGTGTAGTATTTGTAGAAAAGGAGTTCCTGCTCATCGCTAAATATGCATTGGCGCCGTTTGCGATCGATGCCACGGATATTTGGCACGGCCTCATAACTATTCGGTATGATCCTATAGTTAGTTTCGTGTCCAAGCATTATCGGTAGACCCGATTCCTTGAGGCGCGGCTGATCGATTAAGTTATACAAGAGCACCTGAAATATGCGATTCTAAGTCCATATTTATGTTAAGATTGTAAACCCTGCGCAACAGTTCCAAGCCTGATCCGGAATCAAAAGATTTTGTGCTTTGTATACCTTAAATCCTTGTCCATTTGTGGATGAACAGTAATAGTCATCTATGTGGCCATTGAGTACGATTTGTAGACCATTTGCAATACCAACGCCGATGCCCCGACGTGGATAGAAGACAGCTGGCAATTGTTTTGGATAACCATTGATTGGATGCCAATCGATGGCCATGTTTGTCATTCCCGTGGACGAAGTGTAATCCCGTATAATGGTCGCACTTTAATATGCATCACATATTATTTGTAGTCTTTTCAGTGTCTTATTTTGTTTACCTGTGCTTGTACAGATAATACGGATGAGGCATATTGAATACACAGCAGAGGCCCTCATCAACGAGCAACTCCCGAAAGAGATCGGTGCAGGGCAGCGATTGCTGTTCGAATGTGCAGGAGACAATCAGTTCATCGCACCTGTGCGACACGTTCAGCAGAAAATTGGCAAATGTAACCTTTTCAGTGTCCGGCTTAACATTAATGTACTCCGTATAATTGTAATTCTGATGACATGTCTTCTGCAGCAACGCATACTCCAAAGTTCCACTGCAAGTGCCAAAATGTAATGTACAAAAAATGAAATGCCTCAGCACGCTTCTCATTACTGCTTACGGTTGAATGTGTGCCACTTTTGACTTGATTGCTTTGTTCATGCTGCAGAAAGTTATCGCTGGGAAGGGTATATCCTGGATGGGTGTCAACGTTGAGCTAACACCGATGATAACTGGCGACCTCTCCCATTTGTTGAACACATTCACAGCCAGATTGATGGCCACACAGAGCACGATGACAAACACTTTGCCAAAATAGAACTGCACCCAACCGGGCAACCGAGTCTTCCAAACATATTTCAATCCGTGCAACGATGTGCAACTTAGAAATTCCTTTGTCCTTCCCTTCACACTGTGCCACAAAGTGTCAACCATTTTTGGATTACTATTGCATAACTTGGGCTCTTATATAGTAGCTGAAAGTTACCGTTAGACGCAATTACGTAATTGATTTCCATTCGTAAGTGGTCAAATGTAATTTGAGGTTTTCTTTAATGACTTTTCTAATTAGGATGCCTAAATATGTATTTAGCTTAAACAGCAAAATTCGTATTGTAAGTAAGTTACTGAAACAAGAAAGAATGCTCTTTTTAGACAAGCCGAAGAGTAGATACCCTTACCTTACCCTCACTGATTAAATCATTCTAAGCCGGGTGTCAAATCGTAACCGATTCAAATTCAGAATCGGAACTGAAACTTCCGAGTACCGATAACATTTGGAATTAATTCGTAACCTTAACCAAAATCGAAAGATTAAAGAAAGATTAATAACAAAAAAAGTAATATAAATAGTGGAGAAATATTAATTTAATCACAATTAATACAGTTTGATTTGCATTTACATATGGCTTCCATTGCTTTGTATTACACTATAAGCTTAAAGATGAGGCTGCTCTCTCCGCGATCTGCTTGGCGGGCTGATTAGTGTTGCCAGTCCCCGTTCCAGACCCAGTTCCACTTGCACTTGCACTTGCACTCCCGCTGCCGCTGCCGCTGGCACGCCTATGCCTGTGGGAGGAGAGCTGGGCGCGGGAGAGGACGCTGCCATCGCAGCTGATGCAATGATAGTGCGTGTGCCGCAGTGCATAGGTGCACGAGGGAGAGTGGCAGACCTCGCTGCTGGCTATCTTGCGAAAGCCAGCGGATCTCACATACTCCAGCCGCATATGGAGCCGGCGATGGGCGACCACCTTGTTCGAATCGGTGCAAACGTAATCGCATTTACGGCAATGGAAGTGCGATGATTTCTTTGGAGCTTCTAAAAAACGCAAACGATACACAATTAATATCACTGCGATTTTATACACTGAAAAAAATAATTAATAAATAAAATTACGGCTTACTGAGGCATGCCGAAGATTATATATCCTTGTAGACCGTAGTCCAACTTCGACATTTAAGTGTGTATATATATATGTTAGCTATATAAGCCTAGGAATTTAAGTAGAAGCAGTTGGAATATCTTGGCAAACAAATAATACATCTTTCGACCGATCATTCCTAAGGCTGCTATATAATATGGTAGTCTGATCTTTATAATTTTTGTTTAAATTATTAAGCGCACAAATTGGACAGGTATGCTTTAAACAACAACAAACAAGTCTTTCATACAGGATCACGTCTTTCGACCGATTGTTCCTATGGCAGTTATATATATGTGCTATCTATAGCAAAAAAATGGATACATGATGGGCTTAATCAAGAAACTGAGTGATTAGTTTGCACAGAAACAGACAAATAGATGGACAAATGGATGATCGTCTCGGCTGCCGATGCTGATCAAGAATATATATATATATATATATGCCTTTACACAACCTCATGACACCCTTTTGCCCCGATTTGAATGAGTTTGGGGCATATGTATATGAAAAAGAGAAGAGGAAAGTGCGCACCTACCCGTTGCAGATGTGGACGATGTGGCATAGGAGCAGTCAGTAACATGGCAGCGCATATTGGCGCGATATTGGCGAAAATCATCGCCCATCAGGGTGTCCATGCGTTCGTGCCGCGCCGTATGTTGCACGAAGCGCGTCTTGTCACAGAAACTGTAATGGCAATCCCGACGATTGCAGTGGAAATGCGACTGATGATTCCGATAGCCGCATCTCTCGAATTTGCAATCCTCATTGAAGCGGAACTTGAGGTAGCCCATGGGTATATCCTGTTCCCGCGTACGCTTAACACTAACTCGACTCGCTGCTGCTGCTGGCGTTGGAGTCGCCGTTGAATTTGGTTTTGGTGCACACTCCTCCACAGCGGAGGAAGTTGTTGCTGTTGTTGCGCCCGCAGCCGCTGCTGTTGCTGCCATAGCGGCAGCTGCATTAATTAGCATCATCTTTTGCTGGGCGGCCTGCTCCAGCATCAGTCGCATATCCAGCTGGCCAGCAGCCAAAAAGCTAGGCAGAAGCACCTGCCGCTGATACAAATCGAGTAGATGCTTAAATTGCATTAGTTTCACGCCCGTTTCCGTTTCCGTTTCGATTGCCGCTGCAGTTTCCGGTTCCGTTTGTTGCTGCTGCTGCTGCTGCTGCTCCTGCTTCTGCTCCTGCTGCTGCTGCTGCTGCACTGCACGCATACTCAGATCTTCCGGTTGATCCGTCATGTTGCCGCCTGCCGACTGCTCCACTGCTGCTGTTGCTGCTGCTGCGCTTGCGTTCTCCGGATAGAAGGTGCCCGCTGCACGAACAACTATAAATTATAAATTGCATTGCATAAACCCCGATTAATGGCATCCATTAATATTACGCACCGGAAACTCGCTCCAAGGATTTGCTGCTTGCCGCTGCCTGCATGCAAAACATCGACTGCAATCAGAAGTGCGCCAAATGATTATTCAAATAAAAATACAAATAAAATTTACTCGAAACTAGATTATGGCTGAAAAAGCCAGAAACATTGTTCGAGTTTAGAAATTGGCAAACAATCTCAAAGATACTCAAATCGAATCATGAAAATCAACTTGAGATATTATATCTTGGGATTGTATATGATTATAACATTTTAGTTGAGTTGTATATGAAATTGAAGACGTTGACCGACTCGGTGTAGTAGAAACAATTCTGTTTGTAAACATAAAACTGGTAAGAATACTTTAGTCTAGTCTAATATAGAGATATATGTATATCAGATATATATCATAAATATATTTATATCAGTTTCGATATTTGGAGTTTCTGATTCCGATTTCGATTGTTAATTTCAATACCGAATGCGATTCGATGCGATTCGTGCCTCGGTTTGGCACCCTGATCAAAAGTATCCAACAATTCGTTGACGATGCTAACTTACTGGAATTGGAGAGCGTCTTTCAGGCAACTCCAGCGTTGAAGTGGTTTTTATTCGTTCCCCGCCAGAGAGTGCGTTGGGCCCATTGCTCAAACTTCTGTGAGAGTCGACAGTCCAAACCCGTGCTCTCTTCCGACTGTTGCGACCAGGTGTGAGATCAGTTGCAGCTGGTGCACTAATTGCATGGCTTGTGCCACCGCCAAGTCTCCGGCATGTGGGGAGGCGCTCCTCGTTGCCATCGCTGGGTGCTGCCAATGGGGCACAAGTGGCCTGATCATTCTTCTCCAGCTTAAAACTAGTGAATATGGCTTGAGGCGAGTGTTGAGCCTGCAAAGAGATCGAAATACGACTTGCGAATCTTAATTAATTAATTCATAATATATAAATATAAATAATAAAATAAATATTTGCAATATTATGTTTGTCAGCGCATAAAGTAATGAGATCATGCCATGCCACATATTCATTGTTCTTGCGGATTATATATCTTAACAATAGGAACCCGATGCGTTTTTCACTCCCACTCCCCCCTCTCTGTTGCCTTCAGAGTTGTAGGCGCTGTTTTAATGTTGGTTTTGTTGTTGTTGTTGTTGGTGTTGTTTGTCATAGTTTCGGATTTATGACGAACAGTCGCAACCAGTTTATTATTTCCGAATTACTGTTAATGTTTTTTTGTTGGCCCAAAATGTCACTATTTAAATTTTGTTCACGCATCAAAATCAATAATAATTAAAAAAACAACAAAAAAAATAAGGCAACGGCAAAATAAAAACCAAATACAAAAAGAGAAACCACAAAAATAATCAAAAACCCAATTAAACAAGGCTAGCCTACGAATACCCTATAGAAAGCATTATCCAACGAAAACTGACCAAAAAAATAATATTTATATATATAAAATAAATGGGATTATTTCCAAAAGTTTACATTTATTGCGTACATATACATATATAACGCCTTAATTACATTTAAATTATATATATATATATAAGGAGTAGAGTATAAAAAAGTCGTTGCAATGATTTAAGGGCATTCATAAAAATAATTACTCCAAAATATTGAAAAAGACAATGAAACGTGTTTGGTGTTTGTTACCTGATAAGTTGTTGTTGCACACACACACACACACACACACACACGCACACACACTCATTCATATAAGTACACACACACCTTATATGATTAAATACAATATATAGAAGTTATTTTAGTTCTGTCGTTCCTTTTAATCGTCATTTTCGACTGTCGAAGGCGGTCACCGAGGGTCGCCTTAAGAGTGTTGAAACAATTGCAATTGTAACTAATCCAAAAAATGCAAAACAAAAAATAGAATTTGTTTAGAATTGTAATCGGATTTATCATCGATATTCAGAGCTTTGCAATAACGTAAGAAAATGGGAACATTTTACCCACAAATGTGTAGAAAAATGTGCAATTTTCTTCAGTATTGAAAGTTATGTGAGAAAATTGCATTGCAACAATATTTAATAGGGAAACTCAAGCGCCTAAATGAGAATTTACACGGGTTTTGGCGCAGCCTAAAATCCAACGAAATTTGACAAATTTTGAGATATTTTCAAATGCATAAAGTCGGATATCGGATGAGCATTACTATGCTCAGGCTATATATAAGTAAAATAGTTCACAATAAACATTTGTTAAACAAATGATTTGTTTTTTGCTAGTTTTTCTTTTCATGTTTCTTTCTTTTTAGACCTCTTCCTGTGTCTGACAAATGTAGGTCTTTATTACGCTTAAGCAGACGACTTTAGTTTATTACCCAAAAGAAACACAGAATGCCGCAAAAGGCAATGCACAAAATATTTATTCAAATTATTCGATTCACACACACACACACACACACACACACACACACACGCATACACATAAGCGACAATCACAAAGATACAAAATATCAATTGTATGTACTTGGCCAACACCTGCCTCACACCCTTCCCCTTGTCTATTGGCCAAGTGCCTGACGCGTGGGCTGGATAATCGTAAACACACACTTACACACACACACACACACACACAGAGTAACACACACTCATATATGCTTACGCACTTGTGTGTGCAAGAGCCGACAAACTGGGCTCAAAAATGTAGAAATTATGAAAATGACAGTTAAAGGCACAAAACGTACGCCAGCCAGATAGCGAAGAGGAGGGGGGTGGGGGGGTTATTGCTGTGTGTGTGTGTGTGTGTTTATGGGGGAGGGGGAGGGGGAAGTGTTGTGTGTATTATTGTCGACAGACGGGCAAGTGAAATAAATGCGGAAACACTCGTTGTCAATATTAATATGACGAATATGGCAAAAACCAAATCCGAAAACTCAATTCAACACACGGCACATAAAATGCCACATTTGGCACACTCCCTCCCCCCTCACTCCCCCGCTCAACCGAACATCAAGCCCATTACCCCCTCTGGCAGTCTATCAATGCAAATAGGCGCAAATTCCTATGTGTGTGTGTGTGTGTGTGTGTGTGTGTGTGTGTGTGTGTGTGTGTTAATATGCATTGGCATTAGTTAGGGCGCGTCGTAGGCTAGACAAACCAATAAAAAAAGGAACAATGAAAATAGTATTAAAAAGCGGAACGAAGAAAAACTATTTTGAAAGCGATAAAAGTAAAATATTTGTAATCAAAATAGCTGAATAAGTACGCAAATCATATTAGCAAATATATATAATCGTTAGCAAAATAGATATCTACAACGGAGAATTGTGTTTTTGGGTAAAGCACTTTTTTATAGTCCAAATTTTGCAACAATTTTGAATAAAATTTGTACAATCTAGAAGATACATTTATTATGAGTATGACATTAGCTTTTCTTCAGTTTATTATCATTATCAACATTAGGCTTTCAAATTTACATAGCTTATAATTCACATCATTTTTTGTTTAAACAAATTGATGGCAAAAATCAGAAAATTGTTCTAGGTATTGTATTCAAGGCGTCGTTCATGCAGGAGCGATATCCTACATTTCTGACAGATAGATGAAAGATTGATGGAGTAAAATGTTGCAAAATCTGAGATGTGAAATATATTTTGAAAATTTGCCGATTATTGAAAAGCAGTTGAATATTTAATTTTTTTGAGCTTAAATTGAGCGTTGCACATAAATTACTTACTACATAACTTGGACAATTCTGAGCGTACATTGCGAAATATCAAGAAAGAGATAGAGAGATAGCGAGAGAGAGAGAGAAGATAGTTTTACTTACGGTTTTATAGACCTCTACAAAGCGATTCTTTGGCGGTCTGCCGCGTTTGCGATTGAAGAAACCATCGATGGAGGTGATTTGTGTGGGCGGAGCGATTAACTCGTTGCTCTCGCTGATGGTGGCATCCACATCCGTTGCCTCCGTGCCACTGCTGATGTGCTCCATGCCCACTAGAACCGTACACTTCCCGTGCACCCGTGCAGCTTATCTTTTGCGTTTGAGGGCACGAGCTGAAAGCGACACGAATTTCAATTGCAAATTGATACCTTGGGAATGCAATTGGCAAATTGGTAATGCCAAACAGTGTTAACCAAAAAAAAAACCAACCAAACACACACACACATACAAAGAGGAACACAATAATGTGACTCATAAGCAGCTCATAAGGCGGAGGTTAACGCCGCATAGGCGCCAGTCAGCAGAAAAACAACACCTTAGTTGAGAGACCTCGACTAGCAGATACCCTGCCGACAGCTGTTACACATAATATATGCCAAAATTCCCATTAAATACATTTTGCAGCCTTAAACAATTTCTAAAATGTCATCCAACAAAGTCTGAGGCTGACTAAAATTTATATATAATATATATTTATATTATATTATATATATATATTATATTATTCGAATATAAATTTTATTTGCAGATCAACAATCAAACTCATCAAAAGTTGCGCAATTGGCAGATATTTAGAAATGTTCATCTACAGTGGACACTCTTGAACGTATTCCCTTTTATTTGCCTACTCTTTCTCAGCTTTTGTTGAAGATTAAACTTGGTTCCACGAAATGAAAGGTTAGCAGATAATGATTGACCTGTCATCAGTGGTACTTGATAACTACTTCACTCAATTTGTATGTGTGGCTGTGTCTCTGGTCAATGCTATAAAATGTCGGGAGTCCGACTCTGACCATTCAGTCTATATCTGTTTCTATCTGGACCAGTTGACCATAGGAGAAAAGATGGAATTAAAGTGGTTTGTCATAAGTCTGATGCTGATCCAAGGCGAATCCTTCTTCGTTACTGCAACTAACGAAACTGAGGTAAGCAAAGAGGAATTAAATATAATAGACAAGCGAGATATTCGAATTCCCATTCTTATCAGTCTTTCGCAGCAATCAAGAATAAATTAAATACGCTCAATTCACAGTTTGAAATTCAGTTGGAGCAAAATAAGAAAATAATTAAACAAATCGACGAAGAACTAACCATTTTAAGGCTCAGGAATAATAAACCCAAATCAGATTGCTCTGAGTATGGAAATGTTACGGGTGTTTATAAAATCAGTTTCGCTAATTACTCGTTTGATGTCTTATGTGATTCGGAGACAGCAGGTCCTGGATGGACAGTTATCCAGCAGCGAATCAATGATAAAGAAGGTTTCAACAAAGATTGGGAAACATACCGTGAAGGCTTTGGTTCCTTTGATGGCGACTTCTCCTTGGGCTTGGAGAAGATTCATCGCATGACAAACACCAAAGCCTATGAACTGTATATAGACGTAGGATCGCACCTTTTGGGCAACTTTTTTAAGAGATATCGAAGATTTGCCATTGCTGGCGAAAACGAACAATATCAGCTGAGTTTACATTATATGGAGATTTTTTTGGATTTGCAACATAATAGCAAATTTTCAACATACGATAGGGATAATGATAACTGGACCGAAGGCCATTGTGCAGTAAAATTCAAGTCTGGATGGTGGTTTAGCCGATTCTGTCAACCGTAAGCAAATGACTCTCTCTGCATCACCTCTCCAATTTGTAACTGTTTTCTTCTTTTCTTCCACAGTGGTGCATCTTTATACAATAAACTATTTAGGTCTGACGACACCTACAAATTTAAAATGCTTATTCGCCCAGCAAAAGGATAAAAGTGATGCAAATGTAATATGAATTGTATATTTTTACTTCAATTGGCACTGTAATTATATCACATTTGATGATTTCTGCTATTTCTATATATTTATTTCTATATTTCTATATATTCTACATGGATAACTGCATAAATACCTGAATCTATCCAGCATTTCGAGATCTTTAGGTTCTTAAAGACCAAACTCTAGAATTCAGAAGAGTTCATAGAGAGAATTGAAACTGAAGAGGATTACCAAGGAAAATAATTGGCAGTCAGATCATAATTTATATATACACACATTATAGATTCACATATATATCTGCCCACTGGGGTTGGGTTATCATTCGTTTCCTATGTTTCCTATAAATTCAAGCATTCCTGAAAATGTTTGTTCAATGTGAAGCACAATTAACAATCGCTAATTAATTCGCTAATTAGCAATTTCAAAAATATTTTAATTATTGAACGAATTCATTTTTCAAATTGATAGAACCTAGAAGAGGAAAACGCGAGCAATTTCAATTTTCTATTTCATTTTCGTTAATTTTTTGCTCGTATTTTGATACAAAATCAATTCGCAACTCGGTTGAAAGACCTGCCACAGTTTCAGAAGAAGAACGTGAAGCGTTCAATATCGCTGCAGTGCATCAGTTGCAATAGCTGCACAAGTTGCAACATTGCATTGCAGTGGCTCCTGTCGGCCGGGCCATTTCCAAGAACGGTTTGCATATGAATCATACTAAAGTGAAGATTGCATAAATTTTATGAATGCAATTCTGGAATAACTAACAAACTGCTTGCTGCAAATACTTAATGATATTTTTTGAAAAGACTTCTGGCTTGTGGGAAGAGTTTACAACTAATTGTGCCTCAGTTTCAAATATTTAAATTGTTTAATCCATTGAATTGCGATTTATAGCGCCAGCAAGGGAACAAGAATTAAAGGAACTTTTGATTTTTGTTTAAGATTTTGAAATCCATTCAAGTCCATTATGGACAGTAAGTTCTTGCCATAAGAATAGAGGCTAGCTTGAAAATGGGTTTTATTAAGCAGCCCATTGTTTGGTTTATCAAATGGGCGATATTGTCAATTAGTTGTGCATTGACTAATTGGAATAGTCGATGCACTAGCGGAAATTTAACCACTGTCTGATTGCCATTAATCGATTAGCTAATTTTAGCTGCCACTTTAGTCCGGGTGCGTCCATTACTTCCTCTGGCCGGGAGAGATTAACGATCTGCATGCGAGTATTTTAAGTCACTTAAGTCATTTATTGGTATCCATCTGAATTACTTTGCACACACACTCTCACACACACTCACACACACTCACACACTCTCACACACATACACACACATATTGTGAGTCAAAGAAAGGCCGCAACTTGAAACCGCAAGGAGTCTTAACAAAAGACTAGATTTCTCAGATTACGTTGACAAGCAGCTCTCCTTATCTGATATTAACATCTTGCTCACACACGCTCACACACGCTCACACACTCTCACACACACTTACACACAACCACACACGGCGAGAGAGAGAGAGAGAGAAGAGAGCCTGATTTTTCACCTACCAATCATAGAACAAGCATTATCTTAATTCTTACATCCGAATACAAATTAAAACACAAATCGCGCGAAATTCACAAAAATTCAATAACAGGTTAAGCGCTAACGAAACGCGTCTTTAACCGCCAAGCTACGTTGAACGAGTGACGAAGGTTGCGCACAAGCAGCACAGCGAAGCCGAACTAGACACACTTGCTGCCAGCCGATTGGCTCAATAAAAGCTTAGCTCAGGATCTAATTGCTCTTAACGTGCTCTGAGTAAGTTCGCCGCAGAGTAAGAGCCGGAATGCTATTGGCTGCGAGCTAAAAGGAGCTAGAGCATGTTTGGTATGTGACACAGCTATACACAGCTAGCCGAGACATAAACCACAAGCTTGAGTACGAAAGTTATAGTTAAAATGTCGCTTTAAGCTTCACTTGGTTCGTGTCCAAGTAAGCCCCTTCCTTTCCTCATGTCTCGCAGTAATTTTGCAAACAGCAAAAAAAGTAACCAACTAAACTTAAGTTAAATACACAGCTACACACATTGAATTCTCTGCTTTTGTTTTGTATGTTTTTAATATTAAAATCTTAATCTAGAAACACATCAAATATTATAAATATTTCATATATGTATATATTGTATATATCTATATAGATAGACAGAGTTTGGAACTCTGCACAAGAAAGAAATTTGAAATAAAAAGAAATAAACAGAATAAATTGATTTCAATTGTTTGTGGCTAATTTGTTGAAAATATTTCATTTTCATTAATTATTGTGTGTGAAAACGTATTTTCGAGATATCGTTTTTAAGGTAATACAAATCAGACATATTTACGTGTACAAAGTATTCAAAATTTCTTCAACTGCTTTTAAGTGTATATATATATATTTGTGTGTGTGTTTGTGTGAGTTTGTTTGTTGTGTTTCAATATTCATAATTATTATATATAATATCACATCAACTTTGTTTTTTATTTTTATTTTTATTTTTTGTTTGCATCTGCTTCTCTTCAGTTTCTGCTGAGTTGATTTGTTGATATTTGCTGGATTAGGTGAGTTCTGGTCCAAAGTTTGCCTCTACGGGTTTTTTTTCTGTTGATTTGGTTTCCTTTTTTTTTTGATGGGTTTTCAGTGAAAGACGATAACCGAAATCAATAATAATTAAAAAAAAACTAAAAAAAAAATAAGGCAACGGCAAAATAAAAACCAAATACAAAAAGAGAAACCACAAAAATAATCAAAAAGCCAATTAAACAAGGCTAGCCTACGAATACCCTATAGAAAGCATTATCCAACGAAAACTGACCAAAAAAATAATATTCATATATATAAAATAAATGGGCTTTAGCCAACATAGTGGCGACACTGTTCCCCCAACACCCACGGCTACAGGGAATAAATTCTACCCTGCGCTCCGTTGTTCAGGAAGTTACACCGGAAGAGGTCTTGGGGGGGGAGGAATGGGCGACAAAAAGGCCCCTGGACGAGACGGTATCCCGAGTAAGGCACTGAAGCTGGCGGTCCGCACGATACCAGAAGTATTTGCGGTAACCTACGCAAAATGCCTACATCATAGCACCCTCATCTCTACCTCTAAAGCAAATTGTCCAGACTAAATTGCGAAATAGTAAAAGATAAGTGGGTCACATAAAGTGTCAGGTCAGCAGCGAGATAAGAATGAATTTCGTTGTGAATAACCTTGTTAAGCTTTGAAGTGTGTATTTCAGGTTTTGTCAATACATCCATTTTCAGTAGGAATAGTTGCACAGCCTACAGCAGACGTTTGCTCCAAGGATGGACTTAAAACTAATAATACTTCTGGGCCTGTTGATTTCCGCACAATTGGACCTGGCTGCTGGGATCGACTGTCACTGCAAGGAATATTGCAGGTCCCAGATGGAAAGATGGAGTATGCTCTATAGAGGAAAACTTTTGGAGTGCATAATTCGTGATCACGATCAATTGATCGATTGCGATTCGGAGGCACTGAAATTTGCAGCAAATGAAATAATTAGTAATTTGAAAAGTGATCGGCAGACTTCTCTCTCTTCTACAGAGAGAAATTGTGCAAACCAATTAATTCGAATGTTCTCAATCAACAGAGAAGAAGACACCGAAAGAGCACCATTCGCACCACCGATTTCGTGCGATTGAGCACATTAATATAATACATATACAAAATACGATTTAAAAAAAAATATATTTGTTCAGATTAAGAAGTGTATATTTGAAACTCTGTAACTTAAAAGTAAACAATAAATATGCAGTGTGAACGGGCAACAAATATAATTCGATATATACAGATTCAATGTGCACCGAAATAGTTTCGCAACATATGCTGAATAAGAACAATATATATATATATATATATATTTTTTTTTTTTTTTAAAAAAGAATAATATAGTTCTGATATCGTGACTAGAAAATACCCTGCATACAGCTGTTGAATAGCTTTTAGTTTTGCAAACTCAAATGTAAAATGGTAATTAAGCAATTGTTATAGCTGGCGCAGATACTGATAATAGATCAAAGCAAATCGATGGCATTTTGTTACTCACTTTAGCTAGGAAGTAATGCTAATTTGGTAACAACATGTGAAATAGTAAATATATGGTTAATTATTTTTAATTGTGCATGTATTTTTTTAATGTTTTTTTTTTGATTGTTTTCCAATTCGTTTGCCCGAAAACAACTGTCAATCTTGGTCAACTTTCCACACCTTGATTGCCGCTTGATAAAGGACAAACGCGGACTCGGGGCAGTTTCAGGTGTTTCTTTTGACACTTTATCAAATTTATGACATTATTTTTGTTTGCTTTCACTAGAAAGTGAATCTCAGGCTAACTGTAAAAACCTGCTCAAGGCCAAAAGGGACATTGGCAGGATATGATTCATCATTGAAAATGATAATTAGTTGCGCAAACATTGCAAACATTACGATTGAGCTTCATCGACAAAGGATAACTGGTGGACAAGGTAAATACTGGAAATAGCGATACAAAATAATCGATAACAATGAGCAGGCGCGATAACCAGCCATCATGATCTAACAGATCGGGTAAGAAATTTAAGGTGTACAAATCCTGAACGTGCTCAATGGCAAAAATGTCAGTTGATGCCAATATAATATAAAATGTGCCAGAGGAATAAACACAAGCGCCAAATAATGCAGGAATTCCATAAATATTTACGGCGTTTGGATGGCCGTGTTTTCCATCCGTCGCCAGTATTTTAATTGCAGTGCAAATCATCAGTGCAAAGGCCAACCAGCGACAAATTGCCGGGCGGAGGAACATTTCTTGATGCCTGCATATTTACTTTGTTATTTTGAGTAAATGCAGTGTGACCGTTTGTGGAGAGACCATAAATATTCTGTATTATTATTTGAATGCATTAACCTTTAGAACAACTATCTCAAATTATCTGTTTTTTTTTAAATCGGTTAAGTTTTGACAAAGTTCAGCTTAGAACGATTTCTATATGCCAATTTTAATTTATCACTTTAGCTTTTCAATTTTTAAATGTGGTATTAATTTAGAGGGAAAATCTTGACCAAACAAAACCAAACCTTTTGAAAAACTGAGAACTTTTGACAAAGTTGTGGCTGTGGATAGTTTGTAATCCCTTCCTAAAAGCACTTTTTAAGGATATAATTTTAGCATATAAGTGCACTTACAACTTTCAATGCAGAACAATTCTAATATAATTCTAATAATGACTGATACGTGCTGTGTTTCGAAAATTGGATCATGTTTGACAAAGTTATGACTACTTCAAGTAATAACCCCTCATTGGTAGCAGTTTTTTAAGCCATACGCGCCAGAATCAAACTTTGAATGTAGTATTATTCTAGAGGTCAAAGCTATGGAAAAGGGGATAAGCCTGCCAAAAGGGAATAAGCCGACAGACGACCCGACAGCATATAGGCCTATCTGCCTCCTCGATTCAGCGGGAAAGGTCCTGGAGAAGATAATATATAACCGACTTCTGGCCATCATTGATGAAAAAATCGCGCTTTCAGCCAGCTAAAACGGGTTTCGGAGAGCCCGCTCTACCGTAGATGCAATCCAGGCGGTCGTAGATATTGCAGCCAAGGCAATTGAGGGAACAAGATGGAGATGGGGCGACAAAGAGTATTGCGCCGTAATAACGCTAGACATACGCGAACATCGGCGAACTGGTCGCGGATCAGGGCAGCCATGGATGGAATTGGAATACCATCGTACACAGCAAGAATCATATCCAACTACCTGTGCGACCGGGTGCTGGAATATGATACAGAAGACGGACCACGGAGCTATGAGGTCACAGCAAGAGTGCCACAGGGCTCCGTTGTAGGCCCTCTGCTGTGGAACTTAATGTACGACGAGGTACTTAGGCTCCAACTTTCGCAGGGCTGCACCCTCATTAGCGAACGCGGCAATAAGAATTGTGGCAAGATGGATGAAGGATGCGAGCTTCGAACTTGCAGGCCATAAGACGGAGGCCGTACTCATTACAAGCCGCAAAGTAACAGAGTACATACATATATACAACAACGATGTTGCCAAATCCAAGGAGTCTATAAAATACCTGGGCGTCAAGTTGGACAATAGACTCAGCTTCCAAGGTGCTCTCTCGCACATGCTAACCAATGTTGGGGGTCCTAAGCCAGCGAGGCGCCAATTGCTGGCGAGAGTGGTAGCCGCCTTACTGCTGTACGCGGCTCCTATATGGGCAACGGCCGTGTCCAATAAAAAAGGACTGCAAAAGAAGCTCTCGGCAACTAGGAGGATAATTGCGCCGGGCGCTATGGAGGCCATCTGAAGCTCAGCAAGAGCAGCGACGATGGACACCTGGCAGAATAGATGGAGCGCTGTGAGGAAAGGAAAGTGGACACACCGATTAAAAAGATAGAGACAGATAGCGAGAGAGAGAGAGAAGATAATTTTACTTACGGTTTTATAGACCTCCACAAAGCGATTCTTTGGCGGTCTGCCGCGTTTGCGATTGAAGAAACCATCGATGGAGGTGATTTGTGTGGGCGGAGCGATTAACTCGTTGCTCTCGCTGATGGTGGCATCCACATCCGTTGCCTCCGTGCCACTGCTGATGTGCTCCATGGCCATTAGAACCGTACACTTCCCGTGCACCCGTGCAGCTTATCTTTTGCGTTTGAGGGCACGAGCTGAAAGCGACACGAATTTCAATTGCAAATTGATACCTTGGGAATGCAATTGGCAAATTGGTAATGCCAAACAGTGTTAACCAAAAAAAACCAAGCAAACACACCACACACACACACACACACATACAAAGGGAACACAATAATGTGACTCATAAGCAGCTCATAAGGCGGAGGTTAACGCCGCACAGGCGCCAGTCAGCAGAAAAACAACACCTTAGATGAGAGACCTCGACTAGCAGATACCCTGCAGCCAGCTGTAACACATAATATATGCCAAAACTCCCATTAAATACATTTTGAAGCCTTCAACAATTTCTAAAATGTCATCCAACAAAGTCTAAGGCAGACTATATATATATATATATATAGATAATTAAATGTTTACATATGAGCAATATGAGCGACAGACTTGCATAGCCTTATCGACTCGGCTTTTGTTGCTGATCAAGAGTATATATATATATAGAGTATATATATATATATATATATTTGTTATTATTTGAATATAAATTTTATTTGCAGATCAACAATCAAACTCATCAAAAGTTGCGCAATTGGCAGATATTTAGAAATGTTCATCTACAGTGGACACTCTTGAACGTATTCCCTTTTATTTGCCTACTCTCTCTCAGCTTTTGTTGAAGATTAAACTTGGTTCCACGAAATGAAAGGTTTAGCAGATAATGAAAATTGACCTGTTATCAGTGGTACTTGATAACTACTTCGCTCGATTTGCGTGTGTGGCTGTGTCTCTGGTCAATGCTATAAAATGTCGGGAGTCCGACTCTGACCATTCAGTCTACATCTGTTTCTATCTGGACCAGTTGACCATAGGAGAAAAGATGGAATTAAAGTGGTTTGTCATAAGTCTGATGCTGATCCAAGGCGAATCCTTCTTCGTTACTGCAACTAACGAAACTGAGGTAAGCAAAGAGGAATTAAATATAATAGACAAGCGAGATATTCGAATTCCCATTCTTATCAGTCTTTCGCAGCATCGAGGAGAGTGGCGGAACAGTGCGGATCATATGTCCATAAAACTGTGGACCCACTGTTTAACCATATCAAACTGCTGAACGCAAAAGTGGAAGACAATGATAATAGAACATCCATTAAGAATAGGGAAATAAAAGAGCTTCAAATTAAGATATTCCAATATGAATCAGATATTAAGGAATTAAGAGATCAGGTTAATGAGGGATTGCGAGAACAGATAACCAACAAGGACCGTGAATTAAGGCAGCTACAGGAAAAGTTAGCTCAGAAAAATGAATATGAAACTATCATTCAGGAACTGAGAGATCAAATCATGAGCATAAAAGATAATCAAACAACAGGTCAAAACACTGAAATCACTTCAATCAAGAATGAATTAAATAAGCTCAATTCACAGTTTGAAATTCAGTTGGAGCAAAATAAGAAAATAATTGAACAAAACGACGAAGAACTAACCATTTTAAGGCTCAAATCAGATTGCTCTGAGTATGGAAATGTTACGGGTGTTTATAAAATCAGTATCGATAATTACTCGTTTGATGTCTTATGTGATTCGGAGACAGCAGGTCCTGGATGGACAGTTATCCGGCAGCGAATCAATAATAAAGAAAATTTCCACAAAGATTGGGAAACATACCGTGAAGGCTTTGGTTCCTTTGATGGCGACTTCTCCTTGGGCTTGGAGAAGATTCATCGCATGACAAACACCAAAGCCTATGAACTGCATATATACGAGGGAACGGATCCTTTGGGCAACTTTAGTACGACATTTCGAACATTTTCCATTGCTGGCGAAAACGAACAATATCGGCTGAGTAGTATAATTCCATACAGTTCTCGCAACTACCGAATGTTTTTGTTGGATTTGCGAAATAATAGCAAATTTTCAACATACGATAGGGATAATGATAACTGGACTCAAGGCAATTGTGCAGTAAAATTCATGTTTGGATGGTGGCATAACGAATACTGTGAACTGTAAGCAAATGACTCTCTCTGCTTCACCTCTCCAATTTGTAACTGTTTTCTTCTTTTCTTCCACAGTGGTGCATCTTTATACAATAAACTATTTAGGTCTGACGACACCTACAAATTTAAAATGCTTATTCGCCCAACAGAAGGATAAAAGTGATGCAAATGTAATATGAATTGTATATTTTTACTTCAATTGGCACTGTAATTATATCAAATTTGATGATTTCTGCTATTTCTATATATTTATTTCTATATTTCTATATATTCTATATGGATAACTGCATGAATACCCAAATCTATCCAGCATTTCGAGATCTTTAGGTTCTTAAAGACCAAACTCTAGAATTCAGAAGAGTTCATAGAGAGAATTGAAACTGAAGAGGATTACCAAGGAAAATAATTGGCAGTCAGATCATAATTTATATATACACACATTATAGATTCACATATATATCTGCCCACTGGGGTTGGGTTATCATTCGTTTCCTAATTAATTAGCAATTTCAAAAATATTTTAATTATTGAACGAATTCATTTTTCAAATTGATAGAACCTAGAAGAGGAAAACGCGAGCAATTTCAATTTTCTATTCCATTTTCGTTAATTTTTTGCTCGTATTTTGATACAAAATCAATTCGCAACTCGGTTGAAAGACCTGCCACAGTTTCAGAAGAAGAACGTGAAGCGTTCAATATCGCTGCAGTGCATCAGTTGCAATAGCTGCACAAGTTGCAACATTGCATTGCAGTGGCTCCTGTCGGCCGGGCCATTTCCAAGAACGGTTTGCATATGAATCATACTAAAGTGAAGATTGCATAAATTTTATGAATGCAATTCTGGAATAACTAACAAACTGCTTGCTGCAAATACTTAATGATATTTTTTGAAGAGACTTCTGGCTTGTGGGAAGAGTTTACAACTAATTGTGCCTCAGTTTCAAATATTTAAATTGTTTAATCCATTGAATTGCGATGTATAGCGCCAGCAAGTGAAAACGAATTAAAGGAACTTTTGATTTTTGTTTAAGATTTTGAAATCCATTCAAGTCCATTATGGACAGTAAGTTCTTGCCATAAGAATAGAGGCTAGCTTGAAAATGGGTTTTATTAAGCAGCCCATTGTTTGGTTTATCAAGTGGGCGATATTGTCAATTAGTTGTGCATTGACTAATTGGAATAGTCGATGCACTAGCGGAAATTTAACCACTGTCTGATTGCCATTAATCGATTAGCTAATTTTAGCTGCCACTTTAGTCCGGGTGCGTCCATTACTTCCTCTGGCCGGGAGAGATTAACGATCTGCATGCGAGTATTTTAAGTCACTTAAGTCATTTATTGGTATCCATCTGAATTACTTTGCACACACACTCTCACACACACTCACACACTCTCACACACATACACACACATATTGTGAGTCAAAGAAAGGCCGCAACTTGAAACCGCAAGGAGTCTTAACAAAAGACTAGATTTCTCAGATTACGTTGACAAGCAGCTCTCCTTATCTGATATTAACATCTTGCTCACACACGCTCACACACTCTCACACACACTTACACACAACCACACACGGCGAGAGAGAGAGAGAGAGAAGAGAGCCTGATTTTTCACCTACCAATCATAGAACAAGCATTATCTTAATTCTTACATCCGAATACAAATTAAAACACAAATCGCGCGAAATTCACAAAAATTCAATAACAGGTTAAGCGCTAACGAAACGCGTCTTTAACCGCCAAGCTACGTTGAACGAGTGACGAAGGTTGCGCACAAGCAGCACAGCGAAGCCGAACTAGACACACTTGCTGCCAGCCGATTGGCTCAATAAAAGCTTAGCTCAGGATCTAATTGCTCTTAACGTGCTCTGAGTAAGTTCGCCGCAGAGTAAGAGCCGGAATGCTATTGGCTGCGAGCTAAAAGGAGCTACAGCATGTTTGGTATGTGACACAGCTATACACTGCTAGCCGAGACATAAGCCACAAGTTTGAGTACGAGAGTTGAATGAGAATAAATAGTTAAAATGTCGCTTTAAGCTTCGCTTGATGGTTCGTGTCTAAGTAAGCCCCTTCCTTTCCTCATGTCTCGCAGTAATTTTGCAACCAGCAAAAAGTAAAAAAAAACATTTGTTCACATTTAAAAAATTTATTTTTTTTGTTCTTTTCTTTTATTTTTTACTCAACTTTTACACAGAGAAAAATGAAATTGCAGTATCTTGCATTTGTTTTGTATTTATATATATATAGTCATATATATATATATATATATATATTTCATATTTTGATTAATTAAAATTTGTTAAATTGCTAGAATTTGTTAAGCGCTACTAAAGTTTAAATTTGTTTGTTGTTTTTACATACACACATATATATATATATATATACATACATATACATATACATATACATATATATATATATATATATATATTGCATATTAATATTGTTTGTTTTTTGTTGCTCTTGCTTTGTATCCTTCTTTGTAGGCCTTATGTGTGTGTCGGTTTGTGTATGTATGTGTGTGTGTGTGTGTTATAGATATAATATATGGAAATTGTTAAACATTACTTCTAGTCACATACATAGATATGTATGTATGTATGTGTAGCTACTTGATTTACAACATTGACTTTTTTACTCCCATTTTCGAATGTGTTTGATGGAGAAATGGTTTTAAGCAATTTGTTAACTTAACTTGAGTATTTGTTGAATTGAATTTGGTTCTTTCGTCATTTCTAATAACAATTATGATAATGACAATACAATTCATCTTCTTCCTCTTCTTCCTTTTTGTTTTTTTGTTTTGTTTTCTTGTCTCTAATGGCATCTTAAGTTTTGCGTATTTCGGTGATTGTATCGAGTCAACAAAATTACAACAAATTATAATAATATTTTAAGATTTTCGTATTTTGTTTTCCCAAAATCAACTTGTTGCAGTTTAATACATAATTGAAAATAAAGATTTCGTATTTAATCACATGGTGGGATAATCGCTTAAATACATTTTTTATACCTTTTTTTTTATTTATTTTTTTTTTATTACAAGTTAGTTAATATATTGCATTTAATTATCAAAATGTTCAATGTGTATGTGTGTGTGTGTGTGTGTGTGTGTGGAATGATAGGAGAGAAGGGTAGTTTTTTTTTTCGATTTATATTGAATGAGTTTTGTTCGCATTTCTTCAAGTATTTTCTTTTTCTTGTATCTTTTCCATTTTTTGCAAATTGATTGTTTATGATTATTTAGAAAATTGTCGACATTTGTTCATAATATTTAATGCATTAATTGGTTCCCTTTCTAACACACACATGCGCACACACACACACATGCATACATAGATGCTACCCATATATATATATATATATATATGTGTGTGCATTATATATACATATAGGAGAATGTAAAAACTCTACAATTGAAACACACAGACACATATATTCGTTTCATACATATATAGTACTATATATCATATTCATAAATAGCTAATTATTCATAGTTTGGTATTTAAATATTCTTTCCATCGTTTTCTTTTACCTTTTTGTATTTTTGCTTTTGCTTTTGTTTTTGTTTTTGTTTTTGTTTCATATATCATTATTGTTTACAAATACTTTGAGGAGCACTGGACGTGTCTAAGATTCAAGTTCTTTATACATTTTACACCCATCCATTTTGGAGAACAACAAACCAAAAATGCGACAAATGCAAACAAAGAAAAAAAAACACAGAAAACAGAAAACAAAAAACAAGAACTAGAAAAAGTGTTCAACATTGAAAGCTTTGCGTTCTACGATTTTGAAGAATTCTTCTTCATTTTTTTTTTTTGTTTTTAAGCCTGGCGTACAAATAAAACGAATTGTTTAAGTGGCAAATTATATTTTAAGTTCTACAAATTAAAAGGTTTACATTTATTTATGTAATACTTTAGCATTACGATTTAAGAAAGAAAAAAAATCAAACGTGTCAAATTTTTTTATTTTTATATTTTTTTTTTTGTTTTTTTTTTGTTGTTTATTATTAAATAGATCACATTCATGGTTCTATTTTTTCACTTGCTTGCATAGTTTTTATGTTCACATTGTTTTTTAGCTTTTTTTTTTTGTTTTTTTAATACATTAGATACGCTTAGATCATGTTGTTCTGGTTTTTTGTCGCTGCTCTATTTACATTCGTTTATGTTGTTTGATAATTTTAAATGTAAGCAACTTAAAAACTGAAACGATATGCGAATTTGTTTTCTTTCTATTTTGATATAATGAGTTCGGTTTTGTTGGGTTATTTATTATTATTTGTTTTTTTTTTGTTGTTGTGGAGAATGCTTTGAAACTGACCTGTTAAATGTAAATGTTTTTTTTTTTTTTTTTGCATGGATATTTTTTTTTTCTCTGTAAGAGTGAAAGTTGTCGTCGTCGTTTTTTTTTTGTTTTTTTTTTTTTTTTAATTTTTTGTGTTTAGTTTTTGCTTTATACGAGATCTTTTTTGGGGGGATGGGTTGAAGAATAATAATAAATAAATTCTGTTAGTTTTGTGTGCATAAATTATTAAAATGTACTCTAGCTTAACTTTTTTTGTCAAATACTTGTAGCTTTTTCAGATGAAATGCTTCTTGTTGCAGCTCTATAAAAAAAAAAAATGTTACAATCGGCTTTTACAATTTGTTAGATTTGAAATTTGTTTTCAGTTTTTGTTTAGTTATGCTACGCTATAAATTATTTTAAAATTTATTAACACAGATGACTTTATAGATTTCTTTCCTTTTCTTTCCAAACATTTTCATTATTTGCCCAATTTGTCAATTTTTTTTTTAGCCGATTTTACTCAAATTAACACAAACACCCAGCTGCCAAACATTATATATATAAATATATATATATATATGTATATGTTTATATTAAACATACTTATTAATGATTTATGCAGGTTTGCCAATTGTTAAGTGTCATTTTGTTGTTGTAATTGTTTAATAAACTAAACTTAAGTTAAATACACAGCTACACACATTGAATTCTCTGCTTTTGTTTTGTATGTTTTTAATATTAAAATCTTAATCTAGAAACACATCAGATATTATAAATATTTCATATATATATATATTGTATATATCTATATAGATAGACAGAGTTTGGAACTCTGCACAAGAAAGAAATTTGAAATAAAAAGAAATAAACAGAATAAATTGATTTCAATTGTTTGTGGCTAATTTGTTGAAAATATTTCATTTTCATTAATTATTGTGTGTGAAAACGTATTTTCGAGATATCGTTTTTAAGGTAATACAAATCAGACATATTTACGTGTACAAAGTGTTCAAGTGTTATATATATATATATATATATATATTTGTGTGTGTGTTTGTGTGTGTTTGTTTGTTGTGTTTCAATATTCATAATTATTATATATAATATCACATCAACTTTGTTTTTTATTTTTATTTTTATTTTTTGTTTGCATCTGCTTCTCTTCAGTTTCTGCTCAACACTTTTGCCTTATTGTTTGTTTATCATATATATATATATATAAATATATATGAGCGTATATATTATTTTTTCCTTTCTATATATACATATATATATATATATGTATGTATATATGTATGTATGTATGCATTGAGATTTTATAGCCTAATAAGATCGCGAAGAAAAACATACATACATATCCACAAGTATACATATATATATATATATATATATATACATATTCCATAGATTTCTTGCACATATTTTATACATATGGTCAACTAGCACATTATATAGAATTTGTATTTGCTCTTTTAATCTGATACATATACTTTCTCTTTCTCCTCATACATAGCTTATTCGATTAATACTCTTTTTTTATTTTTTCTTACTTTTGGAGTTGTTTTTTGTTTGGTTTAACAAAAAACTAAAAAAAAAAAAACGGATAACCGGCAACCGTTCACTGAGTGAAATTTTGTTGAATTTTTCCCTTTTGTTTACAATATTTTTAATATTTGTGTTTTCGTTTGTTTTTGTTTTTCAAAAAGTTCCTTTTTTTTATAAGCCAAAAAGTCAGTCCAATAAGAGTTTTAAGTTGCCTGCAACTGCAGTTGATTTGTGTTTTTGTTTTTGTTTTGTTTTGTGTTTTTAGTTATGATTAAGGTTTTAAGGTCTCAAAATACATCATTGTTGTTGGTTTATATTTGTTGTTGTTGAGTTGATTTGTTGATTTTTGCTGGATTAGTTGAGTTCTGGTCCAAAGTTTGCCTCTATGGGTTTTTTTTCTGTTGATTTGTTTTCCTTTTTTTTTTTGATGGGTTTTCAGTGAAAGACGAAGACGTGGGGGGATGTGGAGGGTGGGGGTGCGGCGCTTACAAAGTGAAAGCTGCTGATATTCGCCGTTATTTTTCGCCTACTACTTTTTCACCTTCTGCTTCTTGTTATTTGTTGTCGTTGTTGTTGTTCATCATTTACTTATTCGGAGGGATTGTGTGTAATGAGTTGAGAACAGCGCCACACCCACATCAACGACCTCCATATATATAAATAAATATATATATATATATATGCTTGCCTCATTGTGTTGTTGCATCTACTCGGAGGAGTAGAGCTTGTTCTTGGTCAAAGTAAAATCGGGACTGATCACAATCGTATTGCTGCGCGTTAGATTTCTATGCAAAAATATAATTCAATTATTATAATTATATTTTAAGTTTTAATTCATATAAATTATTATTCAACTCACTTGATAAACTGCGGCAGTCTGGCTGTCCAGCCGCTCTTGTCCTGCTTGAGTGTCAGATAAAGCTCGAAAATGGAAACAGTGTCCGGGTCCACTTTGAACGAGGCAATGCGCCTGCAAGCGAATTAATCATAATCATTAAAGAGTCCATTTATAACTCTGAGCTTTAATTACAAAAGCTTAACAAAACACCGAAATGACCCAAGTAGCGAACTAGTGAACTCATTACCGAAGGCATTCAATATGCACACTATCTAATTTATTACCCAGCAATGCTCTTGTATGCGGAGTCGTATGCGGAAGTGAAGCTCAAAATTAACTTCGCGAAAGATTTCTGCAACAAAAGCTGTGCGTCTGATTACATATTTCTTATATGTATTGGTGTCTTGCCTGTTTTACTATCCCTTTTAATTATAGCTTTGCTTGTTCTAGTTTGGAAGCAGTGCTTTTTTACCGGCTATGCAATTTGTGTATTTTTTATTTTTATGTTTATATTTAAAATTGTTAAATATCCAAGATTAAATCATCAAAATGTATAAATAGTAAGCTTTATATTTTTGCATGCAACTGTTTTAATGCAGTTATAGTCTGACTTGATATATGGAGCTTTAAAAAAGCTTTTGGTAACGCATACTTTTTGCATTACAAACTGTGGAAAAGCATAGGTAACGAATGGAATTCGTAATGTACTGTTTGTATTTGGAGTAGCCACTGCTAAGCGAATTATCAAAATTTTACTGATCTCAAAGCTTTCTGTCGCTGTCACACTCACCTGATGTTATTCGGCTCGCTCTCGAACTCAATGAATATGGTGCAAGCACGCTCGCCGCACGGCTCTCGCTCCGACATGCGTATTATTTCGGCGGCAATGCGCTGCATGAGATCGTTGGGCAGCGTCACCTCGGTGCAGGCGAGATGCTCGCTCTTCGCTTCGCGCAGCTTTGCCTGTAGCTGCTGCGAAAGCTCCTGTACAGCGCTGGCGCTCACATCGTCCAGATTGTCAATAGCGCCGATACGTGACGCCGACGTCGACTGCAGCGGCGACGCTGGCATCATGCTAGGCATGTAAGCGATATCAAAATTGGCCGCCATTGGCTTAATGGACGCCGAAGCTGCGGTGGCGGAAGCTGCTGCAGCGGATGATGATGTTGAAGAGTTGGAGGAGAGACGCTGTCGCGTGTTGAGCGATTGATGCTGACGCATGTGCAGCACCGATGCCGGATGCCCATCGACAACGTCAACATCAACGATATCCACGTTTGCCTCGTTCGTAGTTGCTGCGACGCCCACCGTTGCTGCTGGTGCTGTTAGTGGACTCGTCCAGTCTGCGAAGCGATTGCGTGAAAGGAGAGCAAAAGGAAAAGCTTTTTTAGTCACCACATCGACCGGCAAAATTCACACAAAAGAAAAAACAAAAAAAAAACAGTAATTGAAACCAGACTAAAAAAAAACGAAAAAAAAACAGCTGATGTCTGCGTTGCGCCACCGGCAAAAAGCCTTGCAATCATTCACATAACACAAACACAATCTCTCTCCCTCTCTCTCTGTCTCTCTCGCTTTGTCTTGCGCAAGCTCGAAACTGCACTCATTGGCTGTGCGCAAACTCGGCAAACACACTCAATGCTTCCATGGCGCGGGGCGAGCTGAAATCACCTGGCAACAACAGCTGGAAAATCAGCCGTTCGCTTAAGCCGCATTTACCCCTACTTCCCCTACCCTCATCCTCTTTATCAAACAGCCAGCCATTAGGTAATGCGTTGCGCTCTCTGCGCCCCTTTCTCCCTCTCTCTCTATATCTTACATACGGCCTCATCGTTTCCAGCTGACGATTGCGTTTCGTCCGTCTCGTCCATCGTCCGTCGTCCCCATCTCCGTTTTGCTCGTTTCGTTCGTTAGTCAGCAGTTTCTTTTGACTGTACGTACAGCAGTTGCTGCTATTCTCCATTTCCCCTTCCCCCTTATCAGTCTTCTTCTCTTTGGCTCTTCTGCCTTTGGCTGCTGAACACAGTTTTTATTTTTTTTTTTGCTAGTGCAGTTGTTATTTTAATACTCAAGTGTACAAATACAAAATGTTAAGCTGAGCACAGCAGCCGCACAGTGGAACCAAACTAGAGAAAACTTCAAAGCGAAGACGAAAAATATTAAATGTAATACACACATAACGACAAAAGCAGTACAACTTATTTTATTTATTTTATATATTGTAAATTGAATTTTCTACCACTGTGTTTACATAAAACATGCATGTGTTTTGTTTTGGAGTGTGTTTATTTAAGGGGCCTGTGTGTATGTAAAGCTTAAAAAAACCTATACTACTAACTGTTGTCCCATTTTCTTAAATTTATATTTATGTATGTAAAATTAACCATTTTGCTTGACTCTACGACGATTTCATGTAATTAGCGCTGAAGCTCTTTGTGCTGCCTCCCATACATACAAATATACATACATACAATGCTCATTCTCCATTGCATGGACTGAATGAGATATTTCTCTCTTTATCTCTCTCCCTCTGTCTCTCTCTCTCTCAATCTCTATCTCTGGTTAGGCGCACCCGCGTAATTAAGAAATTAACGGCACATGTTTGCGGCTCTCTTTATGTGTTTCGCTGCGTCTGCACTGTGTGCATGTATGTAGGTATAAATGTATGTATACATGTGTGTTTGCCAAGCGAGCCATGAAAAGGGTTTGTGTAAACTTTACACTGCAAAGTCAAAAGCGAAAGCGAAAAGGAAACAGACAAGTATAGAGAAGCACACACACTCATTCACATTTTATTAATGATCCCCCCCACTTCTTGAGGACTGCGAGCACATCACGCGACATTTGCGACTGCTTGTCTTACATGCATTCAAAATCGGCAAAACAACAACAACAGCACAAGAAAAACAATAATGCTAACAGAGCCTAGCAACAGCATCAAGCTACCAATGTTGTATGTGTGTGTGCACACTTATGCATTTATGCAGCTACCTGAGGTAAATGTTAAAGCTCTCTTTGTTGTTATTGTAGCAGCGTCTGCTGTTGTCTGAGCATCAACAGTAACAGTAACAGCAGCAAACTTCGAAATCATCTCTTGCCATATGCAGAATATGAAGAGTGTGAGGGTGGGGGTGGGTTGGATTGGGGTGGATGTTTATAGTTTGCGATTGTTGAGATTGTGTGGCCTTGAGTTGAAATTTTCGTTAAATAGGTGCATGAATGGTTTTTGGCTCTGTTTCAATACAGTGAAATATGCACTTTAAACACACAACAAATTCTCATTTACTGCACAAAATAACATACACACATACATAGATGTGCATGTAAGTGTTACACAAAACATGTACATGCTTAACTATGTATGCATAAAGTATGTTAATAACATATGAACATATCAGGGTGACAAAATTGGAAAACAACGAAAAATTGCTTGATTTCAAATTTGAAAACATTTAAAACACGAAAGAACAAATACTGAATTTTATAATAAAATAATTATAGCTGAGCAGCAACAATTCTATTATTATTATTATTATTATTAGTTATTTGTGCTAATGTAGCTGAAAATCATGTTGTTTATGTTGGAGATAATACGAAACAAAAAAATGAAGTAATTATCAAACAACTTTATTTGGGTGCTAGATTTCACAGATTGTATAGCATATGAATATGCATGACTACCACCAACTCATAACTGTATGTGTGTGTGTCCTTCGATAATAAAATTGCATGCGCTCAGTCAGTCATGAAATTAAATTGACTGCAAATACACACACACATACACGCATACCATACAGACGGCCGGGCAAAGAGTGCGAAGGAGATGGCCTGAGCTGCTGTTGCTTTTGCTGCTGCTGCTTCGCTTGCCATGGAGCTTTCAGGTCTGCCAGTCAGTAAAAGGTGTGCATATGAGAATGTTTCTGGCAGGCATGCATGTATTTGTGTCTATGTGTGTTTGTGTGACGACATGTTGTTGCATGTCGTCGTCAACATCGAGCTGCCTACCCGCTAGTATTGGACTTTTTAGCTATTTTTAGAGCTTGCTCCAGACTTTTGGAAACTTCAAGAAATGCATGTATTAAATATGTAATATTAATGTCTGCATAATAGTTATAAAAATTCGATTTTTTATTCGCAATTTTACCTTACCTATTATTTCCTAACTGTTTCTAGCTTTAATTTTTTTTGGTTAATGGCAACACTGCCTATCATTTTGCTCTCCGCTCTTGTTGTTGCCTGCTTGCTTTTGCCTTTGGGTGATTTTGAATTTTCGGCTGGTTTACATATGCATGTATGTGTAAATATATATGTATGTGCACACATACATACAAGTCCACAGTTACCCAGCAGGGTTCGTGTTCGTGCCTAATTTGCACGACGGCAAGTTTAAAGTGACAGGGATTAAAACAGGATGTTGCATAATCCGCACGTCAGACACAAGGAACAGGATATGCTTGCACAAAAAAAAAGAGAGAAAAGTGCACAAAGTTGCACACAAAATGCATAAGGAACAAATTTAAAAAAGAACGAAAGAAAAATGGCTAAGCATGTGGAAAAGTCATGAATACCTTTATGGAAATTGTGCTTGTTCTGAAGATATGCTCTTGATTTAATTGGATTCATAGCTAATTCTATTATTTATGCTAGGAATTCAAATGTTAACCCTGGACTACAAAAACATCATTTTGCTTTATAATAAAAAATTAAAAAAAAGAAGCCATAAAAATATTTGGTTCGTTATGGAAATTTGTACATTTTTAATGTCCGAGAGATTTGTTGAAAACATCAAATAAAATGTTTTCATGTGCTATCAAATTAATTGAATCAAAAAATGGGCTATTAAACTTGGAAGCAAGAAAATGAAAAAAAAAATCATTAAAACAAAAAACAAATGTTCGAAGCACATTAAAAATGTGTAGTGCAAATGTTTTCGTAATGGGTTTCAATAAAACCAAAAAATTGAATGACTATTTCAATGGGGAATAAATGTTTCACTTCACATTTGTTTTACTTTTTTTTTTTCTTTTTATTTGGTTATTTCTTAAAGAGTGAGATTTAAGATTGAAGATTAAGTTTTAACGCAATTTGTTGAATTCAATATTGATTGAAAGGAATTTTCTATTAAATATTAAAAAAATATATGTAATTTATGAAAAATTAACAATGCTGACAAATAGAAATCACTATTTTTATTATTGTGCAATAATAGTACATTACTTTTCGTTTTTATTGAAGTAAGTAAATAAATAGCAGAATATTCAACTTGGAAATATATTTTATCTATATATATTTTGCACTCATTAAAAAAATCAAAACGTTGCCAGCAAAAGAAAGACGATTAGAATATTTCTTTGCTTTGCTCTTTTGCTACAACTTTGAATTTTCAGTTAAAATGAGTTGAATAAATAAGCACTTGGAACAAAAAATATGTTTACACTCATTCTACGAGAAAAGTCGTATAAATACATATAAAATAAATATTTCTGTGTTTCTTTTTTGCAACAACTTTGATTATTTTTTCAATTGAATTGGAGATGTAATAATATGTTTCATTGGGTGTGTTGTACTCACCTTTAACTTTAGTTGTACCAATGACACCGAATTGTCCCTGAATGTGATTTTGTACTGAGAGCACTTCCATCTTCATTTCAAATTGGAATTTATCTCACTGCGTTGCCGTTGTTCGCGCTAATTGGAAACTTTCTTGACTGCGATGATCTCTTCTTCTTCTACTACTACTATTTTTGCCGACGCGTGTTTGATTTTGTTGATTTTTTTTTATTGTGATTTGTGGATAGTTGTAGAATTTAATAAATTTTTGTGTGGGTGTGTGTGTGTCTATATATATATATATATATATATATTTGTGGTATATATATTGTATTAGAAATGCACTTTAATCACAAGAATTTGATTTGATTTTTGTGTGTTGTGTTTTTTTTTACTTTAAATCTGATTTGCTTTCATTTTAATTGAAGAATTATTTCACGTCGTTGTTTTTACGGCACACAATTTTTCTCTCTCTCTCTCTCCTGCCTGTTCTATTTTGTATCTGCTCCCTCTCTCTCGCTCGTTTAACAAATAATTGCAAAAAGTATCAACAACTAAATTTGTTATTCTAGTTTTAAACATTTAAATTTTAATACATTCTAAAATAAACAAAAGAAATAAACCAAAAAAAAAGCCGAAACTGCCGCCCGTCCGTATGTCTGTCTGTCTTAGCGTCCAACTCGATTTACTCTATCTAACTGTTTTGTCTCTTTTTTTATTCTTGAATTTTTACGCACAGCACTTGAAAATTGTTGTAGTTTTTTTTTGTATGATTTTTGCCTGTTTGCGAATTGGTTTGAAGTTCTACATGTGTATTGTGTGTGTGAATGGCTGCTTGCTGCTGCTGCTTGCGACGTTCCGTCTCCGTGCGTGCATCGAGTGGCGATGTGTTGCGTGCGACGGCCGCTGCTTGACTGGACACTAAAATATACAGCGATGGCTTCCTCGCTCTCTGCTGCTGCTGCTGCTGTTGCTCTCAACTCTCAACTCAAGTGGACTCGGCTTGGCTCACAGCTGTGAATGCAGCTGTGTCTCTCACTCTCTCTCTTTGCGATTGTGGGTGAAGAGTGTGCTTAGTTTGCTGCCAGCTGAGGATAAAAGCTTGGCACAACTACTACAATAACAATAAATTGGAGAGCAGCAACAACAACAACAACAACAAACTGCGGCCACACACACAACGGGATATGACGATGGCTGAGTGGAGCTTGGGCGGCAACTTCTGTGACGGAGCAGTTCTCCAAAGCTACTATCCGGCCGGCGAGGCGCGCACCCGCTTTTATAGCGAATTTTCCGTTAAGCGGCAGCGCTGCAGGCGTCGCTGTCGCGACCGTTGCTGTCGTTAACGTGTGAGTGACTTTTCCCCTTGGCCGTGAATTGTCCATGTATTGAGAGTGTCAAATGAGTGCATAGGCGAATGCTCTCTCTATCTCTCTCTATCTCTTTCTCTTTATATATCTCTTTTGAGTGATTTGGAACAGCTGCACTCGTTTTGTCATCAGCTGTTGTTGCACTGCCCCCAATTGCACTCAAAGGGAGAAAGAGAGTGGGTTACTCTTCCGAGTTGTGCTCTTCCATTTAAGAGCATCACAGCAAACGAACTCAAGAGCAATTCGAGCGTAAATTGCAATTGAGTGGATCTCAATGGAATGAGTGTTTTCGCAAAAGCACAGCAAGGAGTTCACAATATATTTGCCTTCCCTGCGAGTGAAGTTCACTAAAATTCCAACAAGAATTTAGATCTTACAATAATTGTTTAGCGAAGTTTGGGGAGGGGAGTGTGTCGATCCGCTATATAAGTTGCTGCTATTTTCGCACACATTTTTAACCCCTTGACAGCTAGCAGTTAAAGGCTGATCGCACCCATGTAGAGCTGTGTCTCTAGTCTCTATTTTACTACTATTCTGGTACTATTCTACTGCTATTCTATTAATACTCTGCTACTACTCTATCACTATTCTACTACTATTCTGGTACTATTTTACTACTATTCTATTAATACTCTGCTACTACTCTATCACTATTCTACTACTATTCTAGTACTATTCTACTACTATTCTACTACTATTCTACTATTACTACTATATATGTATCGTTTCTCACTTCTTTTGCTTATTTTCTTATTTGTATGCTGCTAAATGGAGTTCTTAAAACTAGTTATAACCAAAACGAACAAGTTTCATTATAACAAGCAATATTAAAAATTTTCAAACTGAAAATGATCACTAAACAGCATAACCTCAATCACAGGAAGTGCCACGAATACAGATATGATAGCAACAATAATAACGGTATACGGAATGTACTTCAATCAATAATAAAAGTTGATGACTTTATTACAAATATGCTTTGTAAAATCTTCTATCTTTTAGCTGCGCAGCAGCCCACACATAACTTATATGCACATATAAATAAGGTAGGGTATTCAGCATTCGGCAGTTGCTTGGCTTTTTCTGCTTACCTTCGAATGCCTTGCACGTTTCACCAATAAAATCAACAACAATAACAACAACAACAACAACAGCAGCAACAAGAAGAAGAATCGGAAGAAGAAAGAAGAGAAGGCGCAATCCTTTAAGTTTCGGTTACAACGCAATCGTAGTTACCCCCACCCCCGTCCCCATCCCCACCTCTCTCCTGCCGCTTGCCCGCTTCGTTGAGCAAGTTGCCTTCACATCGATTTTCGTGTGATTTGTGTGGACGTGTTTGGTTTTTATTGATTTTCACTTGATTCTCTCCATATGCTTAAATATACTTAAGCCAGTACGTGCACATTTCCATCTTCATCTTCATCTCCATCTCCATCCCCATCTTCGTTTGCCACATCCACATTCACATCCCATGGGCAACCACAGCAGCAGCAGCAGCAGCAGCAGCAGCAGTTGACTGAAGCAGGAGGCAGTTGGGGGCAGCTCTAATGTCAGGATCATGCGAGGTTATCAACATAATTTCCACTCGTGCCGCCAGTCTTTACACCTACCCCCCTAGAAAACCCAACCCACCCACACACACACATGACCACTAACCCAGGCCATTTTCCACATGTTTCTAGTTTATGATGTAGTAAGTTTTTCTTCTTTTTTTTCCAGCTTTTTTCCCAGCTTTTTTTGTTGCTTTTTTTGTTGCTTTTTTTGTTGCTTTTTTTGTTGCTTTTTTTGCTGTGCGAATGAGAAGCTGAAACAAAATGTTTTTCTGCTTGTTGTTTTGCTTGTTCTTAATGTTATTGTTGTTGTTGTTGTTGCTGCTGCTGATGATGATGATGGAAGCGTGTGCGGTTTGATAAGACCTACAATTCGGTTCAATTATGTTTGGTTTCGGTTTCGGTTTCAGTTGCAGCTCATTCACTTTAAGTTCCTTAAAAGTTGAAAGCTCTGCAATCGACTAAAAATGCTCGCGTCGAGTGCGCTCGACTAGCGGATGCCCTGCAACCAGCTGTTGGTCTGGTATATATAATAAGAAATCTCTGACACACATGCACAGTTTTCGTTGCTTATCTTGCTGTAGGTACAAATGTATTTATAAAGATGCATGCCACTGCTGATAGCAGTTTGTTCAACAGACTCGCTTGTTGATGCTGGTCAAGAATATATATGTATAAATTTATATATATATTTTGCTTGCTCTTACTCATTTTGAATTGCTTCGGGTTATGCAAAACATAAATTCAACTTTTCCATCTGCGGAATATAAAATTGATGTTTGACAAACATTTCCAAACAGGTGAAAAACTAAAGTCGCATTCATTTTTGTGCCCAGCCAGCCAAGAAGCTGATGGATAAGAAGTATTGATAAAGACTGAAAGACCGACAAAGAGCGTTTGCAATCTGAGCTGTTTGAGAGAGCGAGAGCGAGAGAGAGAGAGGCCTTATGTCTTCAAGTGTTTTCCTTCCGTCAGAGATCGAATGAGATATGCAATTGTCAATATTTGATGGACTCATCAATTTTACCGCAATTTCCACTTGAGAGCCAATTGAAATGCCACTGACAGCGCTGCTCTGCTGGACTCTCCATGTTTAACTCTCTTGCTCTTTCTCTTTCTCTTTCTGTTCCTCTTTCGCTTTCGTTCCGTTTCGTTTGTGCATTCGTCTCTGGGCTGACGTTTGACATGATTATGTACATTTGTTGTGCGGCGAGTAACGGTTGCTGTCGCCTCAATTTGCATTCCCTGCTAGACGGTAGATGGTGGAGAAGGGGTGATGGGGGGAGAAGGGGAGGGGGTAGCGACCAGTAAACCAACCACGCCAAAAACTCTAATCTATCAGAGAGTTTTTACTCTGTGTGTGTGTGTGTGTTTCTGGCTCGACTATTCTGCACTTTTGGCTTAGTCAAGGCTTTCATTCTGTCACACTTCCTTATTCGTGTTTTTCCTTGCTAAACACACACACACACACACACACACACACACACACATACAGACGGCGTCCTTTACGAGTGTCAAGCTAGGCAGAAGTGTCCTTACAACATTTTTACTTTGTAACGCAAATTCTGAAGTAAGCATGAATAATGCATGCATTGTGTGTAATTCTTCAAGTACTTTTGCCATGCCAACGACAGGCACACATCAGCAAAGTTGCACACCCCTCCACCCCCTGCCCGCTAACCACACACTTAACCCACACACCTAAAGTTCAGCCATAGCAGCCACCCACCACCACCCACCACAGCCGGCCAAAACGTCCCAAAAAACCGCACTGAGTCAACCTATTTATATTTTTCACTTTTTTCCTACTTGCAATTTCTTCTTCTTCTTCTTGTTTTTTTTTTTTGGGCATGTTTTGAGCGGGTGTCGAAATTTATTGCGCGCTCTTTTGAATTACAAATTTATTTTAATATTTGGTAGTACGCAAAGACCTCAATCTGAAATATGTATATGAGCATATAGAAACATATATCTGCATATATATATTATAACTGAATAATCTTTAAAATATATATATAGAAATCAAACTTAATGATATAGTTAAGCAGTCACTACTCAATCGCTGTGAACCAAAAAGTCTGGCTAATATGCAGTCCAAGACAAGTTAGTAGTCCTTGATCGATATTGCACCTTTGACTAGTGGCATATCATTATATTTTGCAGTGACAACCAGCATCAATTATTGATAGGTAGTTGCAAATTACCAGTCATTATTTGATAAATAAATAATTCTATTGACATATACCGTGTAGAATTGTACACTCTGACAGCTGTGGCAACTCTGGCAATGTGGGTTATGCATGCCTAACAAGCCAAACCACACCAAACCGAACCACTTCGATTGCGTGGACTGGACTGGACTGGACTGGACTGGACTGCACTGGACTGGACTGGACTGGACTGGACTGGACTGTGCTGGGGGCTGTTCCCCTCAATTACTAGAAGTAATTCTCAAGTACGACTCCATTTGGAATGACAAGCGGACTTCTGAAGTGGTCGTCTATTTAATTTTTGCACTGTTCAGTTGTCGCTCCTGCATTGGACATAGCTTTCTCTACTGCTCCTTCTTCTTCTTCTTCTTCTTCTGCCTGGGTATCGATTGCAGTTGTTACGATTACTGCCAAGTTGCTGGTTTGAAATTGCTTATGAATTATGATAATGAGGCAACATTCGATGAAAGCACCTGTTTCTGACAAGCATTAGAACACTTTGCTATATAGCAGCTCCAATTATATACAAGTAAATATATATATATATCGATATATATATATATATATATATATATATATATATGTGGCTATCTACATTAACTATTTGCGAATTCAAATTGTAGCAAAATCCGTTTTCGCTGCAATTCATTTGAGCTGTGTGTATGTGTGTGTGTGTGTGTGTGTGTGTGTTAATGTATTTTTACCATACTCTTAATATGTCCAATTATTTCGTTGCCTTAATTCAATGTTGCTGGCTCGTTCCCAGCCTTGGGTATATAATGCTATTAGTGACCTCCTCACCCGGCGCTAAGCTTCAATAAAATATATTAAAAAAAAAAAGGAAAAGAGCAGAAGAAATTTGAAAATTGCTGCTGCCTTCGGAGGAAAATTCACTTTGTCATTTACGCAGCCATTAGCCGGAGCGACAAAATGTATTTCTTGGCTTTCTTGACTTTCTTGGCTTTCTTGGCTGGCAACGTGTCACGTCAAAAAGTGGGCCAGCTATCTAGCAGCCCACATCCGTTGGCCAACCCAACCTCTAACCCCAACCCAACTGCCATCCTTAAGCTGACCAAATGAGTACCAACATTCGGGCAAGCTTGGCCCCAAAGTGGCCAACTCTCAATTGGGACGGGGGGGCGGCAGTTTTGGAAGGCGTGCCGTGCCACCAACAAAGATTGAAACTTTTAAAAGTTTACAGCTTTTCACTTTTTTTTTTGTTTTTTTTTTCATTCTGCTTTCTTTTCAATTTAGAAGCGAAGAAGCTGCGGCCCAAGCCAAAAACCCAACGGCCTGGACCCAAAAAGTGGCCACTGTGCGTCGTTAATGGTTTTCACAAAAACTTACGAAACAAACTACAGCGTTCCTGACATAGACAGCCGCCACTGCACAGCCGAGTTCCACTCCTCCGTCTCGTCCTGGTCCTCGTGCAGGACCAGGTCCAACGAGCGACCGGTGCTCGGGGCACGTCAAAGCCTTCACTGACGGGCAAGGAGTGGGGCAAAGGTAAAGGCTCCCGGCACGAGGTTGGTTCATTAAGTAATCTCAAATATCAAATAAAATGCAAAAATATTCTTGCAAGCTGGCAACACTCTAGAAAAGAGTGAAGCGAAATTGTTATTATTTGAGAAACCCGTTAATAATAATAAATAAACAGTTATAATAACTATTGGCGTTGCTGAGCTATTTACTGCTTGCATAACTCTGCACGAACTTACAAGGCAACCCTCGTGCTGGGAACGCACAATGCAGCGTAATGTCACGTACTTTCACTTTTCTGTTGTCGCCCGGGCTGGATAGCCGGATAGAATGGTTGCCTGGGTTGCTGGGTGTGGTGGGGTTGGAGGGGTGTTTGGATGCTGGGTCCATTTCAGCAGCAAATGGGCATGGCTCGACTTCAATGGGTTCGGCCACCCTTCGAACAACGAACCTATTCAGTGGCTTCATGCGTTTGAATTCTATTAGCCGGTGAAAGGATTTGCCTTTGCTTTTGAAATGGTTTGCTTGCTGGTTGGGGGTGTGTGTGTGGGGGTCCTCACTGTTGCTGTCATAAGCACTTTTGCAGTGTGGCCATATCTTTAGCCAAAATGCCTGCCAGCCCAGCACCGTACAGAACACCCTACGGTACGGCCGTTACATTTCACCATTTACCCTGGGGTGTATTTTCATCATTTTCGTTTTCGTTTCGTTGCTGCTTGTTCCTTGTGACTTGCATCCAATTGACATTTCAGCTTAAGTCATTGTATAAAGCAGCGACACACACACACACACACACACACACGCACACACACACAAAAGTGTATGAATGCGAGAACCGGGCATGCCAAAGCTGTCCGCCATTGAAGCTAACAGCTAAGCACAGCAGTCAGTCACTCAGTCAGTCAGTCAGTCAGTCAGTCAGTCAGTCAGTCAGCTAGTCAGGCATTCAGTGAGCCCAAGCTCAGTTCAGGTTAGGGGTAGAAACAAAGCGCTGCTAGAAAGGAAGTGCAAAAGTAAAGTGCAAAAGCTGCAATGCTTACAAAAGGCGCACACAATTACAGCGCACTGTCTAGATGAGCTTATCTTTGGGGGTTGGGCTGCGCAGCTAGTTAAGGATGTCTGGGAATGGGCATGGGGATTGGGGATGGGGGTGGGGCTAGAGCTGGAGCTGGAGATGTGTTGTGAAGGAAGAAATGGATTCGTGTTTACACAAAAGCATTTACACTGATCCAGAGTTAGGCATCGACTGATGTCGAGCTGATGTCAGCTGGTGTTGCGGACCTTTCGACAAAAACAACAACTGAAATGTGAAGAGAGAGAGAGAGAGAAAGGGAAAAAGAGAGGATGTTCATATGGAGAGAGCGGAAGTTTGCTTTAACTAATATGCCCAATTAAATAATTCATAAACACGTCTTAATGCTTTCAAATAACTACCAGATCAAAAGTTGAAATAGTCTCCAAGTGAATTTTTTTTGGAATAGCATCAATTCTGATGAATTCCGCGTTTCTCAATATAATTAGCAAATCGAGACAATTTTGGAAATAGTTATGGCTGTGGAAAGTCCGGATACGATAAAAAAAAAACATGTAAATCGGTCAAGCGACTTTTTAACTTGAAAAGTAATATTAATATGGAGGTCAAAAGGTGATTCAAAAGCCTTGCATTAAAAAATCGAATTACTTTTAGCAAAGTTGTGATTTTGGACAATTTTAAGGCGTTCTTAAAGCACTTCTTAGGGGGGTAGAATTGTAACATACAAATCGAGCCTGTGTCGCATTAAATATTGTATTTTTCTAGAGGTCAAATCAAATAATTTTGACAACGCTTTGGCTGTAGCCGGACAAGTGGAGAAATTCAAAATAGTTGGGTTCAAGTATATTTTTGTTGAAGTAACTTTTATGCTATGGAATAAGAGTGCAGCAGGATCGATAATAGCACCTTGACATAAGACGAAATGAAACGTTTTCAGTTGGGTTTTGAGGCAATCGAAAACTCGACGGGGGCAACTGTGTCCGCCAGGAAGGAAGGCGGTATCTGAAATGGGTGCCACATAAGCGCAAATAATAAATACCAAATGATTTCATTATGAATGTCAGGCAGACATTTATTGCCGCACAACCACAGTCTGTCTGTCAGCAGCAGGACCGGGTGGTGGGTGGTGGCATGATGCCTCTGTTTGTATGTGTGTGTGTGTGTGTGTGTATTTCTTGTGGCATTTCATTCATTACAAGAAATTGCGTTGGCAATAGCGAAAAAAATGTCTTAATTTCGTTTCATTTTCATTTTCATTTCATCAGCAATGGCAGGCAGCAGGCAGCAGCTACAAGATTTACAACATACTGAGCATAAAATAAAAAATCTTTTCTATTTTTTATACTCGTTTGCTAAAATGCCAGCGAGGGGCGAACGAAATAAATAAAGTACAACAGAAAAAAATAAAGTAAAATCAAATAAAGAAGAACAAAAACAACCTTAGAAATAGTAGAATGAATAAAAATACTTGAACGTAGAAAAGGCAGCGACCAACAAACCAACAAACCAACAAACTGACAAAGCTTCGTTCGCTTCCCACATTCCCCACTTGGCCCAAACCGAAGGCGTTGACAACGTTAATAGTTATGGGTGTGGTTGGTGGGTTGGTGGTGGGGTGTTGGCTTGGACCAGTACTTCACTACACCATCCAATTGGAACGCATTTCTCTACGAATGCAATAAACCGCACATGTGTTTCCAATCCAGTCTTTCATCCCCGTGCACATCCTGCCCTGCCCTGACTTCGTCATAATTTCGATGTGTTTGGCAAATAAATTTGATTTTGAGCGGATTTTTTTCTGCAGATTGACGGAGTGTTTGACTCGGTCGGACTTTGGCTACTCCCTGACAACGAATTGTAGTTAACTCTGGGTGGTTGGCAGCCCGTTCACCCGCTCACCAAGGCGACCAAGTTTGCTTTTGCTGATTTGCTGAGTTTTGCGATTTCCGCAATAGTCGAAATAATTCTGTGCATTGACATCCTGCCTGCCATTGTGTGCAAAAGGACCGAAAAGGAGAGAGACACGATAAGTTAACGAAATTGAAACCGTATTCAAGTAATAATAATAGGAATAATAATAATAGTAATAATAATAATAGTAATAATAATTCCCGCGATGTGTATTTTGGTCGAGAGAATCCAGGTCGTTGCTAATGGCAAAGTTGACAAAAGTGATATGAATAATTTGGCTATGCATGTGGAAAGATATTTGGCATGCTTTTAGGCCACAATCAATTGGATCGCTTCCTTTTTGGTCATAACTCAATTTCTCTTTTTACCCATTGACAAATCAGACAAGCGCTTTTTGGCAACCACTGCTTAATTGTGGCATAGAACAAAAACACACGAGGGTTGCCAACAAAATATCGAAGTGCTCAAGAAAACAAAGCTGTAGCAATAAGTCTTCTTCTTCTTGTTGCATTTACAGATTGAATTCAAATATATTTTTCAATATTGCCTTATAGAAAATGAATTGCCAAACTTTGCCTATGGCAAGGAATTACTTTAAAGGACTGAGAGAAAAATATGATATACATAAATGGCAAGCCTCGCAAACAGATAATTCACATTTAGGGATTGGGAAGGGTGGCTGGGGGTGGGGGCTAGGACAAACATGCCATAGGCAAGGACAGAAGCGTAAGCCGCTGCCGGGCGACTCTCAGAGGTGTTGCCAAACAAAAAAAAAGCTTCCAATCAGCAAAAAAAAAAAAAATAACAAACAAACAAACAAAAAATAAAAGAAGAAGCAGCAGCAAAAGAATGAAGAATATATGAAATACAAGCAGGGAAAGATATCTTCACGGTGTATGGATACCCTTATCCAAAATGCAATCAAATTAAATCGATTTTGTGTACAGCAAATCAATCTTATTGCAAATCCAAAGCAATCAACTCGAAGTCATCAAAGTGGCTAAAAACAATGTATTCGAACGTATCCTGTTACAAATGTATAATACCCTCCGCAAGGGTATACAATCAGCATGTGCGAAAGAGATGGCAAGCAACTACACATTTAGTGTTTATTTCGCATTTATTGGGGACAGTTTGGGCGGTTTTTCTGGGGGGGGGGATGGGATGGGATGGGAGCGAGCGTTGGCAATAGAATGAAATCAGCAAGAAATAAATATCCTTGTCGCATATACACACACACAACGAACAGCCTGTCATAGCTCCCACACACACACACACACTCACACACACACAAGCACCCACATACATGACAAAAATATAGGAGTATAAATTGTTTCCAGGTCATTGGTTATCCAGCCACAGAAATACGAAAATGAAATTAAGTACAAAATGAACTAAACCCAAAAATCATATGACGTTGATGATTATGATGAGAACAACAGCGAGGACAACAGCGAGCACAACAACGATAACAATAACAACAACAACAACGATAACAACAACAACAACGATAACAACAATAATGTCGCATTTCAGCCAAGAAATGATCGCTTGAATGATTGTGTTTGGCAGCCAGACATGAAGTCAAAGGAGGAGCTGCCAACTCGTCTGCGTATTGGCCACATTAAAATAAAAGTCAAATGCCTTGGCCTTTTGTGACTGTTGCCTCAATCGATGCGTGCACTTTTAATGGCCAAAACACATTACAAACAGCAATTACCAACAAATAAATCAAATTTAAAGAGCAATGGAATAAAACAATTGCAATTCGAATAAAGTTAGTGAAAATCAGCTCACTTAAACTATAACAACTATTTCTTACTGTGCATTTACGATATTGTTCTACAACTGCTGATAAATAAGTATACAAAAAATCCCATTCAAGAACTCAACTTTCCATCCAAGATTTATCAACATAGCTAGTTGAGAGAGAGAGAAAGAGAGAAGGAACTGAGAGAGAGAGAGAGAGAGAGAGAGAGTTTTTCAATAGATGCACAATTCATTTATTTGATTTTAAATATATATAAATAATTTATTTTATTTATAATTATTATTAATGAATTTCGCAGCAAATCTTGTTTTGGTGCTTCATTTTTTGCCTTTCTTTGATCTTTGATCGATTTGTGTGTGAGTCAAATTTGGTCACATTTAATGTGCAAATGTTAAATTAAGTAAAGCTTGCTTAATACGTATTTATTTTGATTGTTTGCCATTTGAATAAAGTGTTTGCTTTTAATAAACACATTTCGCTAAGCACTTTGTCTGGGAGGAGTACATTTTGTAAATTCAACTGCTTCCGTTTGTGCTTAATGCCACACCATGCCCCGCCCAGCATCGGCCCGGCTTGCCTTGCCGCACCACCCTCAACCCGCAGACGCATTTTACTGTTATTTCGGCATTAAAAGTTCACTCGAGTGGCAGAGGAAGTGAAAACAATTATCTGCAGGAAGGTGAAACATAAATCCTCGAATCCAAAAGTAAATTGCAAATTTCGTTTATTACTTTCTATGTCAACCACCCGATCCAACCCGAATCCAAAGCAACCCAGCAATCCCACACACACACACACACACACAAGATTTGTGGTTAAATCGAATCGATATTTTATGTTATCGAATTTATTATGCAAACACACTCAACGCTAATGCCAATTGGTGTTGAGTTGCCAAAAATGACACACGCGCCAGGTCTCTAAGCTCAAGCCACCACCAGACCACCGCCCCCCAACCCGCCCCAAGGAGGCGGGTCCAGGTGCACATAAGATCCATGGAGTGGCATCCAGCTGGCAGCTGGCAGCTGGCAGCAGGCAGCAGGCAGCTGACAGGCATCAACTTGAGGAATTGTATAAACAAGCAATTCGAGCAATTCGAGCAATTCCCTGTTTCCCCTGTTTAGCATTAAGTGCGATTATGGCTATTGGCATTGATGATGTTTATGGCTTCTGGCTCATTTATCAAATTAAATACGGACAAAGTGCTTTCATCTCCATTTTTCATCTGCATACAATTGGCCAAGCAATAATCGTATCTGACTCAAAAAGAAGTTAACACAAAATTCCTCAAGTGCTAATTACATTTTGTAGCAATTGAAGCGAATCATCACATCAATGAGAATAATTCTGTTTATCAATTTGCAATCAATTTTATCAGTTTATATGGCGTACAGATTCTTGGTAAGAGATACTTCTATATATATATATACTGTACATATATTTCTGAGATTCTCTGCAAAAGTATGAGGAAAAATCGTATTTTTTACAACTTTGTGTACAAATAGATGGCCACAATCAAACCGTATAGACCCAGCACCTCGGCAAAGATCAGGATGAGGATCATGCCGACAAAGAGACGCGGCTGCTGGGCTGTTGCACGCACACATGCATCGCCAACGATGCCGATGGCCAATCCCGATGAGAGTCCGGCCAGGCCAACGGCAAGTCCCGCGCCCAACTGGCTGTAACCCTTTTGCAGGGTATAAAGTTCATCAATGGAACCGGCTATCAGCACAGCGACAACCAGGCCATAGATGGCTATAATGCCAGCCATCACCACCGGTATGATGGCCTTCATAATTAGTTCCGGCCGGGCCACAGCCATTGTGGCAATGCCAACGCCAGACATTGCCGTGCCGTATGAAGCACCGAACGATGCAAAGATGATTGCCGAGGCAGCTCCTAAGCTGCCACAGAGCACCGCATAGCTGGGCTTATCGTTATCCTGCTCGGCGGTTGACATACTCCTCAAGTAAGATTTGAGTTTGAAACTATTTCAACTTCAATATTCTCGAATCGAATGGCAATTGTAAAAAGCTTCTATGATCGAGGCGAGTCACAAAATCAAAGTTGTTTTTTCAAGAGCCAAATAAAAAGAGGACTCGTTTCGGAAACCAATCAAGTGCAACTAATTTTTCCATACAGTTTTCCCACATACATGTACGTATTTTTTTTTAATGATAATTCTAATATTTATGTACGAGCTGATATAGCCATGCCGCAGCTGATAAAAAATGTAAAAGGGCTTTCTTAATATGCAATTGCTGTTTTGCTCCCTGTTGCTGCTAACGAGGTTTATCTTTATGTGCCGTTAAATTTTCCGTTTACCAATACGTATAGCGAAAAATGGGAAAATTTATGGCGCAAGGCGTATTGGCGGTTTGCTGAATACTAGAGTCAGCTATCCGGCCAAACAAACCGCACAGCGAATTCCAACTATTGAAAATCGAACTTGTGGTTTTTCCAATTTGGTTTGCTGTTGCTTTTCCCCTACTGTCATTTTGGTTTTTCTTTTTTCGCTTTCAACATTTGTTTTTCTTTTTCGCACTTGTTTCAATTAAACAAATTGGAAAATATGAACCCTCTGGTCCCGAAAGGGGGGTGGCTGGGAGCAGTTGCCTCGCCTCTCCTCCTGGGCGTGAGATTAAAATGCGCAGCGGTTAGCTAGCGACAATTTTCTTCACACAAAACAAAATGGAAATTTGTTTGTGGCACCACTGGGGAGTACCATGGGCGGTGGGAGGTGGTGGTGGTGGTGTGGTGTGGTGTGGTGGTGTTGTGCCTTCTGTACCCGGGATGATGAGGATGACAACGACAACAAGTCCTCAATCCCTGCACAGAACACCACACACCCTGCACATATATACATATCCATATATATATATATATATATATATATCAGCTTCATGACATTTTTATTTGTGCGCCCGGAATGTTTTGCATTTTGAATATCTTTTGTGAGAAGCAAAAAAAAAACAAAAAAAAAAATTGAAATCGTTTTGTTGAGTTTTTTTTTTTTTGTGCATTTTGCTTGAGTTTCGCTGGTGTTTGGCGCTGCTGTCAACCGATGTGATTTTGTTAAGTTCTCAGAGAAGGTGCCACAGATTCGTTGCGCCTGGGAATTTGTTTATGGATAAGGTCACCTTGCCATAAGCTTAATGAACATTTCACTTCTAAGTGGTTGCTTGTCATGCCTGCCACACACGATATTTAATGCCACTCGAATGTGAATCGGTTTTTACACGATTACTTTGATTACTTTGTGTACAAATAGATGGCCACAATCAAACCGTATAGACCCAGCACCTCGGCAAAGATCAGGATGAGGATCATGCCGACAAAGAGTCGCGGCTGCTGGGCAGTGCCACGCACTCCAGCATCGCCAACGATGCCGATGGCCAAGCCCGCTGCTAGACCGGAAAAGCCCACAGATAAACCAGCTGCCAGATGAATGTAGCCCTTGCGTATCGTGTATTCCGGGGATAGGGAGCCGGCAATTAGCACCGATACAACCAGGCCATAGATGGCTATAATGCCAGCCATCACCACGGGAATGATGGACTTCATAATTAGCTCCGGTCGCATCACTGCCATGGCGGCGATGCCAGTTCCAGACTTCGCTGTGCCATATGCTGCGCCCAGCGATGAGAATATGATGGCGGATGCCGCACCCATTCCGCCAAAGAAAAATGCATATGGTGGCTTATCGTTCTCGTTCTCAGTCTGCGCTGCTTCACCCATTTCCCACCTTAGTTCCTCAATCTACTCAAGCTTATTATTTTCAGGTTTTCTTTTTTCACAATGCTCTCGATTTGATTCGAACTGCTGGCTGAAGTTCAGGTAGAGTTCAGTTGAGAATTGATTTGTAATTCTAAATTCGCATCTGATCCTGCTATATAGCTCTCAGCCTGCCAAGTTCAGCTGGATTCCTTTCTTTTTTTGTGTTAATCGATGGGTTCACGTCTTCTGTACAGAGTTGTACTTCGATAAGGATTGGCAGTGCTCAACAGGGCTCTGTTATAGTAAGGGAACTATAATAAATTGTGGAGTTTGAACTGTGATGAAAGAGATGTTTTCCAAGTAGTTTGATGGGCTTCAAAATATATTGAATGTGTAAAATAAAATTGAAAAAAACCAAGACGATGCCAGAAGTCAATAGAAATCATGCAAGCATTGATTAAATCAAATAAAAATGTATTATTCAATTGAATTGATCTTATGAGCAGCCCTCGCAAAGTTTGGCTGACTGGCAGTTTGGTGCCAAGATATTCCATTAAAGATTTATGCTGCGCTGGGATTTGGTAGCACAAAAACTTGTTCCAATATCTGCCCAGCTTCTGAGCTCCTGTGTCTATGTGTGCTCCTCAACATCTATTGTTATTGTTGCTTGTGTTGTTGTTGCTGTTGTTGCTGTTGCGTTTATGCCGTTTGTGCAACTATAAATCGTTTATGTATTTTGTTGAGTGCGAGGATTTATCGCTGGAGCCGAGAAAGGAATCACATAAATACAAATAAATCAAAAGCATTTCGAATGGCATTGGCAATACAAACAGAAATTGGGAAGAAATAGAGAAATACTCGCACACAAACACAAACACAAACACAATGTGGCAGTTGTAGTTGCTATTTCTACTGATGTTGCGACTGCTGCTGATGCTGCTGCTGCTGCTGCTGCTGCTGTTGCTACTGCTGCTACTGCTGCTGCTGCTGCTGCTGCTGCTGCTGCTGCTGATGCTGCTTGTGCTGCTGCTGCTTGTGCTGCTGCCGCTAGGCAAACTGTGCGAAAATTGATGTCTTCGCTCATAAAAATAAGGCATCAAAAGAATCGGGCTATACATATATATATATATATATATATATATATAGATGTATATATATATACAGTCAGGCAGTCGGGCAGGCTGAATGTGTTTTTGTTGAAAGCAACATTGTAAATTTTATGACTTTTTTATGCGTTGAAATCTATAAATTATGTAAACTGACACTGACAGCTGTCAACCGAAGGCTCTGAGAGCAACCAACACTGAACACAACACTGAACGCTGAAACCGAAACGCTGGCAAGTGACACATGTGTCAAATGGCAGTCGCCTGCGAATTCGCTATGCGGCACAATCCTTAGTCCTCAGTCCTCAGTCCTCAGTCCTCAGTCGTCAGTCCTCAGTCCGCCCAGCATCTCATCCCTCCTCCCCCCCTCCACCACATACTCCAGTACCTCACCCTAACCAAGATACAGCAAAGAGAGGGCAACTGATGACTCGAGATGATTAAATGATTGCCAGCAGCAATAAAAAATTGATGCTTCAAATTATTGTTTTTGTATACACACATACGCACATACACACATACGTACACACATAGACACATACATGTAGATTGTTTTGCTTTGCTTTTATAGGATTTGCAATCCTATCGACAGTAAAAAGATTTCGCTTTATGTTCATCATTTTATAAGTTTTTTTTAGGATAATATCAGAAACAGAAACTTTATAATATAAAAAATAAGCACACATAAATGTATGTGTGTGTGTGTGTGTATGTAGTAGCTAATATAAGCCTATGTTGTGCAGTTTCCAAATCTCAAATTGTTCAATTATTGGCTATGGGCTGGAAGTACAAATCCTTTATGCTCGATGCAAATCGCCACAATTTGTCACCTTATTATTCAGTTACTATATTTATATATACACATATATATATTTATATTCTGTTTTCTTAATTCCTGGATATTATTAGCTGTGTGTAAGTAGAGTTCTTAGATTTAATTACCATTTTTTGAATTTCAGAAATTATGTTTTCGAATAAATAAATTTCTGCATTTCTACTTCAAAATATTTTCTATTATTAAGAAATATTATTTTACTTATTTATTTTAGTTTGAGATTATATTTACTTGGACAAGTGTTGTAGTAACTGTAAATCGTGAACTCAGTTGACCTGTTTAGCCGTTAGTTTTCACGCTTTACAAATTTCCCGAGTGCGTTCCTGTCAAGATGCAATAAATGCTGGTATGGGTCCGATATGGTTTGGTTTAGTATAGCATAGCATGGTATGGGGGTATACGAACATATATATATATATATACATATGTATATACCAAGTGCTGGCACTAAAATAACAAGCGAAGGAAATTAACCAAAAATAAATTAACTGGAAAACCCGGCCACAAAGGGTTTTCATTTACGGTTAGTCTGCTGCCGCTGTTGCTGTTGCTGGTGCTGGTGCTGCTGGTGTTGCTGCTGGGATTCGGGGGGTGTCAACTGTGCTGCTGCTTCCGCTGCTGCGGCAGCGACGTCGACTGCTACGTCGGCTTTGTGTGTGACTTTGGGATTCCCAAATGTGCTTTCAACATGCAATTTTTATTATTGACTCGCATTGTCGTGTCAGCGCGCAGCTTTTCAGCATTTTCCGCTCGACGAGTCGCAAAAATGCCATTACTGTCAATCAAGAGACGGAAAAAATCCGGGAATGAAATCAAAAGCATTAAAGCCCCACTCGCAAAACTCCTATGTACACACCACATACATATAGAGATACATACATATATGTATGCATGTATTTACGAGAGCATTTTTGATGTATCTGCGACTAAGAGGTACACTGCGAGTACGGCATATTAATAAATATCCATTTTATTTATATTTACCTCGAAAGCTATTGAACAAAAGATTTAACAAATATCCAATTTACAAAATGATGTCAACAAATATGAGCTGAAATTGAGGTCCTGGATGAGAACAGGTCCTGGATGCACAGTTATGCAGCAGTGAGTAAATGTTTAAGGAGATTTCAACAGGGATTGGGCTGCTTGGAAGGCTTCGGCTCCTCTGATGGCGACTTCTTCTTGGGCTTGGAGAAGATCCATCGCTCGACAAGCACCAAACATTATGAATGATTTTATAATTTGGAATAGCAGAGTCAAAAATATAAATAAATGAATTTTCAAATAAATAAAATTCAAAATCCTGATTGTATCTGCAACTCCTCGATCAATAAATACCTGAATCTATCTATCAGTTCGAGATCTTCAGATATTTAATGACTAAGGAAGTAAGCAGAGGAGTTTGTCTAATTTGGCTCAGGTGTGGTAGTTATGAGGCTTAGAAATTTCGACAGTCTCCTAGCAAGTAGAAGAGCGGAGTTTAACTAAAGGCATTTAACGCCAATCAGCTCATCATTTATGTATGCAAATTACATATATATATATATACATATATATATATATATATTTCTGCTCGCTGCGCTTATCAGGCTGCTCGCTTCCACATATCCATCTAAGTTAAGCAGAGAAAGTTCATTTGCCAATTTCTATTCACATTTCGAATTCTCCCGCTAAAGATTTCAAAAGTGTTTTTCAAATTCATTTTCTCGCTAAGCTAATAAAAATAACCAAATATTTTCTTAAGTGCAACAAAAAGTGCTAAGCTAAATATACGTGTATAAAAAAATATCAATTTAGTTTTGACACTGTCATAGCATGTTCGCTTGAGGTTTAATCATATACGCTCGAGTCGCTTGTTTAAAGAGCTAAATAACTAACCACAGAGTTTAGCTTTATGTTCTACACTTTACACTGTTTGTGGTTGGGCGTTAAAAACCGTTACCGGGTGGCGAGAAGGGCAGCGGAGGGACTTGGTTGCACCGTGTTTGGCCACTCAGGTGACAGTAATTTCGCGCCATCGCGCAAAGCAAAGCGATACAGAATTTGGAGGAGTATTAAAAATGTGAGCGTGTCTCGTAACCATTCCGATTTATATATATATGCATATATATATATATTTATATATGTATATATTGAAAATTGTCTGAAATGAGCGCGACAACAGGCCGATGAGTGATTGCCAACATGCATCGCATATATTGGCGTGACAAAGCTAATGATTTAGGTAGTACATAACTGTATAAATATCTAGATTTTTTTTGGGCGTAACGCTTGTTGATACTGTTCTCCTCTCCTCCTCCTCCTCCTCCCCCATGACCGCCCCTGGTCAAAGTTGGAGTTAGACGCTTTGCACTGATATATCTTTTATGATGTAGTTTTGTGTCATCGTAAAATCGTCGGCTATTACTTGATTGTCCTTCATGGAAGCCATAAAGGCGCTGACAGCTCCAAGTAACCCTCCTGCGGGCCGGGCCGGGCCGGGCCTATGGGTGCCATTGTAAAATGATTTACTCGCCTCGGCTCTCGCTTTTGGCTCATTTGTGGCGGATGCGAAGCGTTTGGCTTCTGCTTTTCTTCACTTCAACTTCGCCTTCAACTCAAAAGACTACTCATTTTTTATGGCACTGCTTCTTCTTCTTCTTCGTTTTGGTTATTTTTTTTACGGTCTTTTACAGTTTAACGACGCATTACTGACACACAAACTGAGGCAAGCAGGCCAACGAAATCTATTCATGATTTCGTTTAACAAAATACTCCTCTTAACATTTTATCGTATTTATTCCCTGTTGTCTATTAGGCCCCGGCCAGACCAGGCCAGGCCAGGCCACTGTTGATATTTGATTCAAGTCTGCGATTCAAGTTTTGGTTCGCTTTTAATTTTTGGGCGTAGCAATTTCCTCGTATTTTTATGATATGCCATTTCGTCATTCCTATTATATATGTACGTACTTCTCTGCACATCTACTATATTGTATATCGTAATTTAATTTCATACTCGGCGATATTTTTTGCTGACGACTTCGTTCATTATTTTTTCACAGCCCAGCATTAAGTAATTTATACAGCCCGTATATTAGAACCATTTCGACCTAATGGACGTCTTAAAAATGCATTAGATTAATGAAACTGGTTTTGTTTCCCGTATTTGTGTTTGTCTGTGTGGAAAGCAGTTTTCCGCTGGGGTCATGACTCTATATTAAATATGAATATGCAAATACAAATGTTGTACCCATAGAATACACTAAAATACTTCCTTGAATCATGACAAATAATGATAAATATTCCAAATTTCAACTTTCGATACTTATATTTGTATTCCATTTTCATTTTGATTCTTTTAATGTATCTGATTGTAAAGATAATGTCCGTACGTGGCAAGCTAAACTCACACCAGATATTAGACAGCGTTGAGCCGGTGGCAAAGGTAGCAAATAACTCAGGTACTTTATGGGCAACGGGATTAGGGACTTTGGTCTGTGAAAAATATACAGGTGGCCCGGCCCCTCCGCTTGGGACTTGGGTGCCGAGAAGTGTCCTTATCGCACGGCTTGTCAACATAACTCGAACCACGAAGCGTGAAGTTGTTGACATTGATTAGGGTGAACTCTGAACTCGCCGCGTTCGCCACTTGCACCTTTGCCGAATGAAGTCGCTGCTGCGGTGTCTGTTTCTCTGTTTCTAGGCTGTGGCCTATAGCCAGCACACAAAATACACTACACTACATAGAGTGGCTGAGTTATTGTTGCACATTTGTTGGCGATAAGCCGTCGAAATAAGCCAACGGCCCCCAATCCCCCACCTCGCCAAACATCTGACTTACCACAAGAGTCAGGTTTTTTTTTTCGTTATTTGGTTTTACATTTAATGCCGTGTCACGGTAACTGACCGCTCGACTGGCTGACTGACTGACTGACTGACTGAGTGGCGGAACACACATTAGATAAATTAGCCGTAATTAAACTGGCAGGTATTATAATTTCATCAATGCGTTTGCAACGCTACATTTTTCCAAGTTTTTACTTCCCATATCATTTGTTTTCATCATTTATTAGTAAATTTTACCATCAACGGATGATCCCCTGACAACTCTTTACTAAAGCTTAGTCCCTCAGTTCAGTTAAGTGAAGTACAGCTCTTGTTATAGAGCATTTAATCGTCGATCCAGTTTCAATATTCTTTTCTTTTTTTTTTTATGTTTTTACCTAACGTCTAAGAGTTTTTTCATTTTTATTTTTGTTCCCCCAAATGTTCACTTCATGTTGTATTCTCGACCATTTTGGCCATAAGTTATGTGTCATGACTGAGACGCAGACGTCAACGATTTGGCCAAGACGCCTTGGGGCTACGCTCAGATCTCAGATCCGAGATGAGGTGGATGGCAACATGAAGCGAACGGAACAATCAGCATAAAGTAAAAACCTCATATCATTGTTAGGCGGGTGGCTCAAGTGGAACAAATTAATTTCGTTCGTTTTAATTATTTTCTTCTTTTGTCGCTCATTCCCCATCTCACATCTCCCATCTCCCATTTCTCTGTCCTTAAGCGTTGCCTCTTCGTTAAGTTGTTATAATTCGAGTGCTATTAACTCACATGCCGGGATTGGGATCAATTTATGCTGGAATCATGGTTTAATTATTTAAATGAATTCACATTTACATTATTTCTTCTTATTCTTCTTCTTGCGATACAGCGAGAAGCTGCAAATCATGCACATCATCAAGACTTTAATGATGTCCCCTTGTCCGACGAACAGCAACCTTATTTTTGTTAAATGTATTTTGTAAATATCATTCAAAAACTATTTGTTTGGCCACATCTTGTGGGTGGAGCTGCCAATTTGCCATGCCAAGTTGTATTGTAATCGATTTTCAAAACTGAAGATTGAGATTTAAATTTGCTTACTTGATTTTGGAAAACTCACAATTTGAAGATTAAACAGATTCCGATAAAGAATGAGAGAAACTTAAGGAACATTTTTAAAATGCTTATATTAAACTCTTTTTTGATTGGTAATCCTGTAAAACTGATTGTAAATACAGCTAATATTTTTTGATAATAATTAGTTCTTAATGGAACGAGGAATATATGAATATATTTACCTTTTTTTTATGGGCAAACTTTAAACTGATAATTGATTGGTTGCCTGAGGCTTGTTGGTAAATGCATTATGCTCAGGGCATTGGCGAATCATAAGAAGTGCGCGATATTAAAGGATTACACAATATATATTGTATAGTATACAACACGCAGCCTTTCCGGCCAGAGCTCAACTGTTGACCCCATGATTTCAGACATTGTTGCTGTGCTGTGCTGTGTTTGCTGCTCCTGTTTGCGTGTGTGTCCACTAAAGCCCGCTTCGAAAATCACATTCACACCCAACACACACACACACACACACACGAGTTGTAACCTTTGCTGAATAACACAAGCGCACGCAATGTTTCCGCCAAAAAGCAACACAAGAAAAGAAGAAGAAGAAGCAGAAGAAGCCAAGTTGGGTTCTATTTCTGTTTTGTGGTCCTGCTTGGGCCCCAATACCCGCCGCCAGTCTAAAGTGTCCAATCAAGTTTTTCAAAGTGAAACCTAAATAACATGTCATAATAAATAACCTTCAAGCGACCCAGCGAAATGGACACGACCACACCAGGAGTGCAGGAGCAGCTATCACGGCCAGGGTTGGAGAGGGACTGCGGAGGGGACTGCGGAGGGGACTGGGTGGATATGCCCGCACTGCACAAAAAGACGAAAATCCAAAAATTCTGTAATTACAACGTAAATCCAAAATGTCTCAACACAGCTCACAGCCGTTGCACAACCAAACACACACACACACACACACACACACACTAAGGTCGAAGAAAACTTAATTCATATATCAAAAAGTTTGTCCGACCAGGCTGGGCTCAAGAGTAGCAATTTACGCGCAAGTAGCCAGCTCCAAGTTCGAGTAATATATTGTACACACTTTGTGTATACATACATACATGTATATGCATGTGGATGCCGCCCCCCTTCAAATTGGGCGTGGCAAGGGGGTTGGGAGGGAGCTGGCCAGGAGGAGAGCGAGCAGCGAGCAGGCCGGTCGGCCAGTCTGTCGTGTCGAATGAGAAACACAGCAATTATGCAATTTGATAATACTTCATTCTCGGGTAATAAATATTAATTATTTTTGCGAATGTGATTTCTCGTGTTTCTGCCGCCTCGCACATACTCACTGAGCTCTAGTTTAGCTTAGATTTATGGCCTCCGCCCGCTACCCGAATCAAATGAGACGTTTTGCTCTTGTTCGTGCACCCTCTCCCCCCACCCCCCCATCTCCCCCCTCTCCCTATTCATATTCCTCTCCGTTGGCCGAATGTGCCAATATTTCTTCTTGTCCTCAACACGAATGCACGTCAGACATGCGGATTTGATTAAAGTTTCCGTGTTGTTATTCGGTTCGTGCGGTCGCCTTTTATAGATCGGCTTACTTCTGCTGGTTCTGCTAGTAGTTATCTCCACTCCAATTTCCATCGCCTGATTGAGGTGCGAGTGCGCCAAAACGTTAGACAAAGCTGTGGAATCACTTTTTTCATTCCAGCGCATTTATTTTTGTCTGCGCTGAAAAAAAATGGTGAACAAGAACAATTTCAGCTGCATTGAGATATTTTGCAGCGGCATACAAAAATATGAAATATTGTCAGTCCACAGAAATAGCAGAACATTTTCATTTAAAGTTAGTTATTTTGTTAAAGGATGAGTATATGATAACATTAGTTAATAAAAAGCACACATATATATATATATATATATACATATTTTTTATGGCTTGCAACATTTTAAGTGTAGCAAAAAAAAGAATGAAGAAAACTGAAAGTATTTTGATGGATCTTGGAGCAGACCTGACTTTAATGTATATTTAAACAAATTCAAGAATACAAAATACAATTATTAATAGTTTTAAAACAATCTTAAAATGTATTCATTTCAGTCATTGTCAACTGAAGAGCTTTCATATTTTGCGTACGTTAAGTCTTAATATGGATAAGTTGTACATGGATTTCACTCGCACTGTTCTGAGCAAATTCTTGAATATAAATACGCTTTTATAGAGAGTTCCAGTTGTTGTCGTGCTACGTAGTATATATGTATATATATATGTATATATATGTATATATACGGTAACTTCCAGGCCGTTACCTTTTATTCCGTTTGCCCATCAGAAATCTCTCGTGCATAAGAAACATTTTAATTTTGAAAGGAGCTGACTCCAATGGAAATTGCCATAATATCGTATCGCACACACACACACACACACACACACACACACACACACGTACACTGGCTCTTTATAGAGTGGCACACACAGAGACGAGTGTGCTTTTACATAAATAAAAATAGCACAGCACGGCAAAGAAATGAAAAAAGTTAAATTGAATTGTGTTCGCTCAGGATATTTACTTGTACATTGTTGTTGCTGCTGTTATTGTTGCTGTTGTTGTTGCTGTTGTTGTTGCTGTTGCTGTTGCTGTTGGCATTGTTGTTGCTGCTCTCTGTTTTCTCCAGTACTTCTTGGCTTACCACAATTCCGCCTGTCGCCTTGCTGTCCTGTCCCTTTGCACTTGAAGTACACAAGTAACGGCAACTTTTCCAGTTCGTCTTTTTCTCTCATTCATTTTCTTCTGGTCCGAGGTGTAACAGAACTGTCGAAACTTGCTCGCACTCACAAGAAAGGTAAGTTAAGCCATATATGTTTATGATCAGCTGATATCCAAATAAGGGCGTTAATGAAGCCACCTAAACTTTATAATCATGCTTAAGCTGTGTATAAAATATGACCAACATTTCCCTACGCACCGCATATTAAACATATAACATATAAAGCAAATGACCAACCTGTCGCCAGTAAATGGGCTGCTGTCACGTCATTGGTCTGGTCGGGTCGGGACTGGTTGGGTCTGGTCTGGTCTGGTCTGGTTGGGTTTACACTCTGTGCTGCTTACTTGCCTGCTTGGGTTGGCCTTATTTGTTTGTTTATTTGTTTGTTAGCCCAAAAACCCATGTCAATGCGCCAAACAAAAGCTCTACCGAGGCTCTGCAACAATCAATTTTCATATACACACACACACACACACATACACACACTTCTGGATGTATCTACATACATCTCATTCCCAGTTGGACCTTTACACAGAAACAAAAACTTGCTTGTTTATGAGTTGATGTTGATATTCGTGGTCACATTAAGCCATACGTCGCCATATTACAAAGCGTCACGTCACGTCACTCCTCTCACTCCACTCGCCCCTCTCTCTCTCTCATCTCATCAGTCGGCAGTCAGACATAATGTCGCGGCCATGTACTAACTGGCCGCAGTGACGAACTGTCAACTTACTGTCAATATATAGTCGTACACATTTTAGTTGCGAGTTGGCAGCCCCACTCTCCTCGTCTTCCTCTTCATCTGCTCCCCCCATCACCCATACCGCCCCTCTCCAATCATGCTTTGCATGTTATTGTTGATTTTTGGTCGTTGAGTGTTGGAGTGTGCATAAATTTATTCTTTACGTTTTGTTTGACTTTCGTACAAAAATGCTGTGTGCTTATGCTTCCATTCTTGGGTGACATTTCCAACACACACACACACACACACACACACCCTCCTGTACCGGCACCACCCCTCCCCTCTTGCTTGCGCGCATAAGTTTTGGGTGTTTGTCATGTGTGCGCGGTAATGTTTTTTTCTCGCCACTCTCTTTGCTCGTAATGGTCTCGTTGCGGAGAAGAAGAAGAAGTTTCATGTAATCAGCTGGAATATTGTGGCACATAAACATGTGCCCCGATTCTTGATTGGATTGGTATTTAAAGAACATCATAATATGCAAACAGAATAGAATAAATATTCTAATGAATCCGCTGTTTGAGGTTCATATCTTGATATTTTTATGATAAGTATTTTGGCTGTTGCCGGCAAACGATGTAAGCTTATTTCTTGATGATCTTCGCCAGACACAAGCTCAACTATTATATACTATTAATAATGTTGAATATGAACAGAGAAAAAAACTCATTTCATATGATTTAATTGTATCACATGCATTTGTTTTAAGTCAAACTATTTTATTTATCAGCCTCAGATTAAGGTTAGTTAAGATAAGAATAGTAAAATGAAAATCGTTAAGATGCAGGAAGAAGACAAAAGTACTTGGACATAAGGACATAAGATGATATTTGAGTTTAAACTGCTCACATTAGTTTGAAGGAGCAGTGAGTGTGGTTATGACTTACTTATCAATGGCTAGCGATAGCCGCGCCGCACAAAGGGCGTCCACATTTGCTGGATGGATGCCAATTGACAAGCAGAATGCGCAGATGACAGCCATGTGATGTGGAATGCCGGAGGCGAAATAGGACAGCAGCCGGACAGCTGGAGATCTGAAGCAGAAGCATAAAATGCCCGCACAAATGCATTCGGAAGCGGAAGAGGAAGAGGCAAGCACTGTGACTGAGACGAAAGACGAGGCGACATTTGAGTAACGGCTTGGATTTCCAGGCAGGCTAAGGCCAACAGTCAACAGCAGCAGGGATCAGACAGTGGGGAGTGGGGAGTGGGGAGCGGGGAGCGAGATCTGCGACCGGGCATATTGATTGGCTTTAATGAACGCCTCAATGCCGACAAGTTGTTAGCGGTAAGGATATTTCTGGCGTTGCCGTCCGTCCCAGCTGTTTGCCGTTCACACATTTGTCGCATTCCATTCTCCGATTTTGCTATTCAGCATCGCCGATTTGTGATGCTTCTATTTTTTACTCGCTGCGTCTCCACTTAAAAGCCACTTGATAAATGGCCTTTGTCAAACAAAACAAATCGTTCTGATATTCCCCTCTTTTTTCACTCAACTCGTCGTTAAACACGTCGAAACAAAGTCTGGCAAATAACTGAAGTGCGGGAATTCTGCGTTTTCTAGCTTAATTCATCAATGAATGAAATTGCAATTTTATTTTCTTATCATCAATTTGGCCAATGCACATTTTGTAAATATTTAGTTTGAGAGAGCTGCTGCTATTGGCCAGATAATGTTGAGGCAATTGGGAAGCTGCAGCAGGCATATTGTGTGAACTTAATGTTGCGAAATGAAATTCAATATGTGGATTTAAATGTGTGCCAAAGGCGATGGTTAATTAGGTTTGCTTCGTTTCATTTTGTTGCGTATCGGTTGGGCATAATTAGAGCCCAAGGACTTGGGCAGATTTCGATGCGAATGGGATGTGGCAGTTACGTCAAAATCGTGGGGCAGAGTTCGTGCCACGTTTCGGGTCGAATGCGAGTGGAAATCAAATTATTTTAATGATACACAAATTGATACTTTGAGACAAAATAACAAACCAAATGAAAATTGCTGCCAGCATTTTCGACTACTTTTTGGTTTTTTTTCTGTTTTTTTTTTTTTGCTGTTCTGCTTTAACAGCGAGAGGGATGAAGGACAAAGAGCAGAATGAATGAGGTGGGGTGAAAGAGGAAAATTCCAAGAAGGCAACGCTGCGATGAAAATTAAGTGAAAATTGGATTCTATACATTTTGTTCTTTTTTGTTGCTGTGTTGTGTGTTTTTTTTTGTTTTTCTTATTTTCTTTACTTTTGTTCGCCTTTGCTCATTTTCATTTTCATTTCGGGCAAATTGAGTTTGCGGATGGGTCGAGTGGAGTGTTTAATACCTGAAGCGTGTGCAATCGCTATTATTATGCAAATTTTCCTATTCATTGCATGCGTGTTTTTCTTTTCCTGCTCGTTGCTTTTCTTTTCGTAATTTAAATGGGGGGGCACACAAATGGCTGGGACAATAATGAGAGACAATTGAAATGTCAATAATATGCAATTGTCTGCAATGATCGGGACGTTTGGGAAAAATTCGTTCAGCATTTGGGACAAATTAACAATCAAGCGTTAGTTCATCTAGAAATAAGGGTTGCTCTTGGATCAGCCATCAAATGAAATGGTTTAGCGCACATAACATCTGGGTGGGTTCAAGGAAACACAATATAAGATTTGCTTGCAAGCCCAAACTATTTTCAGCTAATGTAAATTGAATGTGGGCGGAGCGGAATGCTTTGATGAACATGCCGCATGCGGCATTCATTCATTGCATAAATTTTGCCATAGCTGAAATTAGTTTTGCAACCGTCGAGCAAACAAAACGAAACCTTAAGATGATTATTTAAATAAAGTTACAAACTTTGCAGACGCGTGCACATACATATTAACTAAATTTCGGAGCCCAGGCCACAACTCTTCAATCCCAGTGGGAGTGAGTGGAATGTGATAAGTGTGGATGTGGATGTGGCTGTGGCTGAGTAGTGAGTTATCTTCGAGAAATGAATGCCAGCCATAGATATGCCAGATCTACAGGTTCTGTTTGTAAGCCAACTGCAAACAGGCAAACAGGCAAACAGGCAAACAGGCAAGCCAACAAACCAACAAACTGGCAAACTGGCAAACAACAATAACAACATCACAATGGATAACTGAATGCATAAAATCTTGACCGAAGGCAACGGTAAAGTAAACAGTCAAAAGGTTGTGGCCAACGGGGGGGGGCGTTGGGTGTGGGGGCCAATCGTGTTTATCGAGAGCCACAGGGCATTAATTACGCATACGCAACATTGACCGCAACGAAGCAAACGTTCGTCGTTGAGGGGTGATTTTCGGGTCGGTTAACTGTGAACATCGCATGCAGGTAAATTGAGGATGAACGGAGTCGGTGACTTTTTGAATGCCCAGGGTACATTTTAATTAAGTCAGCAAATCGATAAACTTACACACACACACACACACACACACACACAGGGCAGGGATATACACACAAAAATATATATTTGATTATACACAATCTGGTTTTTTGCTCCCACTGTGAATGCATATATTATTTGATTAACTAGTGTAAACTGTAAATGGAATTTGGATATTGGATTGCATATTATTGATTATGTAAGCAAAATCAGAAATCAGAAAAAAATCAAATACATATTGTATTTTGTGGAGCACTTTCATTTGCATATTGTTTTTTTTTCATCTATCGAGTGCTATAGATCAAAATTTGTAAACTCTGGCTGTGCTCATAATTGTAATCCTGTTGATTGACTCGATTTTAATTCTGTTTTTTATTTTGTGTGTGGCAGCGTTGAAATTGTGTACAATTGTGAAGATGGATATTTATTTGATTGTGTTATTTTAATTAAATATGTGCATTGATTTCAATTTTGATTACACAGCAGAAACCTAACTTTAAGGCGTGTGCAACCTATCAACCGGGGCACACGGGCACTGGAAGGCAACTTATAAGTTAGCTGATATATATATATGTATGTGAAAACTTGGGGCAAATATGAATAAAAGTTTTGATAAGAGCCAAAAGCTGGGTCAACGGAAGCGGAAGTCAATTTTTGTGTTATAGAAATTGAAATGAAAATGAAATGATAAGAAAATGAATCCCAGGCCAACAACGAAATGAGAAAAGTTCGGCAAGCATAAAAGAAAATGTTGCAAATACATACAACATTGAACTGATGACATAAAATATGTGTGTACCTAAATACATAGTTGAGTTTTATGGCTGCCAGGAGCAGAATGCTGGGCCAGAGCACAAGGTCGCTCTTCAAACTCATATTGCTGCCTTTTTGTTTGACATTATCGAAGGATGTGCCCCCGAGTTATATGTTGTTGTCGTTCTTGTTGTTGTTGCTGCTGTCAGGTCTTCTTTGGCTTGCCAGCAGTAACAGATACCGGAGGTACATATCGCATTATAAAAGGAAATAAAAGCACTTTTGTCCCAGAGACCATGCGGGCAATGTAAACAACCAACAACCGACAACCGACAAGCGAGAAGCGACCCAAAACGCGCTTTGATCTGCCGCAAGGACCCGTGTCCTACTCCGCAGTCTGGTAAGTAGTTGGAATCTTCTCCTGCTGCTACACTAAGCGGACATTGAACCATCTGGCTATGTGGCACCGTTTCTTTTTTTTTACTTTTTACCCATTGTTGGACGAGCAAGTTACTCAATTACCCAAGTGTCCAGTCGAGCTTATCAGCATTCGAACCGGGTCTTTCCGTCTCTGCCTCTGCCCGCTGCTGCATGTTGTTGCCGTTTTTATGATGCATCCTGCACAGCGGAACACGCCCTCGCCAGGACTCGCTTTGTTGCTCGCTTTGATTAAATGTCAAAACAATTGTGCGCTGCAGCATAATCAAAGCGCTGCTTGCGTAATTGCCCAATGAAGCGGAAGTTGCTGCAAACCAGGACGCGGGCGCACCAAATAAAAAAAGGAGTGAATACAAAAATTAAATAAAAGGACACAGCAAAAGTCCACCGTCTTTGGCCAGCCACCAGCTGGCAGACCGAAGACAAACTGCCGACATCTAAATGTTACTAGAAATAACTAAAAATGGAAACCCGACTTGTTGATGGACTTGGCTTTATCAACTCGACAGGTGATGTTGATCAGGAATATATGTATATATATATGTATATATATATATATGTACACATTTAAGAACCATTTAGTTATGTAGCTAGGCGCTGTGGAGTATGAAATACCCTTTAAATATTTGCATATTTCCTTTAACATTGATAATGGTTTTGGTTGCCTGTAAACTTGGGATAGTATTCTCATCTGAAAGAAAATATTGTCAAGATTTGATTAAACTAAGAAAACCAAAGTTAAGCTATCTTTAAAAACAGGATTAATCAATCGTGCAGATATTTGGCTCCTCATCCGTCCTAGGGCAGTGGCTCAAATCGATGTTGCATCGTCGCATTTCCCGCAGCATCTCTATTAATAAACTGGAACGACTCAGCATGCCGAAGAACTCCACCTGGGCGCCCAGCAAATGCAGCAGGATGCTCACGTTGCTCGAGTGTCCACCACGCCGCCATTGTGCCTCCAGGCAGCTGTGCTGGGCACCTGCATCGGGTCCATTAGCGCACACGGTGATTAGGTCTATCGACAAGCGGCCAACGCACAAAACCGGCTTCGTCATGCTCAGGGCGCCACTGCAACTCATAATGGTGCACTCGTCTTGCAACACACAACTATCATCAAATTTGAAAGTCTGCTTTTGACATCATTTGAATGGGTTCTCGATTTCAAATTGTTGTCACTGTTTTTTGGTATTGCTAAACGATTTATCCAAAATGAATTTCCTTATTTTAAAAGTAGGCCTTGCCAAATGCCAAATTTGTTAGCCAGTAGTATAAATGGCTGATAACTATTGGCAATTGTATCATTCCAGTGTGGGTTGCTTATTCGAACGGATCTAAAACATTTATTGGAATCGGTAAATATTTTTTAATTCGAAATAAATATTTATTTCTTCATTTGTTTTCTCTATTTTTATTTCTATTTCTATTTTTTAGCGCTGGCTTCATTTCGTTCTGTGTGTAACCAGGCCAAAATGACTTTGCCACGTGTTTATTTCGATCTGAACGCCGGCGGAGAAAATCTGGGTCGCATCGTTATGGAGCTGCGCTCAGATGTAGTTCCAAAGACGGCGGAGAACTTTCGCGCTCTATGCACTGGGGAGAAGGGATACGGATATAAGGGATCTCCATTCCATCGCGTCATACCGAATTTCATGTGCCAAGGTGGCGATTTCACCAAACAGAATGGCACTGGAGGACGCTCCATCTATGGCGAGAAATTCAAGGATGAAAACTTTGAGCTAAAGCACACTGGACCCGGTATCCTTTCGATGGCAAATGCTGGACCCAATTCAAATGGATCGCAGTTCTTTATTTGCACAAAGAAGACTAGTTGGCTGGACAACAAGCATGTTGTCTTTGGTCAGGTTGTGGATGGCATGGAAATCATTCGTAAGGTCGAATCGATGGGCTCTGATTCCGGCAAGACAACCAAGAAGATTATTATTCAGGACTGTGGAGATATGTAAAGGGTTTATCTAAAATTCTCAATTGTTATTAAAGTAAACGTTATTATTCCTTGAGCTGCTTGACTAAATTGAGTGTATCCAGAAAATGTTCTTTTCTGATGCTGCCATTTCAATTCCAGTTTATGTACATTGACAAAAATCAAACAAATTTCCAGTTTCCATTTCAAAAAAATTAAATATGGTTGAGCTGAACAGTAAATTAAGCTGGGCAGTCGGCAAGAAGACGGTGCTCTGTGTGGGATCAACGAACGTTGACTGCCTCTCGATGGTGAAACGGTTTCCCAAAACAAATGTGCCCGAACAGATTACGAAGGCCTTTTGGACGAGGGGTGGCATGGCCGCCAATATTTGCACCGTCTTGAGGAATCTGGGCGTGAGTGTTGAGTTCTTCGGGGTATTGAGCTCGTTGCCAATGTTCAATCCAATCCTTAATTTAATCCAAGAATAAATAAAACTCAACCGTATGATTAATACGGCTAATTTCACTTGGAATGCATTTGTTATGTTTTATGCGAATAATTAGAAAAGTAAATGTCTCAAAAATCTGCAATTATTAATCATCTAAAATGGCTGAGAGTTTGCCTAAGTAATTACACAGCTGAATTGTAAAGTTCTTGGATTGTTTGGCCCTTGACATCCAAGGGTGGATTTAATTGGATTTTTCAATTTTGGGGAGTGCATGAAAAATTGTGCGGACTGGAAAAGTGCACGCGAAACATTTGAACCGTTTGACAAGTAAACAACAGCAAGAAAATGTTAAACATCGCCCAAAAAATAAGAAAAAATAATGAAAAATATTCATAAATATTCAAATGAAAAACCTCATGCCACGGCGAACAAATCTGGATGCCAGGACGAGCAAAAGTCAAATCAAATTATGGATAATTTATACACACAATTTCCATTGGACTGATGCTGCTGCTTCAGCTCATGCTCCGGCTGCTGCTGCTGTTGTTGCTGCTGCTGCTGCTGTTGCACAGGATCGTCAAGGAGCAAGGCGCTGGTTTGGCCGCGACGGAAACTGGCCGACGTTGGCTTCACTTCTGCCGCTTGATTGAAACTCATTTATCATCATAAATTAGAGCAGAGTGGGTGGGTGAACAGGGTGGTGGGTGGTGGGGGTGGGTGGGGGGTAGGAGACAGTATTCGAGAATGTGGCACGAAATCAAGGAAAAGATTCATCATGCGTCTGGCGCGTGGGCGTGGCCATCAGCTGGACAACTGGGCAGCTGGACAGCGGCATGTAATCCAGCTCAGATTGAAAATTAATGAGGTCATCACGCTGCACACACAGACACATACAAGTAGATGAAGTTCCGGACTGTAAAATCAGCGACTACAAAAATTATTTACCATTCTTTCTTGTCTATTGTTGATTCTTTTTACCATACATACATACATACATATATATATATTTATAGATATATGTATATACATATATACATATATCCTACGCGGACTTCGTCTCTCTTCCTGCTGTCAGCGGCACAAGTCAGCGCTAATGACGCAATCGCCTCGAGTGGGGTATGCCCGACTTGTGTAAAATGCGTAAAATTATATAATTTGTTTGAGAATATGAGGAAACTTTGTAGCTAGGGTATTGCACCGTCGCATATGGCATACTTATTACTGAGTACTTACTTTGCTCTCGTCTCGTTTAGTGCTATTGTTGGGAGGTGTGTTTGTTGTGCCACACTTGTCTCAAGCAGTGAGCCAGAAAAACTCTCTGGACTTGCGTTGGAATACAAATTAATTGCGGACACTTGGACGGAGCGCGTTGACTGGTGCGTTGGAGGGAGTTGGTCTGAGAGGGATTTGTGGCAAACATAGCCATCTACTTACATAAATCAAAATTCTGCACATTTGGGTCATTTAGGCTTTTTAAAATTTTTTTTTGTATTTTTTATTTCACAACAAGGAAATGCAAATAAGATGATAAGGAATGTCCTTAATTTGGGGTCCGCATTGTCCCCTTGTTCATAATTATGTGAGCAATTCATGGAGAACACAATAAATCAGGACTAGACTGGGCCACAAATACTTATCATTATTTACTTGTCCTGAATGCGTAAGATTAGAGGATAATAAACATGTTAAAGTGCTCTTGACGAATCAATAAGATTAAGACTCATTTTTTAGTTTATTTTTTGGCAAACATTCTCTGAATTGTTCCGCAATGAACCCAATGAAAATGTCTAAAATGGGTGTCTAAACCGGTCCTAAATTCCAGAGTAGCTATTCAAAAGAAAGTTTGATATTAAATCGAAAACCTTTGCTTTAATCGACTTAATAAGTTTCATAGCTAGGCTTAGGGTATCTGCTAGTCGAGCTCTCTCATCCTGCTCGTATTTATTTATTTAATTAGCTTTTGTTTTGAATCAGCTAAAAATATCTGCCGACCATGGACCGATGGAAGTTTAATCCTTAATGTGTTCGCCAACATTTAGGGCAGTTCCATGCGTCCGTCTATGTGGCAATGGCGTGTCCAAAATCTCTTTGCTGATATTGCAATTTATTTAAATAATCTGGCAATAATTCAAATTGCCAGAAGCTCACGAAAAAAAAAAACGAAAATATTACAAAATATCCGAAATGTTAACCCTTTTCAACAAGCAAATAAAATGACGATGCAGCCCATTTGCAATCAATTGAACGGGCATGTGTGTGTGTGTGTGTGCGTGTGTGTGTGTGTGTGTGTGTATGTGTGTGTGTGTATGTGCTTGTGTGTCACACACATGTACATAAATTCGCTTACATGTATTCGTTTATATAGCCGATAATTTATTGGCCCGAGCGAACCAGTTGCGGATGCTGGCAAGGTAATTATTATCGCCGGCGAACGTGGCGCATACGTAATGAATGGCCGGTTTAATCGGTTTAAGGTTATGTGATATTCCCTCTTTTTTTTTGAGCAGCATCATAGCCAAAGCCATTGGCCACTCTTATTGCCATCGCACATCGCACGTCGCACCCAAAGTACCACAATTTCCATTTGCAATTTTGCCATTTCCATTTTCCGCGATTTTTTTGGCACAATTTATGGATTTGACCTTTAAGTGGCGCAAGGGAAAACATATTCATTGCCTCATCTCACATCTCACACGAAAATAAGAGTAATTTATTATATTTCTTATTCGGATTGCAATAATTTAAAACATAATTCAATTACGAGCTTGTTTCATTTATTTTCAGTGTATTTATTTTATACTTTATTGAAAAGCAACCTTTTCATTTGGAAGTAGTTGTATTTATTATATATAGATTAAGCGAAGATATTGTCGATCGAGTTATGATTATTCGATTATATGCAGGCTTTGTTATTGTTGTCATTTAGTCATAAAGCTGCCCTTTTGTGGGTTATCTGTCCGCTTTTGGTATTTTGGTATATTCAACAAATATTTGACTTTAAAATCTCTAAAATAGAAAAATATGTCCTTGCCGCGTGTTTTCTTTGACATAAGCGCTGATGGGGAGAAACTTGGACGTGTTATACTGGAATTGCGATCAGACATAGTTCCAAAGACGGTGGAAAACTTTCAAGCCCTGTGCACCGGAGAAATGGGTTTCGGCTATAAGGGCTGTCCATTTCATCGGATTATACCAAATTTTATGTGCCAAGGTGGCGATTTTACTAATCAGAACGGCACTGGGGGCCGCTCCATCTATGGCCACAAGTTCCCCGATGAGAACTTTGACCTGAAACACTCGGGACCAGGAACCATATCAATGGCAAATGCTGGTCCAAATACAAATGGCTCGCAGTTCTTTATATGCTTTGGAAAGACCACATGGCTGAATAACAGGCACGTTGTCTTTGGCAAGGTCATTGATGGCATGGATATCATACGAAGGATGGAACCGATGGGCTCGGAATCTGGCAAGACGTCTAGAAGGATTATTATTGAGGACTGTGGCGAAGTGTAATGTGAAATTATAAATAAACAGCGTTGCAAAAGTTCATCTAAAAATATAATATTTAACACATAATTTAGAGTTAGCAGTTTTTAGTCAGAAACAGTCTTGGCTAAGGGCTCGACATTTGATAATCATTAGGATCGAAGGGCTGCAATAGCTTTGTGGATAATACACCATTGCTGTTCTCGATGCTGCGCTCCAGATACTTTCTGTAGATGTGCCTATCGACCTCCTCGTCGTCTGGCATATTGCTCGGTCGAAGCGTGTCATCCTGCACCACATCAACGGGAAAAATGTTGAGCTTGGAGAGGTAATTGTAACCAGAGCTGGTTACCTTGTGGCCAGCCAGACGAGTGCCAAACGCGACAGCAGCTGGGAGTGTCATCTGGCGCAAGTAGAGAGCATAGATGACAACCGCTGCGAAGCATTCCCCGGCGCCATATGTGTCCACAGGATCACCGCATATATTGGCTGGCAGTTCGTAGTATTTACCCAGCGCATCCAGGCAGCCCGAACCATGGGCACCCCATCCACAAATCAGACAGGGTCGGCGCACATGCAAACAGCGTGGCAGGGGCAGCTTCTTATCCAGTTGCAGGCAGGTTTCCTTTGGCGTCTGCCAGCCCAGCTGCTGTGCCAACTGCCTCGAGAATATCACATAGTCGCACATATCGAAGAGATCTATGGTCTCCTTGTAGCACACGTCACACGTCACCTTTAGCGAGATGAGTATGCGCTCTGCTGCAGTGCGTCCATTGTTATAATCCCTTATGGCACGCATCATTCGAATTGTTTCCGGCACATTGCGTGCCTCAAAGTGCACCCAGCCGAATGCGCTAAGATCGAGCAGCTTGAAGTCCTCGAATGTGACATATGGAAACTTTCGACTGTCACTGTACAGAATGGTGCGACAGCCAGTCTTTTGAGCTGTCCAAATCGTGCAGATATTTGGCTCCTCATCCGTCCTAGGGCAGTGGCTCAAGTCGATGTTACATCGTCGCATTTCCCGCAGCATCTCTATTAATAAACTGGAACGACTCAGCATGCCGAAGAACTCCACCTGGGCGCCCAGCAAATGCAGCAGGATGCTCACGTTGCTCGAGTGTCCACCACGCCGCCATTGTGCCTCCAGGCAGCTGTGCTGGGCACCTGCATCGGGTCCATTAGCGCACACGGTGATTAGGTCTATCGACAAGCGGCCAACGCACAAAACCGGCTTCGTCATGCTCAGGGCGCCACTGCAACTCATAATGGTGCACTCGTCTTGCAACACACAACTATCATCAAATTTGAAAGTCTGCTTTTGACATCATTTGAATGGGTTCTCGATTTCAAATTGTTGTCACTGTTTTTTGGTATTGCTAAACGATTTATCCAAAATGAATTTCCTTATTTTAAAAGTAGGCCTTGCCAAATGCCAAATTTGTTAGCCAGTAGTATAAATGGCTGATAACTATTGGCAATTGTATCATTCCAGTGTGGGTTGCTTATTCGAACGGATCTAAAACATTTATTGGAATCGGTAAATATTTTTTAATTCGAAATAAATATTTATTTCTTCATTTGTTTTCTCTATTTTTATTTTTTAGCGCTTTTTTTAACCAAGCTATAATGACTTTGCCACGTGTTTATTTCGATCTGAACGCCGGCGGAGAAAATCTGGGTCGCATCGTTATGGAGCTACGCTCAGATGTAGTTCCAAAGACGGTGGAAAGATTTCGCGCTCTATGCACTTGTAAGATGGGATACGGATATAAGGGCTCTCCATTACATCAGATTATAGGCCACATCAATGGCTTCAAGGATGAAGACCTTAAGCTAAAGCACACTGGACCCAATACAAATGAATCGCAGTTCGTTTTTCACGTGACCAGTTGGCTGGACGACAAGCCGGTTTTCGTTGGTCGGGTTGTGGATGGTGAGGAAATCGTTCGTAAGGTCAAATCGATGGGCTCTGATTCCGGCGAGACAAACAAGAAGATTATTATTCAGGACTGTGGAGATATGTAAAGGGCTTATCTAACATTCTCAATTGTTATTTAAGCACAGCTTCAAATATATCCAAATTAAATCGAACTCTTGCAGGAAAAGTAAACGTTATTATTCCTTGAGCTGCTTGACTAAATTGAGTGTATCCAGAAAATGTTCATTTCTGATGCTGCCATTTCAATTCCAGTTTATGTACATTGACAAAAATCAAACAAATTTCCAGTTTCCATTTCAAAAAAATTAAATATGGTTGAGCTGAACAGTAAATTAAGCTGGGCAGTCGGCAAGAAGACGGTGCTCTGTGTGGGATCAACGAACGTTGACTGCCTCTCGATGGTGAAACGGTTTCCCAAAACAAATGTGCCCGAACAGATTACGAAGGCCTTTTGGACGAGGGGTGGCATGGCCGCCAATATTTGCACCGTCTTGAGGAATCTGGGCGTGAGTGTTGAGTTCTTCGGGGTATTGAGCTCGTTGCCAATGTTCAGTCTACTGCTGCATGATATGCGGATGCGAGGCATCAAAACAGATAACTGTCCGCGTTGCAAACAGGAACCGCCTTTTTCGTCATTGCTAATAAATGAAACCACGGGATCATGTACGGTTGTCAACTGTAATAATTCGTTTCCCTACCCAACTTTGGAAGATTTTCAAAAGCTCGATCTGAGCAAATACGGCTGGATACATTTTCGATGCCGGCAGCCGGAAGTCACCATTGAAATGATGAAGACCGTGGAGGCCTACAATGCAACGCAAATGGACAAAATTCTAATTTCAATGGACTTTGATGCATTGCTACACGAAAATTGGAAGCTGGTCAACTGCTGCGATTATGTCTTCTTCTATAGGGAAGTCGCTAGAGAGCTCAAGTGGAAGACACTGAAGGAGGCGTGCGTCAACATCGATGAACTCCTTCGCATGCGCTTCGGCATAAATCTGAAACGTCCGTTTATTATTTTCCGATGGGACTTAAAATATACCGGACTAATGGATACCGACAGCAAGTTCTCCGTGGCACCCGCCTACAAGCCCATGGTATTTAGGGATAGTCGTGGAACCGGTCAAGTCTTCATTGGCGCCTTCATTTATGCCATCCATGTGAGAGGACGCAACGAAGCGATTGCCGCCGACTTTGCCAGTCGCATGGCCACCTACAAGTGCACCAAAACTGGCTTCGATCACATTGCCGATATCTTGGAAGCACCCAGAATGTAAATATCCATACCAATAAATATAAATTGACCAGTCATATTCATATCTTCTCTTTAGCAATCGTATTATTATTATTTATTTAACCAGATAGTTTTTTAGATTATTTTACAATAATTGCAAAGTTTTAAAGCTCTTCTTAGATTAGTTGTGATTAATCACATTAATTAATGATTAATCAAAGCGGGCCACAAATTGCCTAAACCTAAGCTCATATAATGTATATATATATATATATATATATATATATATAGCTATGTATAGCTATTTGAACTGTATGAAGATGTAGATTTGAAAACTAAAGCCATAAAATCACTTAATGGTGAAAGGTAGACACAATTGCGCGAATTGTAATTTAAATGCAATTCAAATCCAATTTAAACACATTTCAGATCCGATGCAATTGAAAACAGTTAAGACCCATCCCGAAACCGACTTAAAACTGGTTCAAACGAGGTTTATTCACCACTCGAAAGTTAAGTTCAACTTTGGCAACTCGCAAATGGCATAAACTTGTACACGGGCCATGCGCTTGGCATAATTGTGGCATGATTAATTCCACAGTCCGGGCTGAAGTTGGCCAGGCGCAAAACAAATATTCAAAGTTACAAAGTTCTATAAAAATTGTACGTATTTTATATGCCGCCGGGGATGAAGGTGGGGCGACCACGCGGGCAGGCGGGCAGACAGGCAGACAGGCAGACGGGCAGACAGTGGGCAGTTAGTGTAAATGTTATGCATGGCATCAAACGACAGACACAAAACGAGAATGTTTGCTGGTCATTTATCATGGCGGCAACAGCAGCAACAAACAAGTACAACTGCGACAAGGAAGCAGCAACAATTTGGCCAGGAATTTAAGTGACAATTTTCATACAATTTTCAAGGCAGAGGACACACGGCACAATGCGGCGTATGAGCGATGACAATAATTTCGGCCTGACCACAGAGAGAGAAATCGATAAATGTCCAAGCATTTGACATGCGACAAAGACAGCCAACTAGAAAGTGCTTCCGGGCATGAAACTCCATCCCTTTTTATGGATCAGTTTTCTTTACGTTTTTTTCTTCGATTTTTTTTTTTTGTTTTTTTTGTGTGTGCGTTTTCTGCTGACTATTGCAACATCGAATAATGCAAAGCCAAAAAATTATGCGTCGCAAATGCGACAAAGCTAACGAAGGGGAAACGTGGGGGAAAGGGAGGCGCCACTCCAGGCCAAGACGCAGACACAGTCGGAGACGCTTCAAAGAGGTTTCCGGCTCTCGTAGAAACAAGACTCACATTCACACACACACACACACACACACACACACACACACACACACACACACATACACACATACATACATACACAGCCCCAGCTACAACAGGCCGCCATTTATGTAAATTAAAAATTATTTCGACTGTAAAAATTCAGTGGGAATTGTTTTTGGCAAGCGTCGCTGTTGCCGCTGCGGCCCATTTGCAACAAAAACAGTAAGACACACACAGTTACTAGCTCGCCGACAGCAACATGCAACAATAGCAACAAGGAGCTAAGCAATTGAGAAAAACATTTGCTTTTTAACTACATTGGCTGTTAAGCAGATCTAAAAAATACTTATTGTTATTATTGGCGGTTTGTTTTCCAGCCACAACGCACCACATCGCACCACATGCAATGCAACGTTGCCACAAGGGCGCAAACGCCCATGTTGGCCAAAACGATTTAAATTTGAATGTTGATATGAAATTGCGGAAGCGATAAGTACAAACTTATGATTATGCACTTAAGGCCAACGCTGGAAATTGCTTCTGCGAAGCAGCTAAAGAAAACCAAATCTATTTAATTGTATGTGTTTAGTTTTATAGTGATTCGAGTATAGAAGAGACCATAAGGGACTTTACTAGGAGTAACCCTTAATACTGATTAGTAGACATTTTTCTTTAATAAAAATACTTTTCCCAATAGTTATAATTATTGACTTGAGCATTGTTGTCAAAACAATGTGTATATACGAATAATTCTAAATCAATCTCTGCTATTCGACAAATATCAACATATTTTTTGGATTCCTTCCAAATGCTCAACTCAAACTTAAACAGACTTAAGCTTAAGCCATAGATTTACATAAAGAATAATGTAATATTTCTGTAAATCAGTTGAATTAACATTAACATTTGCATTAGCTAAATCACACAGTTTGGCATTCCGAACATGTGCTTTTCTTTCATCAGTATCAGTATCAGTGTGTGTGTGTGTGTGTGTGTATATGTGTGTGTGTGTGCTTAAGTTAATTTGTGCTGTTCTATTCGGCAGCTAGACAATTTCTGTTTTCAATTTCATGCAACGCCACTTTGCATTTGAGCTAAAAGAACTTTAATATATTCCGTTAACGTTTCGAATGTGGCACTCCGTGCCCTTCCACACAAGTCGCTCAATTGGCACTCTGCGGCAGTGTGGGTCTGTGGCAAACGGAAGGCGGAATGTAGCTGTAGCTGTAGCTGGTTCTGCATGTGAAGTGCATAGATTATGCAGTTGGCTTCAGTTTATGATTGGTAAATCCAATATACGTCGTGCACTTTGGCATGCAGCCGGGCGCAGATTGGCAAGCCGAGCACTTGGACCGCAGCGATTGCAATTTCGACAGAGCTGCCACTTTATGGCAGTCGCACGCATATTTTCCATTCCCTCACACTCATACACACACACACACACACACACACACACACACAATCAGAAGCACAGAAACAAGATGGCGGAGCGCCCGTTTCCGGTTGATGGGCAACGGCGTGATTATCGGCAGGCGGCTGGCACTGCAAAGGGCAAACCGCAGCCACCCAAAAAAAAAAAGAAGAAGAGTATGCAATACACGTCGTAGAGACCATTTGGACTTTAACTTTACCCTGTAGGCAGTTTAAAGAACATATAAAAGAGCTCTTGAAATACAATTTGACAAGTTGATAGTTTTGAAATTGATTGCTGGTCAAATGTTGTTAATTATCACATTGGCAACGAAGCTGATTTAAATTCGGCAAGAACTGCTTAAAAAACAGTTCAGAGGAAAACTTCTAGTGATACGATCAACTTTCTATAAGTTCATATATGAAGTTTAAATTGTTATAATACCAAGGAATATTTATTGCAGTTCAACTGCAGTTTGACGTTGTGTTAAAAATAGTTTAAAAGTAAGTTTGAGCATTCTGATATGTATTCGATATTTTGTAACAATATGTTTTCAAATACTTTCTTTTCTTCTTTTTACCGTTAGCTTATAAAGCTGTCATACAGGGTATAAACACACACACACACACACACACACATAGTAGTTGCCCACAAAATTGCTGCCGCAGCAGTAAGCTGCAAAATAAGCCAAAAATATGCGTTATCAAGTCGAGCCAATATAAAAAGAAAAATTCTACGGCCAGGCACAACATACACACACAATCAGACACACACACACACACACACACACACATACGACAGCCGACAGACGGGCCCCGCACAGCTGGAAGGACAACAACGACACAGGACATAGACAAGGATAGGTGGAATGGGAGCGCTGAACAGTTGGCGGGTTGGGGTGGGGTGGCAAGGGGGCTTCAGCAATTGCAGTTGCCGTTGCCATTTTGCATTACTTTGCATAACCAGCGTGAATATCCCGCTGTGTGTTCTGGAGAGGCAGCTGGCAGCCCTGCCAGTTCTGGCAGCAGACGCCAGTTGCCAACACGTCGCCTCGCCTGTTTTGGAGCTGTGCCTCGGATATGGCAACTGAAGTCTGCTGTTTAACCATAAACTGCTCGCCCTTGGTCATTACGTTGAGGCTCTTCTTTGCTATTCTTTCAACTGTTTTTATTTTTTTGGAGTCTCCACACATTATTCTTATTTATCGGTGCTCGGCAGGCTGCTAGGCCCCACGAGTGGCCATAATAAGCCATAAGCTATGTTGGGGTCGTAAACTGTTGCATATTATAAAGAATTTTTATGACACTCTCTAGATTGCTCTTCATATGCCGCATATAAATATGTACATACATATAGGCAAATTTTCTAAAAACCAATTGCCAGCTTGTCCGCGCTTAAAAGTGAACAGATCTCAAATTTAATAAGTGTAAAATCTGAAAAAGCAAGTGGCACCCACTTGAGTGTAAGCCTAACCTTGATTCAAAACATTAATTCTACTGGAAATGTCTAATAGACTTTCATTATTCCTTCCATAATCAAATTGAAATTCTTATAAAAATTCTCGATCTTTATCATATATTGATAAGTAAACATGAGGGAAAACGGCAATTCTCGAAATAAATTAAATATGGTTTTTATTCATTTTTTTTTTAATGGATTTTTTGTAATGGGAACACAAAAATGTATGTACATATTTTAGCATTTAATATGCGTACATATTTCAAAGTTTAAGCCTCTTTTATGGCATGTAGTCGCCTTCCGGCATTTTGTTTATGCTTGTTGAAATTTTAATTTAAGGCAGCAAATATCTTAAATTCTTGTGTAGCTTGTCAGTTTGTAATTTATGGAGACGGCTTTGAACATTTCAATCAAGTGCTATCCAATCTGTTGGTGACAACATTCCAAAGCTAAATCAGTAGCGTTTCGCATGTTTCTCTGATTATTACGCTCATTACATCATCAAAAAAGACAAGAACCAAAAAAAAAAACCAAAAAAAAACCAAGAAAAGGCAAGGAAAACATCGCTCATGCTTGCTTTCAATGTGCGATGCTCTGTGCGATGTACTCAGCGAGTTTTGTTATTATTTTTGTGCTTCGTTGCGTTTTCACAGCTCGTCGGCCAAATGGAGAAAGGGGAAAATGTCGCGCACGTGGGCCAAAAAAAAAAAAAAGTCATTGTTTACCCTTTTACGCATCAGCTTTAGAAGAGGACATTATATTTTGTCGCCAAAAAACCCAACGCCTAACTTAACCCGACCCCAGCCACCAGGCTGGATGTGTTGAAATCTTTTCAAGTCTGGGAATGAGGCTGGATGGGATGGGAAAGGGGGATTTGTTGGGCAGTGGTTTGTCTTGGGGGTTAGCGCGCGAAATTCATTTGTTAACCCGGAAGCAGGGACGTCTAATCCACTGGCACTGCAGTCGCGACCCCGACAAACCGGAGTCGAAACTGGAGGATGCAGACCCAAAGTCCCCAGCGCGTGACACAAGTAATGATTGATGAAGGTATTGGCAAAAAAAAAGTTGCGCAAAACAAGAAAAGGCAAGAAAAAGGAACTGAGACAAAGGGAAAAGAATGATCTGGGACGAGGCTAAGGGAAACCCATTTAAATGCATTAAAGTACAATTTTTCAAGCCTTAAATTGAACCAACAATGAAAACATCCCAATACTTCAACTTATAATTAGAGTGTGCCTAATTTACCACAAAATGTGTGCCACAAAAGAGAGTGTTCGAATAAATACAAATACATATTTATATTTAACTTTTATTACATTTGGAATATTTATTTTCTTATGGTTTATCTGTATTTATAAGAACTAAATTAGCCTGTTCTCATAATGCTGGATGCTCAGCAGGTGGTATTCATGGTTGGGATTTGTCAGTAGATTGATACGATGGGGATGCAGATGCTTGTGTGTATCCAAGTGTCTGCTGGATTGAGTGGGTAGTTTGGCGCACATAAGTGTGCTACACTTAATTTGTTTTGAAAGTTTTATGTGCCGTATCTTTTAATGGGCACATAAAGTCATCCATTTGCTCATTTATTGGCCTGCCTTTGTTGTTGACCATTCTGTGTGGCAGTTAGCTCGCTGTGCCCGGTTCCCCATCCTCATCAAAAGTTGATTGCTCTTTGCGGATTCTATTCTATTTTGCCGTGTGCAGCAAACAGTTCAGTTCGCCTTTATAGTTAACCATTTAGTGCTTTTATGGCTGGTTACTCTCCTGTTTTTGATGGCATTAACATAATTTATGTATGAGCACGAAACAACTAAGCATAGCAACAAAGTACCTCTATCTCTCCGTTCGGAGACAGCAGATGTGTTCACAACGTAATCAAGCAATAAGAGCCAACTGAAGCAGCTGCTTTAACATACAAATTAAAGATGCACTTCTGCTAATGCATGCTCTCCACTAGACATGTTTTTGAAGCAAAAGTTCATTAGATTAAATATCTTTTTGTATTCTTTCTAACCATTTTCGATTACATAAGCAAATTCATGTGAATAAAAAACTTTTATTTGCATTCACAAATATTAATTATGATGTGTAGTAAAAAAGACCAAGGCCCATAACAAACTAATGAAATACCAAGAGAAAAAAATAAACAGTATGCAAACATTTTTCGTACATTTAATTTTATGATATGCAAAATAATCATAAAAAGCGCAACAGCAACAATGCCCGCAAAGACTGTGATAATAAAAACACGAGCACCTAACAAACACCGGCAGCAGCAACAACAAAATGTGTAGCAACTTCCGCTTCCGCTGTGCGAGCAACGAATTACAAAATCGCACAATGGGCCCCATATTTTTCGAAACTTGTGGTATTAAAACTCCAGAGAGCAGGATTCTAAAGGCCAGCGCTGATAGGACAAGTCTGATAATACGATTTGCACATTTTGGTGCAGCTTAAAAAGTTTTCAACTATTCTAAATATATGTTTATGAAAGATATTAAAGTCACATCTAAATCGATTTAGACGAATAGAAAGATTGTGGGGAATATCAGAGATGTCAAGCATGATAATTAAGATATGCGCTTGCAACATATTTTAATTAAGCTGTTTTGTTTTTCGGAATCCCAACTAGCAATGATAAATGTTTGACCACCGTATGGGTTCCACTGTGGGGTGCTGTGGTGTGTGTCCATGCTGGCATTTTATATACACATTAAAATTGGGCGCATGCATGTACTGGAGACCACATGACATGCCACGCCTACTATTTCATGCATATACAGACGCCGGCACAGACATACACATAACCATAACCATAACCGTAAACAAGCAACGACAACGACGAGCGCGACATTTTATAGCGGAGAGGCGGTACTTGGGTTGGTTGGGTTTGAGTTTGAGTTTTGGGTTTTTGGGGTACGGGGTTCGGGGTTCTTGGGATCCGGGTATCGGGCTTGCCGTTGACGGGTTGCATGTGTTCCCCCTTTTGGCTTTGGCGGGCAACTGTGGGCTTTTGGCATAAATTAAAGCGCCGTTAAGCATAAGCTCGTCCAATTACCAAAGTATCCTTTGCCGTTATATTTACGGATTTATTATAGTGTTGACTGTCGCTGGCATCTTCATACTCCTCCTTGCTTGTCTAACTGCATTTTGTATCCATGTGTGTGAGTGGCACACCTCCTCCTGTCTGGCACATGCATGCATGTACTTTTATCGGCCCTCTGCCATTTGTCATGTTAATTTAATGATATTCCCTTCTTCCTCTTTTTTTTTGATGTTGATGTTGATGTTATTGTTTTTGTTATTGTTATTGTTGTTGCCTTCGGCTCGTTTCGTTTTAATGCATTAACGGCAATGGCAGCAGCGACCAGCTCCCTGGAACCCCCTCACTTCCCTCTCAGCCCAGTTATCTGATTTTAGTGTGGGTGTGTTTATGTAATGTAACAGTGTATTTGCTTAGCCGAGTCGGGGAGTCGTCAACTTGTTTGTCACTCGCAAAAGTAAACGTAAAATTAGACGGTTAAAAAATTAATGGACGCCCACCCAATTTGCGTTATGCGTGACTCGCACAATTTAGCAAAAAAAAAGATTCCTGCCTGACCGAACATGTTTGATTGTTGATCGCAAAATATTCGAACATGAACTTAATACTAGAACATGACATGATAATTAGATTAAAAGTCAGTTGTCTTTTTTTAAGTTAAATATTTTTATCATTATGTTTCTATATTCTGATACCGAAGATATCATTGGTTTGCTGTAATGCCCGTCAAGCTGTCTGTTTGTCTGTCCGTCAGTATGAACGTACCATTTTTTCGACACCCTTACAGATAGAAACTTGAAACTTGATACATGTGCAGGTCTGTGCCCGCGTCAGCCAAAAAATTTTCTCCCACAAGTTTAAGTTAAGTTTAAGTTTTTAGCAACATCCTTCAAATCAGATCGGCATCTGAAACGCCTACCTCCGCCGTCCCAGGCCCCAGCATTTTAAATGGCGTTATCTTCCGCAAGTTTTGAGTCAGATATATTGCTGATAGCCGTATTTAGGAGACGATAAAAAATGTGTATGACCATCTCATACAATTTGAAAGCCAGAGTCACAAAATTTGAAAGGTATATTGCCGGTAACAACCTTCAATTAGACCACGCCCACTGCAACGTTCTCTCTTGTTTACATCTAATAAGCAACATATTGAAAAACCGATATCTGAAAAGTAAATAATATTTGTATGGATTAGAATTGGAAGCGAGCTTTTGCTACAACTTTAACACTTCATCTCATCTTCATCTTCAAATATATGCTAAGAATTGAAGGCCTGAATAATTATATGGAATTTATATTCAGTTTGCGAACAAATCCAAAATGTCAAAATGAATTTCGTATGTGTAAGCGATAGTATATAGTATATATATATAGATAGTACATATATATATATAGTATTTTATGCTCTATGACTACATATCAGTTGATCGATTTTTGTGCAGTGCGCTGTAAGCAGTAACTAATTTCGATGTTGACAAGCATCTTTTAATTAATGCGATATCTAATTGAAAAACAGATACGCACGCCAGTGTCTGCAATATGTTGTGACTGGTGCTTGGTGCTCTTGGTGCTCTGGCTCTGGCTCTGGCTGTGGCTCTGGCTCTGGCTGTGGCTCTGGCTCTGTTGCGTAGAGTGTATCTGCGGTGTTAATTGAAATTTAATCTAGGCAACACGAACGAAACTCAAACTCTACGAGCTGCGAATGAGAATGCGAATGCGAATGTCTGTGTGTGTGTGTGTGTGTGTGTGTGTGGGAATGGGTACGGGATGTGTGTTATCGGCCAGTGGCAGTTGGCGGCACAGATTAGAAACATTTGTGCGTCTAAATAGCTGGATAGATGGACGTGTGTATCTCATGGATACGGATGCGAGGCAGGCAAGCAGCTTTCTTTCTCCAGTCTTTACTACCAATAATTTTGCCAGCCCCCTTCCCCAATCGCTCTCGTGCAGAACGTTTTCTTTATTGCGTATCTGTTGTTGTTGTTGTTGTTGTTGTTGTTGTTGTTGCTGTTGTTATTGTTGCTGACTATCTGCACTTTAATATCTATCAAGACAGTTTGAGGCATTGAGTTGGCTGTTGGCTGTTGGCTGTTCGGTTTAGTTGGACTGTTGGCCGTTTACTTGCTCGCTGGGACGGTCAATTCTGTTGTCGCTGCTTTAAATCAATTGCTTGGTCGTGCCATTAATTTCTCAAAGTGTCTTTTGCCTTTGCTTTCTACGTTTTCTGCCTGCTGTCTGCTGTCTGCTGGCTGCTGCCTACTGCCTACTGCCTACTGCCTACTGTCTTCTGACTTGTGTTTTGTGCTTTGTCGTCGATGTCGCTTTAATTTATTTTGTCTCCTCATGCGAGTGCAAGTCAGTCTCCTCGGTGCAGTGCGTCAAAGCCAACTCTTAACCCAAAAAAGCCAGCATATAACACAGTTTGCCACAATGTGGGTTGCATGCATTTCTTTTTATTTATTTGAGTTGCAATTGATTCGCTGTGCGCTGCGAACGCTTTTCAACCGACCGACCATTTGCGACTTCTGACTTCCCAGATACAATTGTATCTTTGTTGCATTTGGTGTTGGTTGGTCTTGTTGCTGTTGACTTGCTTGGCTCCTCATTAATGCTGGAACAGTTGGATCAATTGCACAATTGCCAATGGCACACATATTCTCCAGTGTTTTACGACTGTGCAGTACTCTTAAAGTTTACCTATATCACAAATACATACAAACTTACATAAATTATCATAAATTGAGCACAGTTATTTCTTTAAGAATTCATGTAATGATATTTGCAATACATTTGCAACACTATCATATTTTTTTTTACTTTCAAAGTACTTTCCATTTGAACTTGGTAGAAGAAAATAAGTGGACAGTTCAATATTTGAGATATGAAGCACGGAGTCATTATATTTAAGCTATCCCATTTTTTCCACATTTTTTAACATTTAATTGTGATCAATGGTTTTCTTAAAGAAATCTATTTAAGATTGAAAAATTAGTTGTTAGTTGCATTTAATTAAGGTGTTCAGATATTTTGCAGAAGCGCGGACTTTTCATATAGTAGTGAAAAAGTGGGAAGAAAATGCGTTGAGTTTTGACAAAGTTATGGCAATTTTAAGATTCGACCTGTGCCCATATATCGATTTTCAGACTAAAATTTTTACTTATGTTCCGACCTAAAATCACGTTTTTAACTTTAAATGTACGATTGATTTTGGGGCAAAACTATGATCAAAAAGCCCTCGCTTTTTAAAATAAGTTGAGTTTTGACGAAGTTATGGCATTTTGAAGTTTCGACCTGTGCCCATATACCGATTTTCAGACTAGAATTTTTACTAATGTTCCGACCTAAAATCACGTTTTCAACTTTAAATGTACGATTGATTTAGGGGCAAAACTATAATCAAAAAGCCCTCGCTTTTTAAAATAAGTGAAGTTTTGACGAAGTTATGGCAAGTTGAAGTTTCGAACTGTGCCCATATATCGATTTTCAGACTAAAATTTTTACTTATGTTCCGACCTAAAATCACGTTTTCAACTTTAAATGTACGATTGATTTAGGGGAAAAACTATGATCAAAAAGGCCTTGCTTTTTAAAATTAGTTGAGTTTTGACGAAGTTATGGCATTTTGAAGTTTCGACCTGTGCCCATATATCGATTTTCAGACTAAAATTTTTACTTATGTTCCGACCTAAAAATCACGTTTTCAACTTTAAATGTACGATTGATTTAGGGGAAAAACTATGATCAAAAAGGCCTTGCTTTTTAAAATTAGTTGAGTTTTGACGAAGTTATGGCATTTTGAAGTTTCGACCTGTGCCCATATATCGATTTTCAGACTAAAATTTTTACTTATGTTCCGACCTAAAATCACGTTTTCAACTTTAAATGTACGATTGATTTAGGGGGAAAACTATGATCAAAAAGCCCTCGCTTTTTAAAATAAGTTGAGTTTTGACGAAGTTATGGCATTTTGAAGTTTCGACCTTAGCCCATATACCGATTTTCAGACTAGAATTTTTACTTATGTTCCGACCTAAAATCACGTTTTCAACTTTAAATGTACGATTGATCTACACGCTAAACTATGATCAAAAAGCCCTCGTTTTTTAAAATAAGTTGAGTTTTGACGAAGTTATGGCATTTTGAAGTTTCGAACTGTGCCCATATATCGATTTTCAGACCAAAATTTTTACTTGTCTTCCGACCTAAAATCACGTTTTCAACTTTAAATGTACGCGATTGATTTGGGGGCAAAACTATGATCAAAAAGCCCTCGCTTTTTAAAATTAGTTGAGTTTTGACGAAGTTATGGCATTTTGAAGTTTCGAACTGTGCCCATATATCGATTTTCAGACCAAAATTTTTACTTGTCTTCCGACCTAAAATCACGTTTTCAACTTTAAATGTACGATTGATTTGGGGGCAAAACTATGATCAAAAAGCCCTCGCTTTTTAAAATAAGTTGAGTTTTGACGAAGTTATGGCATTTTGAAGTTTCGACCTGTGCCCATATACCGATTTTCAGACTAGAATTTTTACTTATGTTCCGACCTAAAATCACGTTTTCAACTTTAAATGTACGATTGATTTAGGGGCAAAACTATGATCAAAAAGCCCTCGCTTTTTAAAATAAGTGAAGTTTTGACGAAGTTATGGCAATTTGAAGTTTCGAACTGTGCCCATATATCGATTTTCAGACTAAAATTTTTACTTATGTTCCGACCTAAAATCACGTTTTCAACTTTAAATGTACGATTGATTTAGGGGAAAAACTATGATCCTAAATAAGGCCTTGCTTTTTAAAATTAGTTGAGTTTTGACGAAGTTATGGCATTTTGAAGTTTCGACCTGTGCCCATATATCGATTTTCAGACTAAAATTTTTACTTATGTTCCGACCTAAAATCACGTTTTCAACTTTAAATGTACGATTGATTTAGGGGAAAAACTATGATCAAAAAGCCCTCGCTTTTTAAAATTAGTTGAGTTTTGACGAAGTTATGGCATTTTGAAGTTTCGACCTGTGCCCATATATCGATTTTCAGACTAAAATTTTTACTTATGTTCCGACCTAAAATCACGTTTTCAACTTTAAATGTACGATTGATTTAGGGGCAAAACTATGATCAAAAAGCCCTCGCTTTTTAAAATAAGTTGAGTTTTGACGAAGTTATGGCATTTTGAAGTTTCGACCTGTGCCCATATACCGATTTTCAGACTAGAATTTTTACTTATGTTCCGACCTAAAATCACGTTTTCAACTTTAAATGTACGATTGATCTGCACGCAAAACTATGATCAAAAAGCCCTCGCTTTTTAAAATAAGTTGAGTTTTGACGAAGTTATGGCATTTTGAAGTTTCGAACTGTGCCCATATATCGATTTTCAGACCAAAATTTTTACTTGTCTTCCGACCTAAAATCACGTTTTCAACTTTAAATGTACGATTGATTTGGGGGCAAAACTATGATCAAAAAGCCCTCGCTTTTTAAAATTAGTTGAGTTTTGACGAAGTTATGGCATTTTGAAGTTTCGAACTGTGCCCATATATCGATTTTCAGACCAAAATTTTTACTTGTCTTCCGACCTAAAATCACGTTTTCAACTTTAAATGTACGATTGATTTGGGGGCAAAACTATGATCAAAAAGCCCTCGCTTTTTAAAATTAGTTGAGTTTTGACGAAGTTATGGCATTTTGAAGTTTCGAACTGTGCCCATATATCGATTTTCAGACCAAAATTTTTACTTGTCTTCCGACCTAAAATCACGTTTTCAACTTTAAATGTACGATTGATTTGGGGGCAAAACTATGATCAAAAAGCCCTCGCTTTTTAAAATAAGTTGAGTTTTGACGAAGTTATGGCATTTTGAAGTTTCGAACTGTGCCCATTATCGATTTTCAGACCAAAATTTTTACTTGCTTCCGACCAAAATCACGTTTTCAACTTTAAATGTACGATTGATTTGGGGCAAAACTATGATCAAAAAGCCCTCGCTTTTTAAAATTAGTTGAGTTTTGACGAAGTTATGGCATTTTGAAGTTTCGAACTGTGCCCATATATCGATTTTCAGACCAAAATTTTTACTTGTCTTCCGACCTAAAATCTCGTTTTCAACTTTAAATGTACGATTGATTTGGGGGCAAAACTATGATCAAAAAGCCCTCGCTTTTTAAAATAAGTTGAGTTTTGACGAAGTTATGGCATTTTGAAGTTTCGAACTGTGCCCATATATCGATTTTCAGACCAAAATTTTTACTTGTCTTCCGACCTAAAATCACGTTTTCAACTTTAAATGTACGATTGATTTGGGGGCAAAACTATGATCAAAAAGCCCTCGCTTTTTAAAATTAGTTGAGTTTTGACGAAGTTATGGCATTTTGAAGTTTCGAACTGTGCCCATATATCGATTTTCAGACCAAAATTTTTACTTGTCTTCCGACCTAAAATCACGTTTTCAACTTTAAATGTACGATTGACTACACGCAAAATATAATCAAAAATCACGTTTTCAACTTTAAATGTACGATTGATCTACACGCAAAACTATAATCAAAAAGCCCTCGCTTTTTAAAATTAGTTGAGTTTTGACGAAGTTATGGCATTTTGAAGTTTCGAACTGTGCCCATATATCGATTTTCAGACCAAAATTTTTACTTGTCTTCCGACCTAAAATCACGTTCTCAACTTTAAATGTACGATTGATTTGGGGGCAAAACTATGATCAAAAAGCCCTCGCTTTTTTAAATAAGTTGAGTTTTGACGAAGTTATGGCATTTTGAAGTTTCGAACTGTGCCCATATATCGATTTTCAGACCAAAATTTTTACTTGTCTTCCGACCTAAAATCTCGTTTTCAACTTTAAATGTACGATTGATTTGGGGGCAAAACTATGATCAAAAAGCCCTCGCTTTTTAAAATTAGTTGAGTTTTGACGAAGTTATGGCATTTTGAAGTTTCGAACTGTGCCCATATATCGATTTTCAGACCAAAATTTTTACTTGTCTTCCGACCTAAAATCACGTTTTCAACTTTAAATGTACGATTGATTTAGGGGAAAAACTATGATCAAAAAGCCATCGCTTTTTAAAATTGGTTGAGTTTTGACGAAGTTATGGCACTTTGAAGTTTCGAACTGTGCCCATATATCGATTTTCAGACCAACATTTTTACTTGTCTTCCGACCTAAAATCACGTTCTCAACTTTAAATGTACGATTGATTTGGGGGCAAAACTATGATCAAAAAGCCCTCGCTTTTTTAAATAAGTTGAGTTTTGACGAAGTTATGGCATTTTGAAGTTTCGAACTGTGCCCATATATCGATTTTCAGACCAAAATTTTTACTTGTCTTCCGACCTAAAATCTCGTTTTCAACTTTAAATGTACGATTGATTTGGGGGCAAAACTATGATCAAAAAGCCATCGCTTTTTAAAATAAGTTGAGTTTTGACGAAGTTATGGCATTTTGAAGTTTCGAACTGTGCCCATATACCGATTTTAAGACAAGAATTTTTACTTGTCTTCCGACGTAAAATGAAATTCGGTAATTTTTTACATAGTCATAATTTCACAAAAATAGGATTAATTATAGCTTTTTTGTTCGTTTGTTACCAAATTGATGAGCAAAAAAATAAGATTAGTTAAAATGAGTGGAAGTATGAGCCTTGCTATATCCTTACGGTCTATCTAATTGGTATTAAGCAATGGTTTCACAGCTTGAAATGCATAAGATGTTCATGTTTCGAGATGTCTGAGATGAATGAGAAAAGCGATGTGTATCTTTCATTAATTCTGAAATGAAAGCGTGCAGCTGAAACGTTTCTTATGAACAATATATTATATATATATACATATATATATTATATAAACATATTTATAAAATCAGCCTGAATACGGAATATCTGCCAATTGACTAGCTTATTCTGCTGGTATGTGAATTAGCGACCAGATTGACAGTTGGTACTGGTTGCAGCCATTTGTTTGACCATGCAGCAGCTTGTGGCAAGCTTCCATATGAGTGGCCTTAATACTAAGCAAATGTGACATTTACTGTCGCTGGGTCGCAATGTAGCAACCAATTTATTTCATTCATTTCAAATGATTCGAAAACTATACTGAATGCCGCCCCTCAACTGCGGTTTCCTTTCATTATCTATGGGATTTTGTGGAGCGGCACCGTCGACGCACTCAGCGTGTGATTGTTTATGCTGACCAAGGCCCCACATGCCCCCTTACTCTCTCTCCCTCTCTCTCTCTCTCTTAGCCAGCACCTTTCTTTGCCAGGCCAGTAAGTAGGAAAGCAGTTGGTGCAGTTGCTGCAATCATAATAATATTTTTGCAAAGTGCACGCTGCTTTTGCCCCGTTGGTCCATTTGCCGGGCAGAAACTCGAGACCAGAAACCAGAGACTGGAGACTGGATGACTGGATGACTGGATATGACTCTGTGTGCCTCTGTTGTCATCGAATTATTATTCCGCTTCGACGTTTTCAGCTCTTTTCCTTTTTGCTACTTTACTATTATGTGTTTCTTTGATTTCAGTTTTTTTCTTTTTCTTTTTTTTTAGTTTTCTTTTTATGCTGGCCATAAATGGTTCATAAAATTTTATACGCTCGTCCATAAAGGAAACCGTTTGCTCCACTTTCCACTCGCTGCATTGAAAATAAGTTAAGATATCGTCACAATGGGACGGCGACAGCTTAGAAGTTATTGAACGGTCTGTAAAGACAAATAAATGGCAAAAGGCAGCAATTGTTGTATTTCTCATTCATATGCTTAAACTGACTTCCATTTGTTAATTCTATTAATGTATACAGTTTGGTTAGTAAAGGCAGCTATATATCGATTGTGAATTGATAACGAATGACTTCAAAATATTTTCAAAGTTATTCGAAGTCGCATTTCAGGATCGGTTTATTATTGTTGGACACGCAATGTGGGGGATAGATAAGTTGAAACATAAGCGAATATTCAACAGCATTTAGTTGTTTGACCAATACGATTGGCAAACTGACAGCTATGGCCAATATGCCAATGGCCAATTCCGCGTAGATATCCCCGTAGGCCTTTTTGTAGACATTTGCCATTTTCGTTTTGTTTAGAAGCAGTAAATGCAAGTTGCGATTGCGATTGCAATTGCAATTGCATTGTTAAACTGAATGGCAAAGTAAACTGAAAAGTGGTTTCGAAATCGTTTAGATGCTAACTCTTTGTCGATGGCTATGGCTGTGGCAATGTCTATGTGTACACTGTACGTATCCATAGCTCGTATCTTCCGCGTTGCCAAAATCAAATTGAGGGGCTTATGCAACCGGCCCAGCAACGGCGACAGCAACCAAAAACAACGCCGTCCAAATCGCAGTCGGAATCGGTGCTTACGTGACCAGCCGAACGACTCAATCTCAGGCAGCAAACAAAAACAGAAACAAAACAAGTCAGAATGCTCAAGTCGACACAACTCGACTATGAGATACCGTGCACCCAGCATTTGAATATATTAAATCGATTAATCGTTTCAATTTTATTTATTGACTTACTCAAATGTAAGCAGAATGTTGAAACAGCTTCCTGGCTAAAGGGATGCGGTTATTGATGCTGATAACGAATATAAATATACTCTATCTGCTGCCTGTTTCATACTTTTGCACAACTTCGTTATACCCTACACAAAACTGCAGAGCCAAAAAAAAAAAAAATAAAAAAACTCAAAAATTACCGGTGCATGGTGCAAGCTGTCGCCGGGCCCAATGCCTGCGCGCCCCTCTCGCTCGCCCACATATATTCGTTGTGTTATTCGTATTCGTATTCGTATTCGTATTCGTATAGGTATTCGTATTCGTATTGGTATTCGTATTGGTATTCGTGTATTCGTTTTGTTCATACAGCATAGTCGTTGTATCTTATTATCAACAGCGTTGAGTTCGCTGGCCGTTCATGAACTACAAACGCCGCTGGCTAAGTTTTGCGCTTTGCATTGCACTGCAATTGGCAGTCGCGGCCTGTCCTCGATGCGGTTGTTGGCTCTTGGGCTTTGCCGTATCTGACGGATGCATGGGCGAACGCACTGTGCCGAAAAACCAACCTGTGCCTCTCTGTCGATACTCGACTTTCCGATACTCTGAATTATATATGTACGTATGTAGCCAGCTGTAGATGCAACTAACAGGTTGCAGTTTGCTGTTGCCTCACTTCGCTTGGGGGTGTAGCTTGCCATGAAATTATTATACTTTTAGCCATTTTGCATTCAATTTCAATTGTATATGTTTTCTCGTTGATTCAAATGAGTTTTCAATTAAATTTAAATTGTATTCAATTACCATGCAATTTGAATTTTGCGATAGTTAAAAACCATTTCATTTTTCATTTCGTATTTTCATTTTATCGTTGCAATTTTTATCCTAATATATGCATGCAGTGAATTAAATTGCGCAGCTTAACCCAAAATAATTATAACCGAAGCAATTCGCTTCCAAATGCATTGATTGTATTCAATTTCGGACTTGAATTCAATTATAATTAAGCAGACATTGAATTTGATTATATGGCGAATTCATTTGATTTAGTTTTAGCATAAATTCAATTTGTTTTAAATTTGATTTAATTCAACTATACAATTTCATGCTGCAATTGACTGTATATTTGATATGGAAATCGATTTTGTATCATTTTTTGCTTTCACAAAAATATTTTATGATGTACGCCTTCTAGTTAAAGCAATCTCTGTTGATAAACAAACGACCTTGCACTCCATATACTGTCAGCAGCAGCAGCAGCTGGCTGAACACATCTTAACATATTCAGCATTATCTTTGACGATGTTTCACTTTTGGATGCCTCTTCAGAAAATTTCCATTGTGGCCAACGTTGGCAAAGCCAAAACAAAACCAAGGCACTTTTCCTACACTTGAAGTTATAATGTGCTGATGATGATGATGATGTGGCAACCTCCGAATTTCGAGTGATAGACAAATATTTCTAAGCAGTCACTACTTAAGCTGTGCGTAATGTAAGCTGTACTATACGGTGCACGGTGTATGGTGCACGGTGTACGGTGCACGGTGTACGGTGTACAACACCCTTTCAGAATCCACACGCAGCACTCTGCTCATCTATGCGTCTCTTGTCGTTTGCATGGGGCACACTTCAGTTCGCCACTTGAGTGAACTCTTCGTCGCTCTTCAGTCAAGACACTCACATACACCAGACCAAAATGAATAATATGAAACAAGTACAAACTTCATTAAGGCAAGGCATGCATCGTTTATTTTTGACTAAAGATCTAAACAGTTTTGAAAGACCCCCAGCTCATGCTGTATATTTTATTTAACTGAGTGCAAAGTAAAACAACTGAGAAAGGCGACAGATTTTGCCAAAAGATTTAAAGCTCTTTTCAAAGATTACCTTACATCTGGATAAACAGTTGAGTTCATTATTATGACTATGAATAGTTAGTTTTTGATTTCATGCAATCATGCATTTAATTCAGACATTCACTCTATCAAATTTTTACAAGTAGGCTAAAAACAATTTATTGGCCGAAAAGACCGTGATGCAGCAGTAGCTGACGGATGTGCTTGCAGCCTGAGTCGTCGACTTGGAGCAGTGCCTCCTCTAGTATTAGGGAGAGTGTGAGCTCGTCCAGGACACGTTGCTCCAATCGTAGCTCGTTCCGCAGGCATTCGTGCAGCTCGTCACGTGCAAAGTGGCGATAGTTGATGATTGTGGTATCCGTGGGCAATTGCTGCAGCAACTCAAACTGTTCGCAGTAGTATTCCATCTGCAGACTGAAGATGTACACCACGAGCACAGTTTGATTAACTGCGGCCCTCGGATTGCCCTCGCGCTGCTGCAACATCTGGTTGTAGATGGGCACGATGCTGTGGTCACAAGTGGACAGATTGTCAATGATTAGCAGATTCTGGCCACAGTCGGACAGCTGCTCCACAAATTGACGCATCATGTGAAATTTGTGGGCACCGTCCGGCACTTGGGTGCTCCACGAGTAACTGTGCACGTTCTCCGGCCAGGGAAACTGTTGTTTCAGCTCCGTGGCTGTCAGCGTTTTGCCCACTCCGGGTGGCCCCAGCAGCGCCACAGATTTGAATGGTCTCTTACTCCTGACGACTCGTTCCAGCCGCCCTAGAGCATTCTCCTGATTGAGCACCTGCTTGCCGATCTGTCGAAAAATGCGCTTTGTGTCCAGCTGCTGATCGCAGTTGAAGACTTGAAGAGACCTCTCCGCCTCCAGCCGTTCCCCGAGGCCCAGCATTTCGGACACGCCCAGCCAGAGCGCCTCCAACGACAGCTGATCTTCTAGATCGACCGCAGTCTCAGACTCATTGCCGTGGAAACACAGCATGTGCAGCACTGTGACCAATCCAATCAATACAACAAATCCCTGCAGCATATTGCACTTATACGTGCTCTGCAGCTGCTCTCGGTACAGGCGGCAGCCCGTGCTCTGCAAGATGCCCCGCCTCCGAGTATCCTCAAAATCGCCAGAGAGTCCACAGTCCAGGGAACGTGCGCAGGCAATTCTCCGATGTTTCCAATCTGGCATCCTTTGCATGGTAAATCTCATAATTTTTATATTATTATTGTTAATAGAGTGCCAAAAACCAGGTATAAAATTAAAGTGTAATATTTATTCAACATTTTCAATTCCCAATTCTGACAGTAGTTTCTATGGTGCTGAACATTAATTGTCTATAATATAATCTAATAAGATACAAAATGTATACTTAGACCCAGCGAGCAGAGAAGTTAGTTAACTTAATTCCGTTTTATGGATTTATTTGTTTATATGTAAATGGTGTTTATTAGACGAGTAAGTGGATGTGGAGAAGGTCTGCTTGAAGTTGGTTGGCCGATGTGTTTGCAAATAAAATGTTTTGTTTATGGAGCGCCGCATGAATCCAAATGGAGTGCGGATGCAGTATTCTAAGCGTTTATTTTGTTGGCATTAAAAGCGCTTAGTCATCATTATCAAGTGGCAGTCATCAGCAATCAGCTGATTTGAGGCAACCTGCAGAGAGACAGATATAGAGGCAGATACAGACATAAAAGCAGAAAGACAGACATTGCCATTAGGCCGACAATTAAGTTTTGACTCGCGCGGAAAGCCGGCAGCCAGCAACTGGGCCACTCTTTGAAAGCAGCTGAAAAGATCTGGCGATCGTGATTACCAAACAACCAAACAGGCAAACAGCCAGCCAGCCAGCCAGCCAAAGAGACGACTGGTCTGGCCAGAAGCAAGAGACCAGTCGAGACCAGGCCAGGCCAGGCCAGGCCAGGTTGGCACCGTAGAGCAGAGGAGAGGCGAAACGGGGCGAGACGAAGACAAAGACAAAGACAGAAAAATGAGCCATTCGGGTGCTTGGCAACAAACATGGCTCAAAGACAACAAAACACTTCAATTTGTAGTCGTGTAATAGACAAAATTGAGAAAACCTTCAGCCAGAAACAACTCAAGCCGCACTTCAGTTGCGCTACTCAAAAATAACTACAATAATAATTTATTTAATAATTAGTTTCATGACTATCTGACTATGAGAAATGCATTCAATTTCATTATTTATTTATTTAATTACCATCAACGAAACAAAAACCAAACTAAATTCGTAAAATGGAAACAATTTAATGTGGTAAATCTTATAATGGATTGAGATGTGCTTATAATCGATTTAAGAACAAATTCGAATGCATAAATAATGAAAATAAATTAATAATATCTTCCAGAAACTTTGATTTATCTTAATTAATAAATGTTATTAGAGAAAATTCCCTTTGTTTGGATTTGAAGTAAATACTGGTTAAAGCAATTGCTGGGAGAAAGAGCATTCGGACAAAAGATTTGCTGAATGTGCTGACATATAGATAGATGGATGGATAGTTGGATGTATTGGGTATACAAAGAAAGAGCGAGAGAGACAGACTGACAAACAGACAGATAGACAGAGGGACAGAGGGACAGTCTGTGGTTTGAGCTCAGAGCCGTAACGGTTTCTTGAAAATCAAGTTGGGCGACTTGCAAAAGTGTCTTTCATAAATCAGTCAACGCTCGGGCTACCAGCGTCAGCTGTCAGCCGGAGATCATTTTGGTCTTGGCTTGGGCACAGCGGTAATTATGTCTCTGCTCTACGGTGGAGTACTCATATGTGTGTCATTATATGATCCAAGAGCAGACAAAAGACGGTAGACGGCAGACAACAGACAACAGACTTAGCAGACTTGCCGGCTCTGGGGTAAAAGTTTGTTGGCCCTCGAGTGCGGACTGGTCTGGCTGAGACATTTGGCTGACTTTCCGTTTTAGCCATATTTTGATACGATGGCGCTGCTGTTGCCAACTGTTTTAGAGCGGGCCGGGCCAACTGCGACGGCTGCGCTTCTGCCTCGCTGCCCCTCTGCCCCTGGCCGCGGCTCAGTATGCTGAGTCAGCGCTTTTAATTATTGCCAAAAGCGGAAAAGTTTTGCAAGAGAAAAGTAGGCAATGAAAAAGTCATTTGGAAAATTGACAATCAGCGAATGAAATTTCCGTGAAACGACGCCAACGAAATTCACTCCAAATTGGGATCAATTTTGCGCCTTGAGTTAACAGCATTTCTGCAGCCTCAAACTGAACGGATTTCTTTTAAGTTCAAATCACATTTTGGCCATGGCTTTTAAATGCACAACACACGATTTAATGCACACATTTAACTGAAAAACCAACTGTAATTCTTGTCTGGGAAAATAACTTAAAGATTTCCAGCATGTCCTGTGCATGCCATCGAGCTCTTGGACATTAATTGTCGCTTGAGAGAGGAAAAAAAAAGAGAGCTTAAATGTGTTGCAAATTAAGATTTACAGTCTATGCGGCAGCGTCGAGAACGGCCACAAATGTCCGAGTTGCATGTTGGCTGAATGAGTACGTGTATCTGCAACATACAGATACAGCTACAGATACAGCTACAGATACAGATACAGATACAGATACATGCGATAAACGCGAGTGCAATGCTCATTATTTCAGTCTGCAACGGCTTCGACTGTTGTTGCTTATGTTGCTGCCGCTGCTGCTGCTGTTGCTGCTGCTACTGCTGCTGCAACTTCAATTGAAACGCATTTAATTAGTTTGTGCCTAATTTATGCTGCCATCGACATCGATATCAACATCAACATCAGCAAACAAACATCGAAGCTGCCATGAGTCGTACATTGCGCTACTTTCATACCCTTTTGCTGAGCATATTTTCATTTTATTTACAATGTTAATATTAACAATATTTAAGCTATATATATTTATATACATTAGTTTTTTAAGGTCATGTGCATTTTATGCTTATTTGCACAACTCATCAGATACTTAATACTCTCTGAATATGATCTACAAACTATAAGATTCGATGTAGTTTTACTCTATCAAAATTTGATTACTTTGGAAGCAAATGGTTCAATCAGTTAGCACTCTAATCTATTATGTGAACGATAGGTAAGTGCATTAAATATTCGACTATGCGCAGACAACTTATTCTTGCATGTTATCTATTTTATGGCTGACATTAGAGCAAATCAACAAATGACAATGACGACGACAGTTGCGGGCCCGTTGATTGGTTGGGGTACAAAATATTTAAAGACGAATGCACTGCAATGTGCTTAAGAGTCGTGGCTTGTAGGTCAGTTTTCCAAGCTGGCATTTGCCTTCTGGCCTGGTATTGGGAATGGTATAGGGTATAGGGTATGGTATGGTATGTGCCGTATGGTAAGCATTGTGTGGGCCATCATGAGTAGCGCCCGTGGCCAAAGACGGCTCAATTAATTTAATTAACGAACGTGCTTCGAACGCCTTCCAATTGACGTTGTGGCATTTGTTAAATTGTTTAAAGAGCCTAATGACAAACACAAAGCGTCATACGCGGATGGAGAGCGGGGAGAAGGGGCTGATGTGGCAGATGTGGGCGTCATGTCTCCTGCTTTAGTTATTTTGATGGCATTGTGAGGCTTCACAGTAAAATCTACTGAATGCGTTTCTATGATTAACTTTCATTTGATGAAATATTTTCATTTCGGCTTTCGTTATTCGTTTTTCGTTATCCCTCCCTCCCCCCCAGCACCGAGTCAGACCCCAATTCTGCCATCATAGGGCTTCTCAGTTACCCCTCGCCTGCTGTCAGCTGAGGTCATGTTGGGTCTTGAGTTTTTCCATTTTCCGTTGGTCATTGTTATATGATATATGGCCTGCTCGAGAGAGGGAGAGAGGCTGTTGATATTTGTGTTCAACTTACATCTTTTATCCAAGCTAATCCCTGAATTTAATAACTTAACAAAACTGCAATATATTCAGCTTACTTCATTCATCAGTTCTCAAATACATTACAAAATAATAATCATTTGAATGCGTTCAGTTCAGAAAAAACGTTAAGATTTACGAACTAACAATTTTTCATTGAGAGATAGTTCGACAATCAAACTATAACTGGTATTCAAATCGGTGAAGATGCTAGAAGAGCTTCTTAGCTTCTTCTTAACTTCTTAACTTGCCTTAATAGTTTTTTGGTTGTTGACGCGTCTTGCAAAATGGCAATGCAGCTGCATAATGTGTTTGTTAAATGTTAATGTTGTTTTGATTCATTTAACTCACCTCATTCTGTGCAACAACTAACATTTATTCGTTTTTCATACATTTATGCATAGGCTGTAATTTGTAGCTGTTTGTTGGCCAGGCCAGGTGGAAACTGCTTTGGTGCTGATGACTCTTTGGTATTAGGGTACACTCGTGTTGTGTGCGGCGGCGATGATATCGCCAGCTCTTTTACTATTATTGTTATTAATATTATTATTATGAAAATGCAAAAAAAAAAAGTAAAGATGAAAAAATACAAAAAAGACAACCGCCAACCGGGCAGCGGGCAGCGGGCAGCGGGGCAACAACAACTTGCAACTGGCCGAACTGGTTCTGCTCGTTGGTTGAGTCGCGGCCACTACCGGAGTTACACCTACTCCCGCTGGCGAGTTGTGGACTTGGATTCAGCTTTCAGATTCAGCCACAGCCACAGCCACAGCCACAGCTACAGCTTTATCTTTAGCTGCGGATTCGGATTTGTTGCTTGTTGTTGGCTCAGCGGGGTGTGCGCTGTGTTGTTTACGTTTAGCGCTCGTTCCTTCATTCCACGCTCGTTTGTTTTGATTTTAAAAAAGGTTGGGCTAAACAAAAAATAAATAAAAATAAAAATAAAAAACTGGATGCCCTTGTTTGTAGACTGTTCTGTCTTCAGATGTGTTTGGTCTTTGTTTTCGTCGCTTTAGCTTACACTCTTTGCCTGCCTATCTATCTATCCATCTATCTGTCTATATATATATATTTTCTTGCTCTTCTGTCATGCATAAAGATACCTTTAGCTATGCTTTGCATTATTATTTCAAGCTGTCATTGTTGTTGTTCTGTGTGCCACAAAGCAAAACAACCTTTTGCCTCAGCTTGTTCTGCCACCATTCTTTTATGTTTTCCATCTCGTAGGGTTCGGGGTCTCAGGTTCGGTTCGGTTCGGGTTGCGTCTCTAGGTTTTGCGTAATGAGTTTGAGTGTCGCTTGTCTATCAACTAATTCACCATTTACTCTGCCACATCACAGGGAACACGGCCATCAAAGTTGCCCCTTTACCATTGTCTGTTTCTATTTTTTTATTTTTTTTTGCTACTTAAGATTCATGACGAGTTAATCTGCGGGCAGAGCCCAAAGTTAACTAGTCAGTCCAGGAGGCACTTACCTATGGGTGCTATGTACGGGGCATGTATGTATATGCATAAGTATCTATATACATATATATATATATATGTATATATATATTTGATAGGTATGTGTAGCTAGTTCCCACTTGAAGTACCATCGAGTTCTTATCTCTCGTTCCTTTCTCTCGCTCACATTTCAAGTGTGTCAACAATGGGAGACGAAATTTGTTATTATCTAATTGTCTGTTATTTCTCCTACTTGGCAGCTGCCGCCCGCCAATGGCCTCCTGGGAGCCGACCCCATCCGCCGTTCCAGCAGCCCAATGACTAACCGCCATCGCGGGACCTGCAAACAGAAATAATAAACACCAACAAGTGTCGTAAAAACAAATTAACGGCGCACAAGCAAACACTTGTCCCTTTTTCAGTGCCTCCCTCCCTCCCTTCCACCCCACCCCGCCCCGCCCCGCTACCTTTGCCTGCCACACCTCCCATTGCACTGCTCTAAACTGGTAGCAGCCCCTAAGTTTTAAATGAGCAAACATTATTTTAATTTATTGCATAGCATGGCAAACCCCGCAACACTAATCCGGACAATAATAACAACAGCTACGCCATTTGGCTGCCATTCTGCTCACGCCCTCCCCCCCCAGATGCATTGTTACCCCTGGCCCCCTTGCTCCCTCTCTGCTCCCTCGCTGCTTCACACGTTCTTCGTTCCATCTCTGATCTAGGTAGAATGGGTGCAGGGAGCAGGGAACAGCGAGCAGGCAGCAGGGAACTGGGAACTGGGAGGGAAGGGCCAGCCAGCAAGCTGGGCGCAACTTAACAACAAATTCCCCTGGGTCGTCCACAATTGAGCACTTCTCATATTTTCGATTTGTATGCGCGAGCTGCAAGAACAGAACCGGAAGTGCTTTCCAAATGTGAAGCGATTTAAGAAAACGACAACTGTTCCCAGCGAAACAAGTGCAATATAATCCAAATTGCACCAGGTCTATGCATGGGAACATCTCCGATTATAATACTATAACTTGTTGGGCGTTAATTAAAAATGAATTAAGCTAATGTAATTAAGTTTATATTATTCATTATTATTTGAAGAGTAGTTAAGCCCAAAAGCAGACACAAATGAAAGTAATATTAATATGTTGATTATTTATAACTTCTAGCCTGCAAGTGTGCAAGATCAGGAAGATTTTCCATCATTATGGATATTTGTATAATAATCGATAATGTTCCTTTTTTATTGTTAGTAAATTATAATTGAGTAGTTGTTTGCAGTATGTATTGTTGCCAGTCGAATATCGAATTGCACAAAGATCGAGCATTATAGTTACCAAATTATGTATGTGCACATCATCACTCAGCCCATTCCCATGACCGCGCCCCAAACGTGCTCCGAATGAGTGCCATTATTGAAATTAAATAAATAAGAACAACTTTGATCATTGCTCGAATGCTCGACTCAACTATACTCTGTAAAACATAACTACCAAAAGCTACGAATAACCATCACTAACTACTACTTTTAGTTGTTTAACTTATTACTACTTAGTATTACTACCTACCTTCAACTACTTATAGCTACTATTTTATTAATATTACTACTACTAACTACTACTATTTTATGAATATTACTACTACTAACTACTATTATTTTATTAGTATTACTACTACTAACTACTACTATTTTATTAGTATTACTACTACTAACTACTACTATTTTATTAGTATTACTACTACTAACTACTACTATTTTATTAGTATTACTACTACTAACTACTACTATTTGATTAATATTACTACTACTAACTACTACTATTTTATTAATATTACTACTACTAACTACTACTATTTTATTAATATTACTACTACTAACTACTACTATTTTATGAATATTACTACTACTAACTACTACTATTTGATTAATATTACTACTACTAACTACTACTATTTTATTAGTATTACTACTACTAACTACTACTATTTTATTAGTATTACTACTACTAACTACTACTATTTTATTAATATTACTACTACTAACTACTACTACTACTATTACAAATACAGCTACTTTTATTTATCTTAACTGCTATCCCTAATTCTATTACTACTAATAAAATTCCTTCTACTACTACTAATGCAACTACTATACTACTATTATTAGTAATATTACTACTGCTTTTATTAATACTTCTACTACTCTTTACTATTTCTAACTCTACTACTTCTACGACAACCAACTACGCATTATAATCTACTTACTTACTACTACTTCTGTTAACTAATGTACTAGTATTACTACTACTAATACTACTGCTACCACTAATAATACGTCTACTACTATCTACAACAACTAATTCATCTACTTCTACTAAACTTAACTACTCATAATAATACTAATTCTACTTCTAACTACTACTTCTACTACTACTAGGAAATGCAGCTAATACCACTCGTAATACTCTACAGATTGGCGCAGCTTGTAATTATCACACAGAATCTATGCCCACAGATATGCCCATTCAAATTAGTATGTATACCTAGGGCATGGAGTGAAAAGATATTTAATTTCATTTGATGCCTTTCAAATGACGGACAACAGCGAAGCTGGCCTGGCATTTGTTGTTGGCTGGTACAAATTGTATTTAGTTTTAATTATAGATTTCAGTTGCGGCCATCATCATTTCTGGTCAGTTAATTGTGGCCACTTCATACACACACACACACACACACACACACACACTTCGCACTCTTACGCACACACGAACGTAATTATTTTCGAAAAAGATACACATTTCGACGACACTTCATTTGCATATAAAGAGCGGCGCTCTAATGGATCGCATTTGCATTTGCATTTGCATAATTTGGCAACAAAAGAATATGACCAAGTCTCAGTTGGACAGATAGATATACAATTAACAACATTTAGCAACAGCCCCCAACTCCACCCCACTTGGCTACCTGTGGCACGGCACACACAAGCACATTCACTAATTGACCAATTATTGTGGGGATGCACGCCAAGTCCATTTTGAATACTAATTATAGATCTTGGTAACTCTTTTCTCTTCACTTCACTAGATACTTTTCGAATGGGCTTCTGATTCTCAGCTATAATAACTTTTATGGGTAGATAAAGGTGGTTATTTAATAGTGGGAAGAGTCAAATTGTTGCAGGTATAAATAAAATTTAAATTACAAATAAAAAATGTTATTTACGCATTTTTGAATGGTAAAAAATGACATGAACAGGCCTATCGATAATCTCTTGGCAATATGCAGTGATTTATAACATGCGAAATGCGAAATGCGAAATGCACAAATAGAACCGATTCAAATTGTGATTTCAATTTGTTACTAATTGATGATTAATTACACACAAATGAATGTTATTGTGGCAAGCAGAGCTCACAAATTGAACAGATTGGGATTTAGTAATGTAAATGGATAACCTGAAGCAACTCGTCCGATAATTGGGACACATGTGCATTTAAAGACCACACCCCCTTTGCTGGCTATGATGCGTGGTTGTGGATCATGGGCGATCGGGCGGTGTGGGGCAGCTGCTCCATCTGGCAGCCTTATGAGTCACGCGAGTGTTTTTGTCTGCTGCCCCAGCTGCCGGTCTGTGCTCCATATGTTTTCACTTAGAGCATAATCATTGCAATGCTCTGCCAGGCCACCGGGGTTGGGGGTGGTGGCAGAGTGGCAGAGTGGGAGAGGGGAGAGGGTCTGCTGTTGTGCTCCATATGAAAGCAGAGACTGTTCCATTTAACGATGCATTTCGACTTAAATTTAGTGGCAAAACATTGTTGAGCGCATTAAGTAATTACGATTATGCTGCTCGCTTGCTTTGCCTACAAATATATGTAAGTATGGAAATGCATTCGATTCATTGGCAGCAACTTGTTCAGCTCGAAACACTCGACTCCCCCCCTCTCGTGCCCCTCAAGCAGCAGCAAGTGCAGCAACTGAACTCTGAAGGGCATTGAGCAGCAACAGTGACTGGGGCCATGCTGTGGAGCATATAGAAGCATGCATCGCCATTTAATTGTTCCCACCAAATAAGTTTGTGCATTCACATGGAAAATCTATTACTTAAAGCAATTTATCTTATCAATTCTGTATTCTGTCTTGTACAACAAGAAACCAGTGCAAGTGTTGCAATCGGAATTAGACGACTCAATTATAAACAAAGTGATTCTCAAACTGTGGCACACTAATGCACCAGCCAACCAAATATCTAAAATTGGGGTTGTCCAGAAAATCCTTATCAATCGCCTTAGTGAAGCTGCTGGTGATAAGCCAGTCAATTGAAAGCAAATTTGTAGTCATATTTTGTAGTTTCTCAATAACTACAAGTAAATTAAATATACATTTGTGCACTTTAATCTCGTTTTGGGGGTTAACAAAGAAATGAAATGGCGAAGGGGACGGGACAACCATTCATTATGGCCACCATTTATCAAGTGCATAGCATTTGGGCGCATTCCAAAAGGGAACTGACCCCCCCCACACTCGCACCCCTTATTTTCTGGTGGGAGGGGTCAGACTAAATGGCAGTTATGGTAGTGGGCAGTAGTTGACCCAACTCGCCAGGGCCATCCATCAACATCATGAAGAGCAACACGCGCAAGTGTGCGTGTAATTTCTATGAGGCCGCACACTTATCGAACATGCCAGCATGGTGCGGGCGGGCGGGGAGGACACCAATAAGCCCCATATAAATACATATTTATATACATACATATATATATATATATATATGTATATATATGTGTGTGTATGTGTATGTGTATGTTTGGGCCAAGAAACCCTTAGTCTACTTTCATTCGTCCATCCATCCATCCATCCATCCATCCATCAGTCACATCACTCACTCATTCATACATTCGTTTTTCTTTTCATTTTTGTTGTTTTGTGCTTTCGTTTTGCTTCCTGTTTTTCTGGCACTTCATCAACATCACAATCATAACAGACGAGAGTCCTAGCCAAAACTCTTTCCCGCTAAGTAACGCCAAGCGAAAGGGGGGGTAGCCGGAGTCCACAAGTCTTTAAACTGATTGTCATAAGGGTATTTTATGTCTTTTATTCGAATTTTAATGGTTTACTCTTTGTCTGATTTGTTTTACTCATCGAATCAAGCATGAAGTATTATGCTTTATATACTGTACTATTCGATGTGTTTTTCAGACATAAATAAATATTTGTTGCAATCCTGCTGCTCTGAAACAATGGTTTTTGTGCAAAGCTGCCGTTGCGAATACCTGCAAATAGAGAGGATCTGAGGCAACCTTTTCGATAACTATTTGGATGCCCTATCGAAATCCTATTTGCTTTCCTTTTTCGTTGTCAGCTTATGAAATTGTCCTGAGCCTGTCAATCGGGCCACGCATCCCTCAATCTAACCAGCCCCTCCCTCACCCCCCTTCACCCCCTCGATATTCTTTTCTGCCAACATGCGAGTATTTTGTATTATTTTCTTTTTTTTTGCGAATTTTTATCCTGGCATTTGAGAGTCTGTACGTTAATATTTGGATTGCGTGTATTTGTATTTGTTTTCTGGTTGTGTTGGCCGTGCAGGGATTGTGGACGGATTGGCCCTGTGTGGGATTGGAGTACTGGTTGCTGGGTACTGGGTTCCATGTTGCCAAACTAAATCCGCTATAAGCCCCTTGCGCAAAAATGTTTTTCCTATTTTGCATAAAAAGTAGCGCTTATCCCTTTCACGTTCGCATATTTAAATTCGTTTCTCTGATATTTGAAATTCGATTTTTGTACATCTTTTTCCTTTTTTTTTTTTGTTGTTTTTTTTTTGTTCCAAACTCCATCCTCCCGCTGCCTAATTCGGTTTTAGTATGGACGCAGTTCCGGGCTCGTATTCGCATTCGAAAGGCAGGTTTTTAGTTGCATGCTTATCATTCAATAGGTTTGCGCCCATTTGCGTTTCGTGTGTATTCCACGTGTGCCACGTGTTTACTTATTTTTTCTTTCAAATTCACACACACACACACACACACACACACACACACACACACACTCACACACATGGCGCTTAGTTTGCTTGTCCGTGTGGTTGCGTGTGAAAATTCACAAGTGCGAGTGGATTTTTTGGGGTCAGGCAGCTAGCGTCGACTTCTCTGGGGCTTATAACTATCTGAGCAGAATTTTAAATTGCAACTGACAGCGAATGTTGCACAAGCGACAGTTTAATAAGCAACTCGAGACATCAAGCAACGCTCTGTAACTGAAGCCCTTACACTTTGTCAGCTGTGGAAAGCGACTGGCATAAAGGGGGTCCGCCCCACACACACACACACACACACACACACAGTGCCTTGTATAACACATAACTGCTTCGATTGCGCCAATGCCATTCCTTAGAACTGTTACCCAAGACTAGTGACGTCCATCTGGCATATCCGAGTGTTGTATCAAAATGCCATTTGCCACGATTTACCGATTATCTAACAGTGCTCGATTTAATGTATGTATTCTCAATTTTCCTTTATAATGTATTTTATTTTCCATTAATTATAATTTGTATTAAACATAAATCATTCTGTCATCTATTAGCATATGTTTCTTGTCTCGAGTAGTGTCTGGTTTTTAATTGGCCAATTTATCGGGGCTGTGACATAATTGCAATTGTCAATAAAAAACAATATGAAAAGCTTTTTGTCCAACAACATTAATTATTGCGTTTAATTATTAACCAATTAAAGAAAAATGCGCAACATTTTCTTTTGCATGCTTTTCCAGCCAATTCTTTGGTTAAAACCGTCGAAAATTTAGTTTTCGAATAAATCTGTGAGATTCTACTTGCCACAGAATTCCCCGAAAAACCTTGCAATGCAGCTCAGGGACCAATCGAAAGAGAGAGAGAGATAGATAGAGATAGAATGAGACGGAGAGAGAGAAGCTGGCCATGCAGCCAGCGCAAAGGTCAGTCCAAGGACAAGGCGAGACGCCAGCGAAATGCACAAAAAAAAAAAAGTAAGCACAAAAAAATGTTGCTCTTATTAAAATCGATATTTAGTAGCAGAGACTAGACTAGGGGCACGGGGGCGGGGTGTGGCTTGCCGCTGGTTTGGGTATTTGCATTAAATTATGCGACGAGCAGCGGAAATGTTTGCCATCAAATGAGTGCTGGGCAGAGGGACAGAGGGGTGTGGGTGTGGGCGGGCGGGCAGACACAGCACAGCACAGCAGTGGCAGCAGCAGCAGCAGAAGAAGAAGCCGAGCGCAGCATCGTTAAGTGCGGCGGAAACAATTTCATTCTTCAGCACAAGGAAAGCCATAAAAGGAAATAAAAGGAAAGGCAGCTGCCAGCGTCGACTGCGAAACATTTGTTAAAGCGAAGCGCCCGCAAAACAAATTGTAACAGAAATCCTTCAAACATCTGTGAACAACTCGCCTGCAATTTAGCCCCACACTTTCCCCACCCCACCCCTCCCCGGTCCATCTGCCCAACACGCCCATTTGCTATACCCCCATGCTTTTGCTATTCACTCCAGCACACACATGTCTACATATGTGAGTGTGTGTGTGTGTGTGTGTGTGTGTGTGTTGTATTTGTAATTGTTTCCTTTTTGCTTTATGAGTTTTTCATGTATTGCACAAAGTGTCACCCTGTTCCACAGTCTCCTCTCCCTCTCCCCTCCCCCTGCCTCTCTCGCTCGCACTCGCTCTTGCTGTCTGCCTCTCTCTTACTTTGAGCCGCCTTGTGCCCTATTAGCGACTGCCTTGCACCTGCGTGCCAGTCGCCTCCCCCTTTCCCTCGCTCTACTTACTACGCGCAACTTTTGCGGAGCGCATTTTAATCGTCGTCATTAAGGCGGCAGCGCGTGCAAAATGTCCTTTCATTTCAGCTCTGGGTCCCCCTTGGCCCCGCCCACTCTCCAATTTTTGCTTTTTGCATTACTTGCTCACAGGATATTTGATGTTTTTGTTTTATTCTTGAGTGTTTAGCTGTGTTGCACTCTGTCCGAGCCAAAAAGCACGACATCAAAGTGCAACAAACCAAATGCCACAAAGACAATCCCACACTTGTAAATAATATGCACCAATAGGAGAGGACCTGCCCCTGAAGAGCATATCATAACTAACCAACTTAACAATCGAACAAATCGAAAACAAGAGTAAAACGAATTCCTTGAATATAATCACAATTACAGCAAATTAATTAGTCATCTATAAGTACGATGTGATCAATAATTAGCCTAATCTCATCGAGAAATTTGCCATTCCTTTCATTTTATGCTCTTAAATATTTAATGTACTGTTAATTCGTTGCTGTGATTCAGACATGCAACAATATGTTTGCAGTTCTAGCCATATTTGTAGTAAAAATTAACCAGTTTTCTTGCGCAAAAAGTGGCACTTAGTTATCGCATTTAATAGGAGAAGCAGCAGCCAACACCTTCAGCGGAGCGTAAAAAATGATGAAGAAAAATCATTAGGCACAGCTGGACGCCAACTGAGCTCGACTAATAACTTTCAATTGCGGTTATGACGGACCCAAGCCAAAGCAGACCCCCCCCTCCCCCCACACCCCAAACGTTAGACCCGGCAGTTCAGGCCGTCCTGGCAGTCCTTGGCCACCTATTAAATATTTACAAAATGTGTTGTAAGTAGGAAATTGTGTTCGTTCGCTTTTCAATGGACCACAAAGTCATTGAAGCTGGCAAACACAGAATGTCCCTCCATCTGTCGCAGTGTCCCTGTGTCCCAGTGTCCCAGTGTCCCAGTGTCCAATGCCCGATGTCCAATGTGGCATGTCCATCAGTTCGGTTCGGTTCGTCCTCTGTGGAGCTCTTTTATTTATTTATTTATTTATTTTATGCCTGTGCGTCGTTTGTGCCTCTTTGTGGGCCATTTTCAAAAAGCGCAAAACTTATTTTAATTTTAATAGAAATTAATGAGGTAATCTTCTTTCGGCGTTCGCTTTTCGTTAACCACGCCCACCACGCCCACCATCCCTCGGCTCGGCACTTTGGCTGCCTTTTAGCCCTCTCCCTTTGGCAAATGGATTTTAATTTCGAGCATCCCCGTCCACAAAATGGAAAACTTTACAAAACCAAAAAACGACGCCGTGCCGCCTCTTTGTACAGATTTATAATTGTTTGGCAGCGTTTGGAAGTGGCTTTTTCGAGGACAGGGAGTTGGCAATATGCTCCTTTGATACATCTGCGTATTCGGCTAAAAGCCGCACAAACAATTTTTCTACGTATTTTGCATGATTTTCATACTTCGTTTTCATTTTCCAGCTGAAAAAAGGCCAACTTTGACAAGCTGAATTTAACATTCGGTTATTTTGTGCGCCATAAAGACTCGAATTTTATTTCATGAAATTCTTTCGACAGCAGCGAATTTTTGAAGTAGCTTCAGACCTCAGCAGGTACTCAATTAACCTGCGTCGTGGTTTCGAGCAGACATATCCTTACATGAGCTGCCTGCCTGCATGTATGATATTTCTAATAGGATTATATATGGGCAATTAAAGTATATATATGGCCAATTAAATGTGGGCAGAACTTGAGGGTAAACTTGGCAAAAATCAACCGTTTAACCGTTTAAATAAGTATCCTTTAATATTGATAAGGGTATATGTAAGTGAAAACTGATTACATATGCTTTCAACTTTTTGCCAATGACGTAGCTAAAAATCAACAACAAAATTTGTAGTCGTCAAGTTGAGTTTTAAAATGTTTAATTTTAGCGATTTTGATAATGATACCCTGATGGAGAACATTAGCGATTGGAAGGTACCAACGGTGCCCACATTGGCACCCTTTAGCAAAATACACAGACATGTCGAGCCAACGCCATCGTATCTGATTGAAGCCGGCACATCCAATATGTGGGACATGGTGTTCTATGCCGCCTGCATCGCTGCTCTGGTGGCCCTTCTGAGTTGTCCAATTGTTGTTTGTTATGTGGCGTGGAGCTATTTCATGGAAGATTAATAATCGCTTCAACTGGATTTGCTTTATATTGAATTAATGTCGACGATATCTACTTTTATGGTCCGGTCCCTCTGCAAATCTGAGGGACAAACTGCCGAAGAAAACTGACTACGATTTGAACAAAAAAAGAAAAGAAAAGTAATTAAAATTTATTTGGTTTTAGTTTTATTTATTTGATTGTTCTCACCATTGCTTGGCAGTAGATTTCTGTATCTGATTGCCGGTTGTTGCATAAGCCCCGCATCAGCTAGCCCCCCATCTCTCCTTTGTCCTGCGACAGTGGGCTGGTTTTTCGGGTAGCGAATTTCACTGGTCGAGTATTGACCTAACGCGTAATTTATGCAAATATTCCAATTTGCTGAACTGAAACAAACACTGTCGAGGCGAGAAGCGCTGCCGAAATAATTGTGTCGATTTATATGACGAAAATCGACAGTAGACAGCAGACAACGGACAGCGCACAACGGACAGCGGACATCGGACATCGAACGGAGGAAAAAGGATGAAAAGGCGAAAGGATGAAAAGACGAAAAGACATCGCCTGCTGTCGCTGTTACTTTTGCTGTTGTTGCAGCTGGTCTCATTACCCCTTCTGGGGGCAGCCACCCTGCATCCTGTATCCTGTTTCCATCAAGTGGGTATTTTTCGTACACGAATAAACTTTATGGCGCCATTGTAGCAAAGTGTCGTCGTTGTCGTTGTCGTCGCCGTCGCCGTCGGTCCTGCTCTAAGATGACATAATAAACTTGGATATTAGAAATGCGAGTGAATTTGTAGTAGAGCTGTGGAGAGAGCCAGCGACAACCCAGCACCGACCAGCACCGACCAGTGGCAAGTAGTTGAAGCTCTGAGGCTTCATTACGTGAATCTTGCGCTGACTGCCTGTTCGCTTATTAACATAATGAAACAATGAAATAGCTGGGGAACGAGCCAGTAGAAAATGCTCCAGCTGGGTGGTCTACACTGCTTCACACTGCTCTGCACTGCTCTGCTCTGCTCTGGTCATAAGGGAGTACATCGTCAGAGCAGGCAGCCAGGCGGGAACTTGGAGAAGCTGTCAAATGAACGCGATATCTTTACGCATTATGCTAATAAATTTCTAACAACAGCAAGTACAGCAACAATAAGCCAAAAAATGAAGAAAACTTGGCTCTAATGAAAAACAGGACCAAAGATTGTACACAGATTGAGAAATCAAAAGTAAATACACCTGCCTCCAAGTACTTTGACTCGATAGGTTATCAGTCGCGGCCAAGGGATTTATGTGAAATACTTAAAGCCAAGTAAACCGATTTATTTGGATAGACTTGCCAATGCTCTACATATATTCCGATCGATACCAGTTCTGTCTAAAACGAATTGAGTTTGCGTTGAATTTAGAGTTTAGTTTCAAATATACACTTTGCATTAATTGAGAGAGCAAACAAATTCTAAAAATTATTTCAAATTGCAGAAATGCCAGATCCTGATCTAGGCCGACGTTCCACAATGAATCCAGACGATTTTTTGCCCATTCCACCGTCTGGATGGCTGCCAGATGTATATAGTAGCACCATTAAGTCACCAGGAGATGTGCCTGATCTGCCTGCACCGCAAGCGCTTCCCGGCGATCCCTTAACTCCCGTGGACATTGTGTTCTACGCCCTTTGTATATTGGCTCTGCTGGCGCTGTTAACATTTCCGTTTATTTGCGCCTATCTAGTCTGGAAACATTATTATCAATCTGACTAATCTGGAGTTCAATAAAAATTCGATTTTTATCTGTGAATATTGAAGTATAATTATTGAATCTGTTTAAAATTATTTTTTCTATAATAGTCGTTGCATAGTTGAAGGGCATATTTGTGTCCTGTCCAGCCGGTTGGCATGGGGCATGGGGCAAGTGGGGAATGTTGGCCAGCTGCTTTTCTTTTGCTCTATTTCTTTTTCTTTTTTGGGGAATTATGTAGCACGTGCGAGCCTGCAATCATCAAGACGAGGACGCCTGGAGAGTTCGTCACTGGATTTGATTTGCGCCTCCTGCTCTGTGGTGTTTTCTTGGCTTATGCCATCGGCGAGTCTCCCTGATTATAAGGCTCAAATTGCCTATGCCCGGTGGGTGGGTGGGTGGACTGGGTGAACTGGAGGTACCGTACTGTGTCTCTTTGGCCATGGCTTGTTGGCAGCGCAAAATATTTATTTTATTTATGACAGTTCAGTTTACAGGCAAGACAAGGCAGGCTGACAGGCAGGCAGGCAGGCAGGCGGGCAGACCTGTTCACCATCCGCCTGGGCTCCGGCACAAATTGCCAAATTCACTTTGAGCCATGACCATGACAAACTTTGACTTGCCATCTTATCCTATGTATTTGACGCAATCAGTTTAATGCGCAAAATATAATGCGCGCCCATCGAAGTGGAAATCAATTTTGATTGCGAACTATAGACACTGGCGGTCACCGGGCGCTCGGTCCCCCACAAAGCCTCGCACTGTCCATGATCCCAACTTAGCTGAATACGCTTGATTACTTGAGATTCATAGCTGTTTCCGGTACTAATCCGCTTGTTACACGTTTCTTTCATTTCTTTTTTTTTTTTGTTGGCCCTTCTGCCGTAATTCAATTGTAAACCAAACAGTGTCGCCGCATCTCACACATGTCATCCAATACTTATAGCAATTTGTCAAGCGAATATTGAATCGGAAAAGGGTATTTTCAATTCAAGGAAGCCATCCAAATTTCTCAATATTTGTCGCTATTTCTATATATTTTTATTACTTCTATTTCTATTTTTTTATATTTCTTTTCAGATTGCTTCATCTTGCTTGGTTTTCAAATGGCTTAATAAAGAAATTAGTTCGATGGAGCTAGCAATTTGGAATCATAAATTATGGCTAGACGACAGGAATGCCCATATACGTTTCGAACAGCGGGAGATTACTTACAGCCTGTGGGTCCTCATTGAGATTTGAGGTTCAGTTGCCGCTATGTTTACTGGCAACAGTTTCTTAAAGACTGAGACTGAGACTGAGGCAGCAGCCCGGCCCAGCTCCTAGTGAAATGTGCTATGAAGTTGTTGTTAGCCAAGTGGCCACGCCTCCCCTCCTTTTGCAAAATGCTTAAGGGGGGTGGCTGTGGTAGAAGTGGGCGCGCTTAAGCCGCCAAATGCTTTTCGCTTAATGAGTTTTCTACTTGCGGTTTCGAGGAAAATTTGCACAAAAATGCGCCACTTTACCTACAACATGAAGTGGAGGAAAAACACCAACGCTTTTACCTTGACTCCACAACGAAAGGGAAGGCAAAACGGGGTAGGCAAATGCGGATACGGAGTCGGAGTCGAAGATGGAGGTGGAGACAAAGACGGAGGGCGGAGGACGGAGACGGAGACGGCTGTGCTGTGCTGTGCAGTGCCGTGCTGTGTTCGCTGTAAATGTTTTAGTGGTTACTGCGTTTAAGTCATTAGAGAAAATTCTTAGCTAAAGTGCGGCATAAAAGGAGTGCGCTGCTTGTGAGTCTTAGAATTTGGCATCTTTTGTAACTGTTCAAAGTTGAAAACGAGTGTTGGCCGCGCAGCAGGAGAGGCGGTGTGGGTGGGTGTGGCAACCACAAAAGGTGGCAATGTGGCGGATGCCAAGGAGTGGAAAATTGCTGCAGGCGCAACGAATTTACGACCCGACTTCCTGCCGTTTATTTGATCGCACAGCCTATTTGCCTTCCCGAATATGCAAAGTTTCTTCATTTATTTAAATCTAAACTATTAAAATTTAATAACTTAATGATTATTACACTGGGATACATTTGCCTAACACATGTGAAATTATAAATAATTTGAATATATTTCAGATTCCACCTTTTGCTATGCGAAATACCTTTACTATATCTTTGTTCTCGAATGTGCAATTAAACAAACCAATTTTTTTTTGTATTTACAAAGTAAGCATGAAAAAAGGGGGGAACAAATCGGGCATCATGAGTAACAGTTTTTAGCTGCAATAGTTTTTTCATGTTGTGCAAGAATAAATCGGACTAAAATATGGGTTTTCACTCAAATGCTGTTTGCGAATAACAGGTTTAAGTTTCAGTTAATTAGCAGCAGCTGATGGCAACTGTGAGTGTGAAGCGAAATTGAGTGATTTGCGACGGGGTGGAAAACAATAAAGAGCGCCACACGCAAACGAAGAGAGGGTGAGAGAGAGAGAGAGAGAGAGCTGAGCTGACTACTCTTGAGCGTTTGTTGACAGCACTCTCTCTTAAGTTACTTGGCAACAATTACTGACCGCTCTTAACTTTCGTATACTTTTCTCTTTGCTTGCGCTTTGAGCGACAATTTTTGTGCTCACACTCTTTGTGTGTCAGCGTCAGTTGGCAAATGTATCTCAAATGTGCTTTGTGGAAGAGCGCGCGTTGCATGTCTCTCAAATATAAAAGTAGCTCTGCGACCATTATGAGCAATATACTCGCCAAACACAAATCACACTATAACGAACAATACATATTGTTATATATATATATATATATATATATGTATATATGGAACTCAACTAGACAGCGTGTCGTGCACCGTAGTTATTTAGTTTAGCTTTTTTTTACTATTGCAAAAAGTATTTGAATTTTGTCGCCAGCCCGCAAGATATATATTTATATATTCACAGTCCAAGTCGATTTAGCCATGTTTTTCTGTCTGTCTATCAGTCTATATCAAAGTCGTTTCCTCAGCGACTATAAGAGCTAGAGACTTCAAGTTCGGAAAACAATAAAGTTTTCATTTTATCTATAACTTTCTCCGTTTCCCTTACTGATTCGTAAAGTATTTATATATATATATCCCAATTTTCGTCGGAGAGTATAAATCATTGCTTGGCATACAAATGGGTAGAAATGTTTCCCCATTGCTGAGTTAATTTATTTAATTTAATTATTTAAAATATAATTCATACAGCAATTGCAAAAATTGTATATTTTTGCTGGATGCACAAGCAACTTGACTATTTAACTATTCTCCTCACCATTGAATCGCTGCTGGATAACTGCCCATCCAGGACCTGCTGTCTCCAAGTCACATGAGGCATCCAGGGAATAACTAGAGGAACAGATTTGATGAACACCCGCAGCATCGCCAAAATTGGAGCAATTTAAGTTCTCCAATTTCGTCTTACATTTTTTTACATCGTTTTGGTTATTGGATATTTGTTGGTCCTTTTGCTCAATGGTTTCCTTTTGTGCCTCTGACTGATTGTTCAATTTGATTGCTTCGCTATTAATTTTATTTTGTCGTGTGATATTTGATATTTGTTGGTTCTTTTGCTCAATTGATTTCTTATGTTCCTCCAACATGGTTTTAAACTTGATTTGAGTTTGTTGTGTGTGTAGTAAAGATTATTCAGTTCATTCTTGATTGGTCTGCCTACATACATATATCTATCTGATCTCTCAATACAGAAATACATCGATTGATAACAGGTCAATGGCCTTAATCGCATTTCTTTATCAGCGAACCCTTGAGGGATCCGCATTTAATTTCGCGCCTTGATTATCATAAATGTGGGACCAATCTGAGTCTTTTCTAAAATTATCACCAGCTCAGTTCGGTGTTCCAAGAAAGAGTTTAATTTATTAGAAATATATTTTATTTGATATTATCTTGAACTGAGCTAGTACTCATCTTAGAAACGATAGAACAATATTTATGAATAATGATTTGAAAGAGTAGAGAAACATATAAATAAATGGGGAAATTCTCGATTTTATTTATTGTAGGTGTTGCTTCACCAGAATTTCAACGATTTTATCAACTTTTTATGATTTCAATTGTAAATCTTAATTGAAAATGTAAATGTATATTCTATTAATGGATAATATAGCTAGACGGAAGTTACTTCGTTTTATTAGAATGGATTTTAAGTGAACCAGATTATTTTAACTTATTGTGATTTGTTAAGAGTACAAAATGAAAATATTATTAAAATCTCTGTGCGATAAGCTCATAAAATTCATATCAACCAATGTCTAAAAACAATAACAATCTCGAGTGTTTCAAGAATCCAGAATAGCTAATCGCGATTTGATTGGGAAATGCAGGCTAGCTAGTTCAACAACCGCGTGCAACACCTTTGGGTGCGGCAAACGAACCCTTTGGTGTAAGCCGAAAGAAAATCTCGCACCTTTTGGGATTCTCGCAATGCGCAAAACTACAAAAAACTCTGACTATTAACAAGACTTGTTTTTTATCGGTGTGAGAATCGAGGGGGAGGTGGGAAGGAGGCCTCAAAGCGATGCACAGCCGCCGCCGACGGGGTCGGCAGCAGACTCAACAGCGACACCGACTGCGGCCCCGAGCTGTCTTCAAAGTTGCGTTGGAAAATCGGCCTTATCGCTGCAGTTGCAGCATACAACAGTAGTACAGTGCCTAACTACACACACACACAAACAGTGGGTTTAGTTGTTGTTGCACGATATATGCTCCGTGTGTGTGTGTGTGTGTGCGTGTGTGTATTACGTATGCTATGTGCACATGTATTATCTCTGCGACTGATAAGCTGCGCGCGCACATTCAAATATTTACAAAAGAGACATTTGAACTAATTGCATTATACACATTTACTTAGATTAGCTTCTCTGTGTGTGTGTGTGTGTGTGTGTGTGTGTGTGTGTGTGTGTGTGTGTGTGTGTAAATGGAACAAGACAAGACAAGACAAGACCAGACAATTGACCGATTGTAATTGCTGAAAATGGCCACGATTTGTCAATTTGTCAATTACCAGACGAGAGTGGGATGGGATATATATCGTCCAATTTGGTGATTGGAGTTGTTTTAATAACGATCTGTTGATCGAAGATCAATTCGAGCCAATCAAAAACGCATTGAATCTGAAAAAAATCGATTAATTTAGTGATGAAACACCTAAAACTATTCCATTGCTAAGCCGATCGATAAGTCCAACTACTGATAATTGATGGATTAACCGAAAGCAGCCAAGCTTAAGGCCCAAAATGAAAGGTAATTAATTATATGAGCTGTATTTAATCATAGATTTAATGCATCAAAACTTTAATATATATATTAATAATCCTAATATCATCTACGAATATTATTTGTATATTCTCTGAAGTTCGAATCTAAATTATCCATTTAAGATATATGCCACACAAATTTATCAATTTCGTTTTTAAAAGTTGCAAATAGTCTTCAGCGCAATCTGCTATCACTCAGATATATATATATATATATATATATTTATCGATACATATTTATCGATATACGTAAGCAAGCTTGTCGCATGGGTCATTTGTAATTATTTCAAATGGTTAAATCTAAGCCAGTTTCCCAGTTTTAGTTTCCTAATCTTTATTTGGAAATCTCATCCGCAGTTAAGAAGTAATCGTATCGTCGTCCAGCGATACGTAATCGTATCTGTATCTGTAAATTTACGATACAGGGGGCCCCTGATAACGCCCTGGCTTATGTTGTATATGTAAGTAATATAAATTAATAAATATTGTCTTGCGTCTTGCATGTCTTTGCGAGTTGTCCGGTTGTTTGTTATCAAGCCCGTAATTAACGTGTTCTATTTTTAGATGTCGTCGTCTTGTAGTTTACTCGTCGCTTCAGTCCTCCATCAATTGTATCATCAATTGACTTTTCAGTTGCTGTGCTGTGGCTATCGCAGTTGTTGCTGTTATTGCTGAACCGGGGCGCGGACGGACCCGTGTGGGGAACGAGTGCGAGATTATCAAGCTAAAAATCAACAGTAGCCAGCCGATGGTTCACAGCTACTGTCTGCCACTGCCTCTGTGTTAGTTTTTTTTTTTTTTTCAGCACTGCGGCATTATAAAGGCAACTGAGGCAGCCACACTGATGTGGCAGCAGCAGCAGCAGCAGCATCTGTTGTTGATTGTTGTTATTTTATTTATGTTTTTTTTTTTTCTTTTTTTTTTGCTGTTGATTTAATAAATTAAAACCCGTAAATTAACTGTGAAGGCAAAACGACGCGCGACAAATCAAATAAACAAATAAATGGCAAGCAACAGCTAAAGACTCTTTCGGCCTCTCCGCGCTGCACATACAGCAAGAGAGAGAGAGAGAGCGAGAGAGAGAGAGAGAGAGAGAGAGAGAGAGAGAGAGAGCGAGCGAGAGAGTATGAATTTGCCAATTGATGCCGCTTGGTGCCATCAATTGGACAATTCTAAAATTATTGTAAGCTTTGAACTCTACTTTTGGTGTGCCCGATGGAACCTCCATGAAATCGAACCGAACCACTCTGAAAAGAAAGCAAAAAAGAGCATTGACAGTTATATATATAGTAGTTAGTAATTATATATATATATATATATATATATATTCTATTAGTAATGCTGCAAAAACCTGTTTATTTTATTTATTCATTTCTTTTATTTTTTTGCTTAGGTTTTTTAACTTTTCAGCTTTTATATATTTGCCGGCGCTGCTCTATGCCAACCCCAAATAAATTTATATATAATCGAAACATTTGTTTGGCTTCCCACAGTGCGGCTAACAACTAACATTTAGAAGTTAAAACGAAAATTAGCACACGTGTGCTGGGAGACTCGGTCGACCCAATGATAAACCCTCTAAGCCAAAAGTATGCGACCCATGGGCAATTGGGCAACAAGCACACATAAACACACAAACACACAGACACACAGACACACATACACACATACACACACACACACACACACACACATAGACACATTTATACACACGTGTGTACATTATACCTATCAATATATCCCTGTCTGTTTATTTAGCCACAGCTGGCAGCCCAATGACAACGACAACGACGACGACGACGACGACGACGACGACGACTACTTATCAATGGATCCCATCTGTGTTAATGATGCCATGCCGCTCTGATAACCGTTAGGTATCTGCTCGATACTGGCACGTGTGCACTGTGGGTGTGGTTCGGGGGACATTTCGATAAGAGCTCCCCCCGCTTGTAGGAGAGTTTAGCCCCACGTGGTGTTTGTTTAATATCAGCTGTGATAAAGCCTTGGGTAAACTCGAATCCATCGGGCAGTCAATCGTCAGCTTTGCAGCAAAGTCGTTAACCCCTTTTTTTTAGGTACTAGGTAATGCAGCATGATTGATTTATCGCTAGGCTCGACGCGGGGCCATTCGCTGGCGACTCCAGTTCACGGAGGGCGCCTAACTTAATCGAGTGCAAGTCGAGTTAAGTTTTGTTTCGAGCACTGTCCATGGAATCAAATCATTTCACCATTCTCCTCATCAAGTGATCGATGGTCTTCTGAGGTCAGAAAAGAAACAAACCCTTAATTATGCTTTCAATACAAACGACAACACATTTCATATTCCAACCACAAGTACATTAAGTGCCTTAAGAAAACAAAACAGAAAATTTAAATTCAATTGTTGCTGGAGATGCCAAAATTTGAGATCTGTTGACAGTCTCATTTCAAGATATTAGCCAACAAATAGGAATAAAAATGGAATAAATGATTTGAATTAGATTCATAATTTTCAGCATTTTCATTTTAAGAGTAAACTATTTGTTTGGATTGCATTGATTTTGCATAATCGAAGCGAATGGCGATTATTGCTATGGTCCATCATCTGCACTATCGATAATTCGATCATTTGTGTTGCAGCTCTGTGCTTTCAGCTCCCAGAGCGTTTATTGAGCTCCCTACTTGAACATAAATACTTGAGTGTGCTGCATTGGGATACATGTAGCCCAGCCATCATCTAGGATACAAGTACGCACATGTATGTGTGTGTGTGTGTGTGTGTGTGTGTTGCTCCTCTTGTGACCCGCTTGGGGCAATCTGAAGTGCGGCACTTCAATTCCAATTCGACAGCAGCCAATTGCAAATCGCAGATGAAACAAGAACAAGGCTCGGGGGTGTACTCCAGTTGGCAGTTTTTGTTTTGAAGACGTCCTTGTCGTCATCATGCCTGTTTCTGTCAGTTTGCCTTATCCACTTGGGACACGGACCAGCTGCACCGACAGAGAGAGGGGCAGACAGAGACAGATAGAGAGCGAGAGAGAGGAGGACTTCGCTGTGGGGCAACTGCAGCTTTCCTTGTTGTTTCTACACAGCCCCTTCACATATCCTGTGCAGAAATTGGAAAAACTACTAGAGCTAACTTCAATTGAGACGTGCTTCTGACCTGTCCAGGACACGAAACGGACACTATGATTGAAATTCCAAGCACTGCTCGAGGCGCCCTTTCGCACAATCCGATAAACACTTGAATGGAAAACCATTCTCGACGAGGACTGCTCGCATTACAACTAATTACGAGGATGTGCTGCAGGACTCGCAACTGACAACTGACAACTGAGGCGCCACGCAATCAATATCGAAATTTTGTTACGCCTTTCAGGGAGTTACTTTCATTTTGCTGGCAACATAGATGATGGGCCATATGCTCGAGCCGGTTTCGTGTTAGTCTTAATTATCGGCAGCCCGTGCAAAAACAGGCCACAGATGAAGATAAGAGAGGCAGAGGCAGAGGCAGGGGCCAAAAGGATGCGGCAAACAAACAAACAAATATTTACAGTGTACACTCGCATTTAATTATTGACCACAAGCAGGATGCAAAGGAAGCGGCCGCCGTGTGGCATATGGCGTTGAAATGTGAGCAGAGATCAGCTGTACACAATTATCCATTATGTGTAGTGGTAGTGTAGTCAAAGGTTGCTCTAACAGCTGAAATTCCATTTGCGGTCGCTGGCGGGGCGGCGTGGGGGTTGCAAGGCGCAACCCGGGGTTGATTTCAACACCCTCTGCTTATTGATTGCTTTTAGTAAGTTTCTTTATCAGCAGCAGTTGCCGTTACACAAATTCATATCTACTTCATATCCAGCAAATAACTGAAAGAATCCTTATCAATGCATCGGCTATTGAATCTCCAGAGCAGGGATTATGCACTGAGGCCGCTGATGCACTTCCTTTTTTATGTCAATCAGCAAGTATTGATTCAAAGTTGCACAAACTCTGTATATTCTGGCACCATCTGAAGTCAAATTGATTTGCATATCGGAGCAGATGCACTTCAAGAAGATGCCGCACATCGAACTCTGCTCTTTTATTGCTTAAGTTAGTTACTCGTCAGTGTGAATATACAAATGCATATAAATAACAACTTGCCCCTTTGCACCACTTTGCACCACTTTGCATCGGTGCATTCCGTTTATATAAGACCTGTTAGTGAAATAAGCACACGTACCTGATATATCGGAGCTGTTTGCGTCAACGGAGTTTTGATGACGGAATAAATACACGTTTATGTTGGATCTGTTGGAGCTGTTTCGGGCACAATTACGCACCTACAACTTCCTTACGACATGCTTCCATTATCCCACAATATTCAACATGACGCAATGAAGCCATTCACCGTTAACTGGTGTATGGCATATGGGTATGGGTATGGGGAGGGGGGTGTTGGCTGTTGGGTTTTATGGGGGTCCTTGGTTTGGATGCTTGTTTCGTCCTTGTTTGTTTATTTGTTTATTTGTTTTTTTTGTTGCCGTATTTACATGCGGCGTAAGTAATTTTTATATTCACAATAAATGTGGCGGCCTAATTGAGTTAGAGGCGTTTCGTGTGTGTAAATACGGACAAAGTGACGAGAATTCTTGAGTAATAACACACCCACACACACCCACCCACACACACACACACACACCCACAAGCACACTTACTTACTTCCCACATTTATTTGTCCTTTTGTTTGCGCTGTGAGTTGTGCACAGCAAAAGTCGCTAAGGAAAAGAAGAATAATCTTTCAAAATAAAATTCTACTCGGAATGGAAGTAAGCCAATGACACTTAAGCTGATTATGTTTAATTCAAATTTACAACTCAAAGTGCTTCTCGAAAGCAGGCTATTAAAAGAAGAACCTACACATATAAAATTTGTAATTGAAATTAATGTCTGGAACTGGCTGAATTTATTGCTCAAATTTATTCACAACACAAACAAAACTAAATTGGATCAAGAATATTCATTAATTTATGACTGAAGTGATTTAAATATTTTTAATACTCTATTTTATGTTAGATTCCCCACCGAGAAGCGTATCCAATGATGTTAAGTCGAAGATGGACACACTTGTCAACAAGCTAAGCGACATGACATGAGTTGTGAATGTCTGTGGTTCCGCTTAGTGCTCCATGTGGTGGCAAGTGTTCGTCTGGGTTACGCCCTCTGCTACAAATACAGATTCACACAGCTGCCGGAGCTGGCCGTACAACTGCGACTGGATCCGGCAATTGGTGGCAAGTTCAAGTATCTGACCTTTCCCAACGAACTGCTGCAGTTCGCATACAATCTGTTGGCACTCTGCCAGGATATCCAGCAACAGCGTGCATGCTCATGTTGCTGGACTATTTGATGGCCAGTTGTGTGGTGCCACTGGCCCTAACGGTGGCTGTCACTTACTGGACGTTGCGCATCATCAATCCAGAGATGATCTATCCCGAATTCCTGGAGCTGCAGCACAGCTGTGTGCATAGATCTATGCCCTGCTGTAACTCTGCCATACACCACATAGTTATCCAGAGCGTTACCAGGGATTAGCAGTTCTGGGCGCTGCCCTGATCTGTTATCTGATGTGGCTGCAACTGGTGTATTACGGGACAGGCGGTGCCCGGATCTATCCCTTTCTCGCTGCGTTTACTGGCCGGCTGCGTTTGTGTTTCTACCTTCTAATCCTGGCACTGTCCTTTGGCTACTCTTTGCTGGGCAAACAATTGAACCCTGTGCTCGGGAAGTACCGCTCAATAGCAATGCAATAAAGCAATTTCCGTTCCTCCAAATCACTTTTCCCAACTGTCGCCAGGTAGACAGAAATTTGCATAGAAATGCGCTGCTGCTCGAGGGTAAAGTAGCCAAACGGAAATTGAAGGCAATAATAATGACAATTGACTTGTCAAAATGTTACAAATACGACAGCGAGTGCGAGTATAAAAAAAAGAACACAAAAAAGCAAATCCAACTGACTTGAACTGAACGCAAGCAATGCCGAACCGAGCCAGGCCAAGGGTTGGCCCTTCACCAAAGTGCATTGCAGCTCAGCTCGTCAGGGTTTGAGGTATTTCTTCTTCGACTGCTTTTCTTTTGCGGTCACCGATGCGTGGAATTAACTCAAATCGATTCGCTGCACTCGTCAAGGGAAGCGTCCATTCCATTCAGAGTCTTAACAACTGCAGTAGTATCCACTTAAGGGTTTCCAGTTCGCAGCAGTCGCTGTCACGGATAGCTTTTAGATATATGTCGACACTGATGGCCGTATTATAATTCTGCAATTTGTGTTCACAAATGGAGTATTCAATGGTTGATGATTGGCAAAGTGCAGCATTAAAACTATTCAATGTTAACTCTCTGGTAAAGTCAATTAAATTAGAAGAGAAAACAGAAATTTGACAAATAATTTAAAGACATATTTTAACTCTATGTCTGAGAAGCGAGAATATTTCAGCTTCAATTTGCAAGCCAAATTCATTTCATTCGAAATGATAATAATTTTTAATTGCTTTCAAAGGCTGTAATCAAATATTTATTACAGAAAAAATGAAGATTTATGTTTGTATGATTTAGTTGGTCATGATTGCAATATGGTTTTAAATTGATTACAGTCCTTCCAACACATTTGCCATGCTCGCAACAATATCAGATGAGCAGCCAGCCATCCCTTTGGTTTGTGATGCTGATTCCGATTCCGATTCACATTCGGATTGAGAGACATAAATCATTGGATGGCAGCTGCTTTTTGGGTCACGTGCACAGTTAGCTAAATGGCAATGGTTTCAGCTGTGAATTGCCGAGAAACAGCTGAAAACTGCCAAAAGCCGACCCGAACATGAGTCACTCAATCCTTTCAGCAGGGCCCGAAACCTCCGCATTTTTCATGGAAAATTGAAAACATGCTGCATGCTACCCACACGCGGCACTTGTGCTAAAAATATATATAAATATTCAATGGAAACAGCTGAGAATGCATTGGATGTGTTGTGTTTATTGTTGGACGGAAGCTGGCCGGAAACGTGTTTCACATGCCGGGGAGGAAGTCCTGTGAGCTAGCTGCCTGTGAGTGCGCCGCGCCTCGCATTCATGTATGCGACTCAGGTACTCGTACCTTGAGCTCAGCTCAGCATGCAAATGAATCGACAAAGCCGAAACGGGAATCGCCATCAATTGAGTCATATGGCGCATGCCTGTCCTGTTCCCAGGATGTACCACGATCTGTGTCAGCTGTCGATCGACCCGGGCGAACCCTCGCCATTGTTCACTTCCACGCACCATTGATTCAACCCATCGAGTTTGAGATACAGATACAGATACAGATACAGATACAGATACATACACAGCCATAGCTACAACTATATATCATCGAAGTCATCCGACTGCGGTCTGTCTTTTTTGTATAGCTTTTATTTTGCTCGATCTACGCCCCCTTTCATATAATTTGTGCAAATATTTTGTTACGTTTGCCCGAACAATTGTTATACTCTCCTGTCTCTCGTCTCCTGTCTCTCGTCTCCTGTCTCTCGTCTCCTATCTCTCGTCTCCTGTCTCTCGTCTCCTATCTCTCGTTCCCTGTCTCTCGTCTCCTGTCTCTCGTCTCCTGTCTTCCTGGTTGCCGCACACAAATTGACAATTTGTCACCCGCGTGAATTGCATGGGCTACCAAGCCAGGGAATGCAGAAACAACAACTACAACAACAAATACAACAACTACAACAACAACAACTACCACATCAGTTACGAGTACTATCTTCTTACATTCATTGTGCCGGAAAATTGTTTATTTATTGTTATTCATGGCCGGCTCTCACAATGTAATTTCACGTTTAATTGCGTGCGTTTGTCCATTTGTGCCAAACGATTTTCATAACTCTCCGCACAGGGGCAAAAAAACTGCTGGCTGTTTGTTAAACCCAACAGACACAGGTAAAATGTTAATGACACCAAACACGATTCCCTCACTTGCCACAACAGAGAGTCGCTCCCGCAGGCCTGCATAAGTTGACTAGTTAACGCTATCTGCTTTTTTTCCTCCAAACCCCTACTCTGACCACGAGACTTTGACGAGAACTCGAAGATAACTCTTTGGTAAGGTTGAGTTGATAACCATTGTCTGTCACAGAGCATGCAGCATGTAGGTGCTTTAAATTGCAAGTGTTGCAACAAATGAATTTATTTAGTAAATTTCATTTAAGAAGCCCGAAATGAATATCGGATATAAGCAGCTAATAACATTAATGTGAGGAGGCTCAACACGAACTACTTTCAGCTATTATTCAAAGTATTTTCATAAGTCGGGAAATTTGGAAGATAATTCATTTTTGCAAAGTTTTAATGCTAAAATCAAATGAAAATCTCTTTAGCTTTGGCAAAGTTGTAGAAGTTTTGGGAAAAAGCATAAGCTGCTTAAAACTTGACTGCCAAATCATCGGATTATAATTTATTCTGATTTACGGTCTATGTGCATAAATGACTTGAAATGAGCGAAAATTGCATTAAATAATATATTAAATTCGGATTTCAGCCACGATTCAAGTCTGTAATCAGTCTTCGAGCTGCAAATGCAACGCAATGCATTTCTACGTGGTTACCTGCGCCCTCTCTTTCCCCATTGTTGACACCCCCCCTACCCCCACCCACCAAAAGACACACACAATTTTGCAACCCTCCTCCTTGATGCCATTGTCTTCTGTCAGCATTGATTAAACTTTCTGTCTGCGCTTGTCTCGCACGGCGTCGCAACGCTGCTTCCCGTTGTTGCATGCATGAATTTTCGCCCATGTTGCACAAATTGATGTTGCATGCCGCTGTCGCTGTCGCTGCTGCTGCTGCTGCTGCTGCTGCCTCAGTTGCCGCTCGACTTCGCGTTTGTTGTTGTTGTTATTTGGTGCTCAGCGCTCTGTGCTCCTCCGGTGGCATGTTCGCGAAAAGTCATGCGATTTCCTCAGACGTGCACAATTAGGGGAGGCAAAGTGTATTGGGGAAGGTAGCTGTTTTCACAGCCGACCCCTGCAAAAAACTCCACACCCTTTTGGGCTGGGGAACTGGTTTTGTTTTCCAACGAACCGAAACTCAAGAAAGGTAAAATAAAGTAAAGTAAAAAATTCCACTGCGGGCGCAGACTATTAACCCAATTAATGACAAAAGTTTAGCAGCTCTGATTAGAATCAGGTGAAAACATGATGTCTACAAAACGTTACAACAACAGGTGAAACAGGTGAAAAACACGGTCTTCAGCCAACCAAATGGATTCCGGAACAAGCGGCAATATTCCAAGCAGATTGCAATTTTTTACGCTTCGCACAGGAAAAAAAATGAACTCAACTTTAGTTCTTTGCCTTAAGGGAATAGGCTGTAGACCGCAAATAAAGTTTAAATTAACAGTTAACATTTATTTATTATATCCTTAATGTTATTTCGATTTCTTCTTTCGTTTTAAATTTTTCATTTAATTTCTGCCTTTGCAATTTATATTTATTAACTTCTTTCTCGAAACTATTTGTTTATTTATTTCGGAAAAGATTAGGAAATTTGAAAGCCAAAGAATTTAATATTTCAATTACCTGGGAAACAGTTTGGGGCACGTTTGAGAATGACGTGAATTTTTCTTGCATAAATTTTGGATGAAAAGAAAAAATTTGTAAACATCGCTTGGAGGATGCAGGCAACATGTGTTGGCCGCCCTGCGTGGCAGAAAGTGTTAAGGCGGAGGTGGAGTGGAGTGGAGCGTGGTATATCACGATTGCGGCAATCAACAAATGGAGCGGCAACCTCATTAGTCAAAAGGAGGGAACAAACAGGCGCAAAGGAATCACAACGCCACTCCATCTCCTCTCTCCTCTCTCCCTCTCCCTTCACCATATATGTACATCGTGTCCGTACTCTGTCCGTTTGCAGCGAGGATGTGCGGCATATGTGGCCACATTAGTCAGTGGGTCGCTGAGTGGGTGAGCTGAAGCATTCACTTATGGCACCCACACACACTTGCACACACACACACTCGCACACACAACAAACAACGTGCGTGCTCGCGAAATGTTCTCGTTGGGGTAAACGCAGCGGAAATTGTAAATTTTTTACTCGCAAAACGAAAAAATAAATCATATGCGTGAAATGTTTGCAATCCCTCCGACTTTACCTCATCTCTATCCGGCGACAAACGGGATAACAGCATCAGGTGCACAGTGGTCCTTTATCTGACTTAACTGTACACCATCCGATACTTGCCACAAACATTAGCTACTAAGATGCTTATCTCCGTTTGCCTCTTTTTACATTTTTTTTGTCAATTATTTTTATTGATCTGCAAGCTTGAAATCGGAGTTTATATTGGCAATTCTCCACTAGGAAATCGACTTTTTATTTATAGTTATGATAATCTCGATTGGTTCTTGGTTGTCGGTTGTTGGGGCCAACCCACTGTGCTGGCCACTGCGTGGACAGAAACCAAACACGAATCCGCATCAAATCTGGTTATGCTATGCAGAGAAAGACGAAAATAAAATTGTAAAAAGAAAAAAGTGAAGAAATGGAAAGAAAAATCTGGTAACACAGTCACAGACACAATTACGATTTGCAGCTAGGGAGCAGCATGTGGCATAAGTTGCCGCCGCATTCCCTGCCACACACGCACACACAGACACAGGGTATCTGCTGAATGGAGAGCGACACATGGTACTTGGCTATGAGATCGCGCTGAAAAATATATTTACATATTCACAAATGCAAACAATCCCCGAGCGGCAACGTTTGGAGGCGAAAATAAAAATGTCATGTTGTTTGAGCCTCCGCCACATGATGAAGAAAGATGCGAACGGTAAATTGGTGTGTCGCTGAGTTGGAGTTTTCCGTTTTACTCGCAAACAAGGAGGCATGGGTGGGTGCGCGGCGGAGGTGGGTGGCCCACCCACAATTCCAGTTGGCACTTTGTAAAACGCGCGCAGAGACGAAATGACAAAATGACAAAATGACAACAACAACAACGACAATAAAAATGAGAAGTATACAAGGAAAAGAAATTTACGCTGCTATGAAATCCATAAGCAGCAAGTGTTTCCTTCGGGAATAGATGACGAGGACGAGGACGAGGGCAGCAGCAGCAGCAGCAGCTTGAGCAGGAGCTGGAGCAGAACCTGGGCATGGGATTTGGATGAGCTGCTGATGGTGGCTTGCCAGCCTCCCTGCTTGCTTGCTTGGTTGGTTTTCTTGGTTGGTTCACTGTCAACTGCTGTCATCTCACACCCCCCTCTCTCTCTCTCACACACACACACACACACTCACACCTATACATATCCTGGATGCTTTGCATAAAGTAATTTCAAGTGACAAACGCGCATTGTTGCCATATTTGGTGGCACAACCATCTAAACTTGCCAACAAAAACAAAATTCCCACAGCATTCAGAAAATAGACACACTTTTTGAGCTGATAAATTTCGAAATTAAAAGTTAAAAAGAACATTTAAAAAATCTCATTAAATTATAAGTTGAATTTAGGCAATATTCTTCAAATTTAGCTAGCTTGAAGAAAGATTTGCTTTTCGTAATTTAAGCAATTGCAAATAGTGCTGATATAATTTTAATTTTTCGATAAATGTGTTTCGTATGTTTTTTTTTCAATTTTTATTTATGCTTTTTATATATAATTTTTTTATTTATTTTTGTTTTGGTATACGCACAGTCAACAGCGGCATCGAGTTCAGTTCCGGCTGCTGTGGCAGCAATATGGCACATCATTTGCTTATAAGAAATTCTATTTCTTTGATTGTCACACACACACCCGCACACACACCCGCACACACACACATAACTGCATAAATTATGTGCGAAAACTTTTTGTTGAGCCACAGCCGACGCACAGGTGCGACTAAGTTCGCGGCACCTCAGTGGATGTTTGCTGGCAACGGGGGTTGAGCAAGTGACATTTTTAATTATGTCGCATTCGAAATGATGTAAAATATAATCAACACACACACACACACACACACACACACACACACAGTGAAAGCACTTGTAAACTGGCATTGTTTACAACTCGAAAGCTATTTTATTTAAATGCATTTT